>OZ010592.1:272500-437500 GCA_963932145.1 Acanthosepion lycidas
AACAGCAGATTAAAGTAAGAAAGGAAGAGAATAAGAAATCAATAAAAAGAAAAGGAAAGAGGAAAGAAAGGCAAGGCATAAGAAAACATAAGTAATCACACCTTATTACAGAGAGAAGAAAAAGAAAAGAAAGGAAAAAGAAGAGCATATCCATATTTTACAGATACAAAGGAAAAGAAAGAGAAGAAAATAAGATATGAGAGGTTGTTGATAGCAGTTTTAGCCAATGAAAACAAGTTAAGATAGAGAATTCAAAATTAAACGAAAATATAACGCGACAAGATAGAAACATATTTTAGAAACCTTGTAGCATTTCAAATTTTATGGAATTTTGAATGAAATCACATATTTAAACAAAATTAAACATAGTACGTAAATAAAAGGCACTTTAAGAAGAAAAACCATATACAAACAAAACAACTACTTAACTATACCAGCCTTACATTATAAAGTAGAATGCAAAATCAATTTTAAATATTTATATGACATTTATATATTTATTTTAAATTAAAAGCTATTATCAAACAACATCACCAGTAAAATGATTATAAGCCAATTCACGGCTACCTTACTACTAGTAATTTGCAAATAGTAACCTGTTTAATACCTTAATCTACAATAAACCACTAAGAATAACATTAAAATGTTTATATAAAGGTAAGATAACCTAAGAGGAGTGATTATTGAGTCAGAAAGTTTAGCAAGATTCTAATGTTAATTCCTTAATATGCCTGCAATTTACCGTAGTTTAATTATATATATATATATATATATATATATATATATATATATATATATATATATATATATATATATATATGATTCTTTGCATTTTATGAAAATTGCATTTTTTTTCAAAAATGTAACAAGAAATGATGTTTCATAACTTGTTTTTAAATAAAATCTTTCATATCACCAACGTTAGCCACTTGATGAGATGTCTAATTAAACATTGAAAAAATATGCATTTTTGTTGTGGTAACTTGCATGTTCCAATGTAACAGTTTATTATATATATATATATATATATATATATATATATATATATATATATATATATATATATATATATATATATATATATAAATGGTAAAAGTTGAATTAGAACAGAAAACAGTAAGATTAAAAAGTGCTCAATATACATATAAAAAGGTAAAAATTTAACATGTATAAAAAATCAGCCGGTTCCACTACCTTGGTTTCAAACTTTCGGTATTTTCAGGCGATTTAGGTCAATATACATATGGTATATTTATTGAGTAAAAGTGGTTAATATTCAGGACTGTAAACTCTGTGCGCAAGGTTCAACAATGAATGCCAATAGTCTGTTTCACATATGTGTGTGTGTGTGTGTTTGTGTGTGTGTGTGATCTGAAGATTGCGTTTAAGCATGAAACAGACGAAACAGATTCAGTGTCCAATTTTATATTTACGTGCGCGCTATCTCTCATATTGACTACTTTTTTCCCTATATATAGCATACCTTAAAAGTATTTTATCTGTATATTTAAATATATTTTAATTCATATTATTATTTCCATCTACCAGCCTGAATATTTGAGAAATATTATTATAAGAATATGTGGTCTAATAAGATTTATCAAATATTCATGCCGGTAGAGATAAATAAATAAATATACTGTTTAATAAATACATAAAAACAGAGCATCTACTTAAATACGGGTACTCATTAAAAATAACGTTTAAGCAATAAATTAGAATATGTCGTATTAATAAAAGAAAAATCCATTCCTACATATATATATATATATATATATATATATATATATATATATATATATATATATATATATACCTGGTATGCCCTACTTGGTATATATCCTAAACAATGAAACTTCATTAGTCTTTAATCAAACCTGGATAAATGAAAAGTTACTGCCTTATAAGTCTGGTTAATGAAACCCCAAGAAACATTATGTTACAATTAAAAATCATAATTCCAGAATATGCTCGACGTTTATGATGACATATGTCACAAACAAAATATGGAAAACAGTTTCACTGTAATTGCGACAAAGCTCTATAATCAATATTAATGTGAAATTTATGCCCCATGTTCCGAAGCTATTTTTAGAATGCTTTTATCCGTTGATCATATGTGCTGATATACTGTTTCAGATTAAACAGATTGTACAGCATCCAGAATAGCATTCCAAAATTAATCTTTGCTGACATACTATCGTTCTCCTACATAAAACTCCCTCTTCGTTCAAGTTTCCAGTCAGGTTAAGGTCGGACAAATGATGTGTTTTGATACCCACTTTATTCATTATTTTTCTCCGCCTAATGTGATGGAGCAATGTCGTGAAAAATCATCTTTCGGAAAATTTTTGTTTTCTTTAATGAAACATAACACCAGATGTGGCTTCAGAAATCAATATATGTTTCACCCCTCATCTTAACATCTTAAATTAACTATTGCTCCTCCACTTGCTCATGTAAAATCTCTCCACCAAATCATCACACCGCCCCCGACTTGTTGCCTTAACAACTTATGAGAGCAGTTTTCTTAAGTAGCTACCTGAGACTTGCTCTGTTCGTTTGATGCATTGTCTAGCGAGACAGCCGTTAGTGAAAATAATGCCGGTTTTATTTATTCTGTTTTCCATCTCATAGATATCTTTTAAAAGAAGCCGAGTGACCAGTCACATATTTTGTCACTTAATTTAGGATCAAACATCCAGTGTCGCAGTTTGATTCAACAGACTCTTCAACTTGTCCATATCAAACCCGAATCGTATTAGGCAATGATTTCAACAAATTTCACGGTTCAGTGGTACCTACTAATCTTGTTTTACTTTTTTGTAAACTCTAAAGATATTAAATATTTATCCGTATTATACTGTATTCTCAAATAAATCTCTTTCCGATGTAAGTAATAAACATGGAAATACAACAAAATCTAAATAAGGAAGAACGATTAAATGGTAAAAAGAATAGATTTTTTACCATTAAAAATGAGAAGCAAAAAAACAAAAACAAAACAACTATTTTATTAGAGACCCTTTCTCCAGAGTTAGGGTTTAGTGTTGTGATAAAAAGATAAATGAATAAAACTAAATAAATAATAACAAGGAGACTAAAATTTAACAATCTCTAAAAATAGATGCACATTCAGAATCACTAACCGTGATTTCGACCAATAAGTCAGAAATTGTTCGGGTCAGGATACAAAGATTATAATCTAGCGAGTCAGTCAGAACGGGACAATAGCCTAGTGGATTAAAGCGTTGATTTGTGAATTTGGTAACATAGTAATTGTTAGTTCAATTCCTTGGCCAAGTATTTGAATTTAGTGGAAATGGGGCGAATCTTAACTGAGCAGTAGTAAAATAAGAACTAGACGAAATATCCTTCGACATGAGCAGTGGATCGAGAACAAAGTTCGAAATACCCTGTAGGTTATCCGGATCGACATACACGTGAACAAAGATAAACTGTCGTCTAAATGGCACAAAAAATGAAGATAATAATGACATCTCATTTTAACAGATATATTTACCAAAATTATACAAAATATCTTGAAATACTAAAGAGTAAATTTATTCAATCAATTTTATTGAATAAATTTACTCTTTAGTATTTCAAGATATTTTGTATAATTTGCCATTGCCTTCATCTACAGCCTCCAGACGACTGTTCCTTATCATTGTAGATGCCTACTCCAAATGATTAGATATACATCCTGTGAGCACAGCGACTGCAACCGCTACTTTCGGGAAATTGCGTCGCTCCTTCGCAGAACATGGGCTGCCAGACCAGTGTGTGACGGATAATGCTACCTGTTTTACTGGGTCATAGTTTGAAGAATCTATTACCAACAATGGGATAAAACATATCACCTCATCTCCGTACCATCCGGCGAAGAACGGTTAAGAAGAGGGGGCTGTACGATCTTTTAAGCTATCCTTGAAAAAAGGTGCAGGAGGGAGATATGGAAACATGCATATGCAGAATATTTTTACAATATCACACCACTCCACATACAACTAAAATAGAAGATCAGAAAGGGCATGGTAAACATGCAAAACCCAGAGATTTCAAGGAAGGAGATTTAGCCTGGGAACATATCTTCAACGGTTTCCGGTGAGACAAGAATAGTAACTGCTAGCCATCCCACAAGCAGCAACACTTTTACCCACCCGAGATTCGACTGTAGGGACAGCCGGGGACTAGATACCCCCACAGGTACACAGCAATCCCTCGTACCTAAAGGATTATACCATATGTGTATCAAACTTGTAAGCAAGAGTACCTACCTAAAGAGGAGATATGTTGTATATGGCGAATTAACTCCTATTATCAGCCCGTCACTAATCAATAGAGTTAATCCCCCTTTATTTTATGTGGTAGAAAAAGGCTGCACGCCATATTGAATAAACCTATATTAAACCCTATGTGCTGACTCCGTGTTGATAATTGGATATGTAAGTAATATTGATCGCAAGTTGAGCAAGATCATTTTGAATAAGACTAAATAGACCATTGTGGCTTAGACGTGAGCTAAATCATTTTTGGTAAAACTTGACATAGCTCACCAATATCGCTAAAATCTATCCTATATTAAACTTGTCGCAAACTGTTTTTACTTTCAAGTAAGAGTTACAAATTTAGTATAGGAGATAAGGTTATTATAGAATAGGCTGCGCTAGAGGTAATTTCGTCCAACATGGCAAATTGCCACTGAACTAAAACATTATCCTGAAAACTATATTCATGTTCTTAAATAGCCTCATCAGATCGGGACTTTCATATAGATGTCATGCATGGCGCCAAACTCGTTCAGAAATATCTAAACTGCCAGCTGTATACAACTGCTTTCTAAGATTAATGGTTAAAATGGCTTTGAGCAAATGAAGGCTGTTTATTTTTGCAGATATCATACTTTTTCGAACATTGCTGACTAGCGCAACAGCATCAATAGTTAAAATGTATATCACATGAAGCTCGAAAAGAAAAAAATGACATAACCAAGAGAAAACAATGACAATCAAGATGCTGACGTTCGACAATATTTCAAACAAAAGGCGAGGAAGGAAGCTATCTTGACTATTTGAAAAACAATAACAGCTACTGGACTTGAGAAACCTATTTTCCTGAAAAATTATTTTAAAAGAAAGATTTTATAAATTTCAACCGACCGCAGCACTGGCTGCTCTATCAATGAATGACGAATTTTTCCTTATTACAAAACGGCTAATATTATCCTTATTATATCACTGTTCTTGTTTTTTATCATCCCTTGAAGCCAGCTAGTTAATGTAGTTTACAGTCTCGTCTCTTTTCCAGAAAGACATCATTTGCTCTGTATTCTATGTTAACTTTGGCCTCATTGGCTGTGATATAAAAGCTTTGAAATGCAATGATAAGAGATTCCGCTTTACTTTTTCACATGCTGTCAACGTAACGATATCTATGACTTTTCGTTTGCATTTGGTTCTTGTTGTCTTTTTCATTTTCAGAAAATTTTCCAGTTTTTCATTTCTTGTTACATTCTTTACTTTTTTCAATTTCCATCCTTGTATCACTTACTTTACTCTTAAAAATGGCTGTGTGTATTTTAAAAATCCTATTACAGTTGAATGAAAAGTTTTCAGTATTGAAGAGTCCTTTTCCTATTCTTAATATAGATTATGCTGGCATCGTCTCTTTTTTGCTTTGTACATAATCATTCATTTCTGATCCATTTATTTAAGTTCATCTCATCTGAAACCAAGGAACTATCCCAAGTACCTCACTACTGATATTTCCTCCTTTTTATTAGATTTATGCTATTTGGTCTTGTTCATAAGATTTTTCTCATTCGCTTGAGATTTTCTTTTTTTTCTTTTATTCATTCCGTCATTTCCATCTTTTCTATTGCATTCAAGTTATGCTTAGGAACGTTTTTGAGAATGATGGAAAAGAGATGTATAATAATGACGTAGGTGATAATGTCGGTTGATTAATCAGAACATAAAACTAAGAGCAAACAATATTAAAATATCCTCATAAGCGTCAGTAATTGACGTATTTAACATAAATTCTGGTATTTGAACGATAAAACAATTACCGAGAAAGCATAAAACATCGTAATAACAACGTTTCATTGCTGTATAGATATAGAGTACATCGACATATGCATAAAAGAAATCTTTGAATAAGAAAACTTTAAATATATACGTGACTGATGGGAAATGTTCTGCTTGTATTTTTATTTGTAAGAATAATCGTCTTTAAGTCAGTGTTAATGAAATGAATAGGCCAACTCACCAGACAAGATGTCTTTTGGTATACGGCCATCATTCATTCAAAATACTTGATCCAGCTATCGAAGAGGACGCTGACAGAGGAGAAGATGCCTGCTCCAGCAGTTTGCTTGTCCCAGCAAAGTAGTGTTCGTAATGTTGTCTCTTCGTGTGATTCCGAGGATACGTCGTAAGTAGTGGTGATGGAAGTTTTCCAGGTGCTTTTCCTGTCTGACGCGTGTCGTCAAAGATTCACTGCCATAAAGCAGATTATTAAGGACACGTGTCTGGAATACTTTCGACGTTTGATAAATGGTGTGGTCAACGACAGGAACTCAATGAAATATTTGCATTTGCACCCATTTTTAGACGAACTCCAAGTACCCCAAAACGATGGGTTATCCCAGCAAATTAATGTATACGAATTGTCCAGAATTGGTTTGCGGCGCATTTTGGAAACTTCCTGCGAATAGTGTTGTCACCAATCTCGTTTCACATGAGCCTAATTAAGTATTTATTGGACGAGATGGAGAGGTCTATTCGCACGCAACATCTTGCACCTATAAATATCAGGTAACTATCAAAACAGCAAAGATCTTCCGACCACTTGTGGAATCGATGCAACTTGGAATTGTTGCACTCCTCCTTTGAGGTTGAATCCTACATAATACTAGACTCGTATATCATGACTTCCTGCACATCATTGTATTGTTTGAGTGTTTATGATGTAAATTTTTCGATTATACAGAGTGCGATTGGTAAATTGTTGCCAGTTTATATTTTTTAATTTCACGTATACGCGTTGTTTGTTTTTGATTTTGTCTACTGCACAGTATAGTAGAGTCAGTTGGACACAGTCTGTGAGAAAGATAGTACCATGACGCAATTCACATCACTAGAAATTTGGAAACGGCATGCAGTACTGTCTGGCATTCGCATCGGAAGTTCCGATATGAACATTTCAATGTGTTTGAGTATCAATCTGAGGACAGTTCAGAGGATTCGAAAAGAGTTGGATGGGGTATCCAGTCAACATTATTGTGTTTGGAGTGGTCATTAGTGATGACAACGTTATACCGCCATTCATCTTCACACAGGACATCAGACTCAACACAGAGGCCTACATCAAGTGCTTTGAGCAGGTAGTGCTGCCCTGGGTCAAAAGGATGACTGCTGGAAGACCATATGTCTGGCAACAGGACTCTGCACAATGCCACAGAAGCAGGAGAACACAGTCATGGCCGTCACACAGTCTTTACAACCATATCACCCCTTTATATCTGGTCACCTAACTCCCCAGACTGCAACTTCCTTGATTATTATGTGTGGGCGAGAGACCAACAAAACTCCTTATAACACCAAAGATGGACAAAAGGCAAGGATTATGGCAGAATTCACCAACTTAAAAAAGGTGACCGCCCAGAAGAGTTGCAGGAGATTCCGAAGTCGTCTGGAGACCGTGGTTGGAACCAATGTTGATTTTATTAAATAAATTTAGTTTAGTATTTTAAGATATTTTTGTGTAATTTTGGTAAATATATCTGTTAAAATGAGATATCAGTGTTATTTTCATTTTTGCGTAATTAAGACGATAATTTATCCATCGCACCCTGTACTTTTGGTCATTATGAAGTTTGCGAAGACATTAGATATTATTTGTTTGTAGGTTTTAAATATATTTAAGCCCAGTGTTTGCTTTTGTGTGTTATGATGGCACGACATGAGAAATTGCATACAAATTTGGGATTATTTCACTTATCAGTCAAAAAACTTAACGTTGCTAAATTTTTATTCACTTTTAGCCATAGGATGTCTTTTCATTCCCCAGCGAATCTAAATTCCCATTGCACACAACACAGAAATTACAATGTCCTATTTGACTATATATGGATAAATCTAATAATTCTGCCAAATCAACAAAGAACCCCTCTAAATCTAGATTTATATGGATTGAAAGGAGAACGAGCGAAAAAGTTTAAGTACTAATAATGATTAATGAATAAAGGGTGATATATTATAATTGTAAAATAAAAAATTGCAGTACCACCAATGTAAATTTTTAAATTGAATAATAAACCACATTAATTTACTTCGATTTAGTCAAAAACCGTTGCCCAGGTTTTCTGACATTATACTCTATGTAGGTTTGTCATTTTATTAGGTTGGTGCAAAAAATAATGACGTAATAATGTCGTTTTTTGACGTTAAAAATACGTCAAAAACCGACATTATTACGTCATTATTTTTGCACCAACCTAATAGAACATGTGAGAAATGAAGCTATAGAAGGTTATGACTTTTTCGATGCAGAATGTAATTGTTAACAGACACCAATATATTTAATAACAATGATTTATTTGCTTTTTTTTTATATTTATTGCATTTTCTTTTATTATTTCAATATTTTTTTATTTATCTTTCTCATTCATGTTTCCTGTAATTAGTTATCTTTTTTAAATGTCTCGAGTTTTTTTCTTCTACTCTCTTAATTATTTTTTCTCTTTCTTTTTTCCTTTTCATCCTTTTCTTTCTCTTAGTTATACTCTCATTTTTGATACTTTCACTGTTAATATATTTGCATTTATCTGTTTGTCCATTATGTTCTCTTTCTTTCTTTCTCTCTCTCTCTCTCTCTCTCTCTCTCTCTCTCTCTCTCTCTCTCTCTCTCTTTCTCCGTTGCCCACTCACGCGTGTGTCTGAGAGTTCAGCAATGTTTATCCTTTTCTTTATGAAGAGTGCATGCGAAGCATGAATAAAGCTCTCGGATCAAAGAGTCGAATACGTGTGGCGACTTAGATTCGCAACAAAATAGCGAATGAAGGTCGTGTGAGAAAATGCCTACGCGAAGATTAAATACGAGAAAGGCCACGTGGGAGGCAAACACTTGGTTTCGTGGATGGGGAAAAACACGTGAAGAGAAAGTATTCTATATCCGATCAGAATCCGATCCTTTCTAATTCAAACACATATTGAATGGAGACGTATCGCTACAACCGGGATGCAATTTTCTGCCACTTCAGTTCGGCTGAGTGTAATAGGGAGCAGATAAATTTTGTAAGAGTTCTTTAGTTTGAACACATCTAACATTTGTGCTTTAAGCTATTAAATTTCTATTCATTGCTTTTGTTTCAAATATCTGTAACGAAACTTCCAACAATTAAATGAACTCTACTAAATTTCCTGGTCACAACAAATACATAGGCGAAACATCGAAAAATCTAAATAAAGGATTATATGCACACAATAGGGACATTTTAGAAAACAATATCTCAAATCCGTTGATTTCTCACCGTAACGAGACTGACAACAATTTTGGCATAAAAAACGCTACTCTGATCAAAGGAAAAAACAATCCACTATGATGTAAATGTCTAGAGAGTGGCTTGATCGCAAGGTCATCTACAGGAAATTTTCAGACATTAGTTATAGTTTTTCAGATAGATAGATAGATAGATAGAGAGAGAGAGAGAGAGAGAGAGAGGGAGCACATAATCAATATTGCGACATGATCACCTGTTTGAACAACACCAATACTTTCAAACTCTCAATCACGATGACATGTGACTTCGTGCTAGTGCAACTATCGACAGCTTCCGTCTGCGTAATCGGCTTGTGTCAACGAGTGGCGGGGTTGAAAAGTGTCTAAAAACTTGTCCCAGACCGATGACATCAATATGTCAAATTTCTACCAAATGTAACATAGTGAGATTCGAAAGCGAATGTTTTAATCACTCGGCCACGATATATATATATATATATATATATATATATATATATATATATAGAGAGAGAGAGAGAGAGAGAGAGAGAGAGAAAGTGGGACACACACAAAGGGGAGGGGACCAAGAGAGAGAATCAGAGCACAATAGATATATAGATAGATCCGACCAACTTTATTTGGACATCAAATTACAAGATATTTCAAAATGTATACATTTAGTTTTTGCTACCTAGCATAATTATTTATGAACATTTAATCATTTTCGTAAATGAGAAAATATAACCTTAAATAAAAGTTACACTTGTAATTAAGCGATAGTTTTCTTGTAATAAATTAATCTATATTTAAAATTAGTTTGCACCGTTTATTTGCTTAGAACTCTGTAAGACATTTTCCTGAATATTTTGAATTATTTAAAAAAATGAGTGAGTGAACTTGAGACAGACGTTCTCTTTGCTCACTTTTCGATTCACTCTGATCGAGTATATCTTCCCATTGCCTATCTCTTTTCATCCTTTTTACGACTCCTATACTTTTCTGGTATAATGGCATTGACATTTTGAATATCATTGAGATGTTTACTTGATAAATTCTTGTACTTGATTCTGAATTCTTTCTTACGCAATAATGAGTGAGTATATAAGAACCTACATCGTTTTATGAATCTGTATTTTCCATTGCATGTAAATATGCTTTGATATGTGCATTCTTTTTAACACTTTACCACTTGATAAATTCTGTTAACTAATACTGAGTCAATACTTGTATTTTCTCCGAACTTGTTTCTAATTGTTGATAATTAGTGTGCACATTGTAATATTAATTTGAATTTTTTTCTTGTCATGTTTTCTGTTATTTGATTAATTATGCACCATGACAAAAATATATGATTTTTTGTTTACTATACACGTAAATGTGTCGTGTCCACTAAAATATCAACTAGAATATTTATAAACCAATCACACTCAAGGAAACACACGAATAAAATCATAGATTACAAATCAGAATGTTTGTTGTATTAGTCATCATCATTTTTAGGTAGATACCGACCAAATATCGCACGGACGTAGTAGAAGACATACCACGTGACTTCTTAGGGCCAATTAGAAATAAATAAATAATTTAATTCTGGAGCCGATATTGTTCGGAAAAAGTGTATAAAAACATACGAAATCCGTTCCCAAAACAATATACACTCGACCGCCAGCAAGCTACACACACCTCTTGCTGATGACCTTCATGACCTCACGTCAAAAACGACAGCGTTGACAAACTCCAGACCACGGCATCACCAGCAACAGTAAGAAACAATTCGTATCTCTCGTATCCGTTTTTACTATGAATCACGCACACACATGTTGACTTTTTCATACAAACACACATATCACAACATTTTATTGTTTCTCACACACGTACACAAAAACAGTTTATATTTTATTTCAGAACTTTATCAACCCAAACAAAAGACATTACTTTCCAATCTATTATCAACTGTTTGTATTCCTATCGTTATATTAAATCAATGTTTATTTGTTGAAACTACGTCGTCTTTTCAACTGAATTTTATTCCTTCAATGAAAAGCGTTTGATTATTCTAGACGGCCAAATTATGAGCGACCCTGTAACGATATTTTGTTAATGTATTGAATCCCGATACTCCAAATTTTAACATTCAACGAAAAACCCAGTAGAAGGATTCCTACAAATGGTGACCACGACTATTACCTTGTGAAAACACGAAAGTTGGTAAATAGAATACACAAATTTACGTATCTTAAAAAAAAAAAAATGGAACAACAAAACACAAATAGTACGGAAGCTTCGTTGACAACAGTCACCCTGAATTTACCTGCATATTACCTTAACAACATAAAATCATGGTTTATACAAATGCAGGCCATATTCAACGCGAAGAAAATTGTTTCGCAAAGAGCCCGATACTGTTATTTAGTAGAAAACCTTCCAGCAGAAGTTGTAGAAGTGACGGATTTACTGGAAACAATGCCAGAAGAAAACCCCTACGATACATTAAAAACGGCCATAATTAAAGGAACTGGAATTTCGAATGAGACAATGCTGCACGATTTGTTTACCCGAGTGGAACTAGGTGACCGGACTTCTTCCCAGTTATTAAGACATATGAAAACTCTGTTAGGTACTAATGTTATGGCAGAAAATACTCTACAGAGATCGTAGTTGGACAAACTACCCAACACAATGACGCAAATTTTAGCACCCATGGCAGAGGAAACTGAACTGAAAAAACTTGCGGATTCTGCTGACCGAATCCATGTTGGTTTTAGAGACAGGGAGGTGAACACATTGACACCGCAACGTACAAACCAACAACAAAACGAACAAATTGAGAAACTGCAAGCAACGGTTGCAAGTTTAGCCAAACAAATGCAGTCTATCTTGAACCTGCATCAACAACAACGAACTTCTCGTAATACTACCAGACCTAAGTACAGACGAAGGAGTAACAGCAGGAGTTTCAGCAATGATAGAGGAAGACGAAAATTCGACATCTGCTACTATAATTATAAATTTGGTGCAGAGGCAAGACGCTGTTTGAAACCTTGTGCCTTTGTAGACATCGGAAAACTTAAATTCCAGCCAGTAGAGACGACGACTGTTGCTGGACTCTCACAAAAAGGTCGTCTGTTCTATATCCTTGATAGAAATCACGGATATAATTTTTTAATAGACACCGAAGCCGAAGTGAGTGTTTTACCGCCGGATCCAAAGCAAAATTTAAAACCAGGACTCTACAAACTCCAAGCTGCTAACGGTACAAAAATTGATACCTTTGGCGAGAAAGCAGTAACAATCGACCTGGGTATGCGGCGAAATTTTCTGTGGGTTTTTACTCAAGCTAATGTTACCACACTAATATTAGGTGCAGACTTTCTAGCTAAATTTAATTTATCGTTTAACATGACCACTTATTCCTTAGTTGACAATCTGACAGAACTTTCTGTGAGAGGAATTTGCTCCCGATACCATTCAACTGGAATTAGTTCTGCCTTACCACAAGTTAGCGGTATTAAGGAATTAATACAGAAATACGCGGAAATCACTCAACCTTTTAAAAACACAGACACAATTAAGCACAATGCCAAACATCACATAAAGACAGTAGGACAACCGGTACACTCTACACCGAGACGATTAAAACCGGACAAATATAAAATAGCCAAGGCAGAGTTTCAGCAAATGCTACAGTTGGAAATCATACGTCCTTCCAAGAGCGCATGGTCATCACCATTGCACATGATCCAAAAATCCAACACGACAGCATGGCGTCCATGTGGCGATTTCTGCAGATTGAACGCCAAAACCATCCCTGACAGATACCCAATTCCGTATATACACGATTTTGCAATGGGTCTCCAAGGTACACGCATTTTCTCGAAGTTAGACCTAGTAAAGGCATATTACCAAGTACCAGTTGCCGAAGACGACATCCACAAAACTTCTCTGACGACATCTTTCGGATTATACGAGTTCGTACGAATGCCGTTTGGGTTACGTAACGCCGCTCAAACCTTCCAGAGACTAATCGACGAGGTATTTAGAGGTTTACCTTTCATATATGCCTACATAGACGATGTTTTAATCGCCAGCAAAAACCGAGAAGAACATAAACTGCATTTGGAACAAGCTTTCCAAAGACTTTCGCATTTTAGACTCAAAATCAATGTCCACAAATGTGTTTTTGGAGAACCAAAAATAAATTTCCTCGGACATGAAATTGACCACGAAGGTATTTCACCATTACCAGACAAATTGAAAGCTATTACCAATTTTCCGCAACCAACGTCACTAAGACAATTGCGAAGATTTATAGGCCTTATCAATTATTACAGGAGATTTATACCCAATTGTTCAGCGGTACTGTCACCTTTGACAAACCTACTAAAGAACAAGAACAAAAAGATTGTTACAGGAAGACACTCTAGAAGCATTCAACAATGCCAAAACAGCTTTAGCTAACTGTACTAAGCTGAATTACATCAAATATAGCGAGAAAATTAAGCTTACCCTCACAACAGATGCTTCATCAACAGCTGTAGGTGAGGTTTTACACCAAATCTTGGACAAACATGTAACACCTATATCTTTCTTCTCCGCTAAACTAAATAAGGCACAAACTAAATACAGCACATTTCTAGAGAGCTATTAGCAATATATCTTTCTATTAAACATTTTCAGCACCTCCTGGACGGCAGAGATTTCATCATATACAGAGGCCATAAACCATTAATATATGCATTACACACACATACTGACAAATATAATCCTCGGGATTTCAGACACCTATATTACACTTCCCAATTTTCTTCAGATATCAGATATGTAACAGGCCAAGAAAACATAGTGGCAGATGCATTATCACGTGCCACAATTGCTTCTTTAGATTCTAGTTCTTTGAACCTCGAATTAATCGCTACAGAACAAACCACAGACACTACACTCCAAGAAGTACAACAAAGCACATTACTAAAATTAGTTGAACTACCTGTTCCATTCAGTGATACTAAATTTTATTGTGACATTTCACAAACTCAACCACGACCTTGCATACCACCAAATTTGAGATAGCAAGTATTCCAACACTTCCATACATTGTCTCACCCAGGAAAACGTGCAACTGTGAAGTTAATTACTGAACGTTTTGTCTGGCCAAATATGTCAACTGACATAAGAAATTGGACAAAATCTTGTTTAGCATGCCAGAAGAACAAGATAAATAAGCACACCAAATCACCCGCAGGCACATTCAGCACACCTGATGCAAGCTTCACGAACATACACGTTAATATTGTAGGACCTTTACCTTGTTCTCAAGGATATACATATATCCTTACTATCATAGATAGGTTTACTATCAAATTTTAATTAATCTGAATTAAAAAAAATATTACTTTTAGTTTAAAATATGGCAGAAAAACATTTTTAAACGCTGAGGTGTTAACACAATTTATGAGGTGTTGATACATCAGTCGATAACCTGATGTTTGGGAAATTAATATAAGAAGCAGATAATTCTAATAAAATGACATGGGGGAATACAACGTAAGCACCTTTTTTTATATAATTTTTTTAACTACCCAATAATCTTTCAAATTTAATATATTTAAAAAAATTCTAAATTTTATTGAATTTTAGATAATTTGGCTTTATAGTATTACGAAGACGTTTATTGAGAAAATGTTAGAAAATTGTCAATAAATTTTAAATTTACTATAGTTACCGCTCTTATTTTTTGTTAGATTCGTGTATAGACGTTCGTATTTACAAAAATCGGCATGTTTATACGTGTAACAATAAGATTTCTCACACATCTTTAGGAGATAAGTAGATAGATTCTTTTTCCTTTTAAGTCAGTTTAATAACCAGGTTTCCGAGGAATCTCGTCTCCAGTCCATCTTTGAGTCAATTTAACGACCAGGATTATTTAGAATTCCTCTCTCGATCCCGCCTTTGAATTGGCAAACATAAAATTTTGTTAGTGATTTTAGATAATCATAAAAGTAGAGTCCTTTGAAAAACTGACCACTCAAAAGATGAATAGGTAGTCTTCTTTTCCGGAATACAAGTGAACGATTAAGGGTTTGGGGGCCACAAACAGTATCCATGTAAGCAGAGAGAGGCAGGTAGTCAGAAGTCAGTGAGGGAGCAAGGGACGAGCAGAGTGTGAGGAAGGGAGCAGCAGTCAGTCAGGATCAATCAGTGAAGAAGGGACCAGCGAGCAGTGAAGAGTCAGCAGTCACCGAGTCTCTCAGTGAATGTAAGTGTCCGGGACTGGAAATTAATGATATAGCAGTTCACCTTCTCGAAGCCGAAGGAAGACATTACTGATTTTTTGAGAAATCGTATTGTTTGCTATTTCCCAATCAGTGTCTTGAAAAACAATTGCTGTTATTCTTTGTTGAATTCGATTCTGACCAGTGAGACAAGCCTGTGTACATAGAGAGTAGGGTGTATATACGCATATAGCCGAACTTGGATGTCACCACAACTTATGAAGTGACGTGGAAGTCATCGTTACATGCGCACACAAAAAAATCATTTTTTTTTAAATGCTGGAGGTCACTGAATTTTAGTAAGCTTTTCCATTTATGATTAATGAATACAGTATTTATTTAATAACAATATCACTTGACCGCTACAATACAGAATTTTAAAAGATTTACATTATAAAGTTCGTATAACGATCATAGTTGCTGGTTAGTAAGACTGTAAGGAAAAACCTTGAAAGAAAAGGTTGAGCGAAGAAGGGTTTAATCACATAAGAACATGGATGGAGAACACAGCAGTCCAGTACGACAAATGTACGACTGGAATGCGCTACGTCTATGCTATTCACTTTTTGCCACTGCCCATAAGCAGACGTTATACTTAGTGGGTGGACGAACTCATGTTTCAATAATAGTGTAGAGATGGTTACACAGTCTTTTTACAGAACAATTTAAAACTTCATAAATTATTAAAATTTGAAAAATGAAAAAATTCTTATAATATTAGGTTGGTGCAAAATTAATGACGTAATAATGTCGTTTTTTGACGTTAAAAAATACGTCAAAAAACGACATTATTACGTCATTATTTTTGCACCAACCTAATAATATAAAGAATAAAAAATTCAACAGAAATTGAAACATCGAATGTTTCAATCCATCGTGCAACCAAAATCTAAAAGCAAATATAGTTAGAATATTCATCAAACTCATTACTACCTACCCAAATCATGTAAACTACACAAAATATTCAACATACATACTCAAAAACTTAGCTATATCTACTCCGGAATCATTACAATATTAAAAACACAACAAGAACATTACCAGTACAACATATTCACAACGCTCACTTGTACTTTTCCAACAACATCCGAATAGTGACTAAACGGTAACTGCCTACAAATCAAGATCTAATGGAAACCCAGATAAAAACTATTTATAGAATTAACGGAATGTCATCGACAACAGAGAAGTTATTCACACAAAACATCATTTAACAACAACAAAAAATACGAAAATAGAACAGTAAGTTAGTGTTATGGGACCTTACCCATAATAACATAATGGACTATTCCATACGTAATAAATACCGCGCCTCAAGAGGAAGCAGAGAGTTCAGACCCCCCGTCTTTTTGTGACCGGTGTTTTTGACTCATTTAATTTGTTATTCTTCTGTTACAGTGCGACATACCAGATTTTTTTTTACCACGAGGATTTACTGAACGAACTTTTTGATTGACGATTTTTCTTTGATCACACCAAGTCATTTTGTTAAGTTATTGTTTTCGTTTTTTATTCTTCCATTTCTTTTGTTTGTTTTATTTTTTTTGGGGGCTTCGGCCCACATAATTTTTTAATTTTTTTATTAATTTTTGTTTCTAAAAAAAATTAGTACGTTATAAGAAAAAAAAAGAAAAAGAAGCTTTGTTTTTTACTTCGTTTTTTTATTTTTTATACCCTTCTTCTTTTTTAGCGACTTCGGTCGCATTCTTTCTTTCTTTTTTGGTTTGACTAGTTTGTTTTTCATTTGATTTTAATTTATTTTCTTTAGCGGCTTCGGCCGCAAACTTTTATTTTTTTTCTGGTTACAAACCAGGTTTTCTTTTTCTTCTTGAACATTTAATTTGAATTTTTGAAAAAAAGAAAGGAGTTTTCTGTTTTTGTTTTTTATTTTTCGGCAGCCTTTGGGCGCCATCTTTATTTTTTAATTTTACCTGTTTATTTCTTTCTGTTTGTGCTAGTTTGTTTTTTGCTGTTTTTGTCTTTGCTATTTTTTTTCTGGTATATCCAGGCTTTTTCTTTTATTTTGTTTAATCTCTCTTTTTTTTACCTTCTCCCAACTCCTTTCCCCTAAAATTTGGACCCGCACGTCTCCACTTTTAATCCACCATGGCCGACGAAGCCAGTCGGTCCAATGTAAAAAAAGACCTGTTTGGTTCGGCGGCGAAAGAAGACCCGCCGGATAAACCAACTAAAAAGCAGGCGAATACGAGCCCAATTTTGAAAAAAGGTGCTAGTGTCTCCAAAAAAGACACTAGCAAAAATGTAGAAGTGCAAAAGGATGCACAGGTTAAGACCGCTGAGGAATTGCCCTCATGTTGGAAGTCCCCCCCAAGTTGTATCTTGAACATGGCGGATTTCTTGGATAAGGCGAAGGGGTACGCCCATCTTGTTAATAAAGATGGGTTCGTCGATATTGTCCAGGAAATAGATGTGTTCGCAAAAAGAATGGTGACCGTTTTTGTGGTGGATAAGAAAACAAGAAAGATTTGTCGCTCCACAAAAGACACTGTGATTAAATCACTTTTGTCCCTGGGGATAAAACCCCAAAGAGTAATAAAGGGTACAGGTTTCTTCATGTGGGACATTCTGCTACCCACCCCAGAAGATTGCCTGGCCATGGCGAAAAAGGAATTGATAACCAAAGATTATATCATCAGAACAGAATATGAAGGCCGCAGGCGGACCAGAGTAGCCGTCTTCGAAGTTCCTCCTCAAATTTCGGGAGAGCTCCTGGCTGCATTTTTTATGCAGTTCGGCCAAATTTTAGGGGCTCTCTCCGACAATTTGAACGGGGGATGGACTTTTGATATAATGCTTGACCAGAAGGCCTTCAAGTCCGTCCCCAACTGTTTGGAGTATGGCGACCGGAAAATGCCGGTCATAGTGACCGGTAGAAGACCAACTTGCTGGAGGTGTGGAGAGACTGGTCACCTTTCCTCCTCCTGCCCAGGAAAGAAGGCCCCTGGAGTTCCGGTCGCTGGCGACCAAAATCCCCCCTTGGCCGAGAAGCTAAAATCCGCGGCGCCTGTAGTGGGCCTAGCTGCGAGGCGGACCGGTGAGGAAAATCCCCCGGTTGGGCCCAGACCCTCATTACCCCCGAAACCGACGCCTGCCACAAGTGTGGATAAGGAGAAGGAGGAGGGGGAATGGCGCCTCGTAGTTAGGGGCAAGGGGAAGACCCAAACAGCGGTTCTTCAGTCCCAACATGACACCGGGGACAAAGTCACCTACAGCCCCATTCCCTCTACCAGCTCCGAGGGCGACGCCTCGGCGTCTTACGAATCTAATGCTACCGATGCACAAAAGAATAATGAACCCGGCTGGAGGAAAATATTAGACCTAAAGAAGCTGAAAAACAAATTAGATGAGACGCGGGCTAAAAAGCAAAAATCGCTGGGGGCACCGGGCTCCCTATCCTCTGCCCCGTCTTCCCCTTCTGCATCTAGAAAGACCTTCATTAAACCTCCTCCGCCCAAATCTGCTTCAAACTCACCGGCAAAATCTCGTCATTCGTCTAAACCATCGCCGGTGAGGACGCCTACCGGGTGGACACCATCCACTACACCCAATGTCACGCCCATTTCAACACCCATAACTTCACCACATAAGAAAAGGCAAAGAAGTCCTGAGACACAATCCATCACCGACAAGAAAAAAAAGAAGATCAAACCACCTTATCTCCCTGGGGAAGACGTCTGCCGCGTATCCCGGGACCAGGCGGAAAGGGTTTTCGGGCAGACACGAAACCCGAAGGAGCTGAAAATTCTGTGGAATTTTAAACAGATTAATGGTGAGGATGTGGAGAGGCCCGAAAAATTCCCTTCCGCTCAGAGAATCCTCACCGTAGTTAGAACTGGCCCGGGTACGCGGGAGATTTGGGGGATGATAGAGGAGGCCCAGTCGTCACTCAAAATGGTGCCCCCAGCTGCCTATCTTCTAGACCCAGAAACAAATGAATGTGATCAAAAACTGAAAGGGAGGGTCCCAGTTTTTGTTCACCCATCCCTTTATAGGGCTCTCAAACTCACCTACCCCTCGGACATCGGCGGCTTGTCTCAAGATGATACCGTCGAAAATGAGATGGCGTCCGGTTCTATGGGACGAGCTGTCGGTGTCCTCACCCCAGCCATGTTCTATCCTGAAGGACAACCCTAATCGGCTTGACAATGGCACTCTGGTTAGCTAGCTTAAATGTCCGGGGCCTGAGGTCCGAGTCTCGCAGGGCGAGGCTCACTCGTGATCTTCAGCGCCTCGGGGTGAATGTATGTTGTATACAAGAGACCCGTTTTTCTTCTCATGATCGTGAGGACATACTGTCTAAGGGGTTCGCCGTTTATTCAGCCTGTTTTGATGGTCGTTCGAGGGGTGTCTCTTGGCTAGTGAGCAAGTCTTTGAAGGCTGCTTGTACCCTTGTCTTCGCGGATCCGGCGGGCAGACTTTGCGTGCTGGATGTTACCATAAAGGATAAGGTTCTACGTCTCATTGGGGTTTATGCGCCCAATACCCATTCCGAGCGGCCTGCTTTGTTTCGGCAGATCGCGCCGTTCTTGACGACGTCTCGTCGGGTAGTTTTAGCGGGGGATTGGAATGCCGTCCTTGACCCCGATATAGATCGCATAGGGCAAAAACAAGGTACTAACAACCCGGATGTGAAACCATTTCGGGACTTTATCGATGAGTTTGATCTTGTCGATAAGTTCCGGAATGAACACCCTCGGGAGGTAGCATGGACTTGGACAACTAGTGGCAACTCGGCTCCGGGGACGCTTGCGAGCTACCTGGACCGGGTCTTAGTTAGGAGAGTCGACGTAGGGCTCTTAGGGTGTCCAAGTTTCCATTATATAGTTTATACGGATCATAGGCTTGTCCGGGTCCGTGTAAACTTAGATAAGCCTAAGGTTAGATTGGCTGGTTACTGGAAATTGAACTGTTCCCTTTTTGGTGATCAGGGTTTCCGGGACCAGCTGCTACTAATGATACAAAGGGAATTGACGGGTGCGGTTGTGGGAAATGCCTGGTGGGGCAAATTAAAATCTAAAATCCGATCGTTTGCCGCCGATTTTAGTCGTCGACTCAATCTAGATAGATTAGCGGCGCAAACTGCTTTAGAAGATAAAGTCGATCGGGCAGTGAAATCCCGTGTTAGTGGGGACATAGCTTTAGCTAAGGCAGAGTTGTCCTCCTTGCTTATCAAGAAGGATCAAGCTCTGGTAGTTAGGGCTAGGTTAAAAAGAATGTCTTCTGAGGCAACGAATATGGCCGCTGAACTGCGTGCAGAGGAAAATCGAAGCGCGTCTAAGCGACATATCGCATGCGTCACGTTGCCGGATAAGCGGACCGTGACCACAAACGCGGGCATATGTGAGGTGTTTCGGGACTACTTTCAGGATCTTTTCACCAGGGAGCCCGGTCTGAGCTCTGCTCAGTTCGACGCCTATTTAGCTGACTTTCCCTGCCTTTCGGCAGCTGAAGCGGCTAGGTGCGAGGGTCCCATTACAGAGTCGGAGATCTGGGAAGCGCTGAAGCAGGTTGGCCTGGATAAGTCTCCGGGATTAGATGGTCTTCCCTACGAAGTGTACTTGAGGTTGTCGCACGTTTTTGTTCCTTTGCTGGAACTGATTTACAACCACTGGATGAAGCAGGGGTCTTTACCCCAACGCTTCACCAGGGGTGTGATCAAGTTGCTGCGTAAGGACAAGGGCGGTGGGGATGGGTTAGGGAACTTTCGCCCTTTAACGATGTTAAACACTGACTTAAAGATTTTGGCGAAGATCTTAGCCAACCGTTTGCAGCTTGTCCTGTCTAGTCTGATTGGCCCCGAACAGACTTGTGCTGTGAAGGGCAGGACTATTCAGGATAACCTTCATATGGTACGCTTGATCTTAGAACAAGTCGACAGTGATGCCGCGCTGATCAATTTAGATCAGTCCAAGGCCTTCGATAGGGTTGACCATCGATTTCTGGAGGCTGTCCTTTCGGCGGCCGGTTTCAGAGCCGACTTTCGCTCCTGGATCCGACTTTTGTATGCGACCCCCGGTGCGCTGGTGGAAGTGAATGGGGTAAGATCGAAGCCTTTCGTATTGTCTCGCTCCATTCGTCAAGGTTGTCCGCTCTCGCCTCTGCTTTACGTTCTTGCGTTGGAACCATTCCTTCGCAAGTTGAAGGCGAATCCGGTCCTGCGCGGAATTTCCCTGCCTGGGGCTTCCACCTCAGCCAGGTATTCTGCCTATGCTGACGACGTTTCGGTTCTTGTGTCGAGCAGAGCCGAGATTGACGAAGTCAGCAAAGAGATCAGTGGGTATGAGATGGTGACAGGGGCCAAGATCAACCGCGATAAGTCTGTGGGCTTGCGGTTGGGTGCGTGGAAGGGAGTTTCTCTTCCCGGACCTTTCCTCTGGACGGATGGGCCGATCAAGATACTCGGCGTCTGGTTCGGTCCTGATCTCCAGTTGGAAATGAATTGGTCGGAGGTGCAGGGGAAGGCCGAGATCGCGGTTAAACTGTGGTCTCGGAGGAGACTTTCCCTGAAGGGAAGGGCGGAGGTATGTGTTTCACACATATATCCGATACTCCTTTACCGACTTTCTGTGCTTCCGCTCCCGTATGCCAGACTAATGTCATTAGTCCGGACCTTGTTCTCCTTTTTGTGGAGAGACAAGGCCCCTATGGTAACTCGCGAGATCTGTTGCCTTCATCCCTCTGAGGGCGGTCTGGGTATGCCTAGCATTGAGATTCGTCAATATATGCTTCGCATTACCTTTCTAGACCGAATGTGTCGCGGATTGGATGAGGTGGGCACCTTTTGGAAAGAAGATGTCCGAAAACATTTCCCATCCCTGAGAAGTGTGCACTCGTGCGAGGAGGAGGCCGGCCGTAGACCTCGTGCCGAGTGTGCCTTCTACCGCGAATGTCGTAGTGCTTTGAAGCTCCTTTTACGGACGTCGGATGGCCTCTCCGACGCCCAGGCGTTGTCTCGTAAGGCATTGTATCGATTGTTAGTTAGGGGGTCCGTTCAAGATGATCTGATCGACGAGCTCGGTCTTACGAAGCAGGAGGCTCGCTCGATGTGGCCTTGGGCGCCTGGGTTGAAATGTCTCAATAACGATGAGGCATCACTCACCTGGCTGATGATTCGTGGGGCCCTCTGGGTCGGCAAGAGACTCTGTTCAGCAGGTTTGGAGAAATATCCAAACTGTCGTCGCTGCACTGGGGAAGTCGAGACCATTGGTCACGCCTTTTTTCAGTGCAAGACGGTAGTGCCGTTGTGCAAGTTTGTTGAAGGCCTCATGGTTCGCATGCTGCAGGGAAAGTTCTTTGTCCTGGAAGCCAGTTCTGTTTGTAGCAATGTGGTGTCGCAATTGACGAAGGCTGAACACTATGTGTTCTGTTGCTTACTAGGGATTATGAGAGTCGTGATTTGGACGACGCGTCAGAAGGGATTCCATGAGGGCGAGAAGTTCACCTCTTCCCAACTGATCTTGTACTTTAAGCATCAGCTTAAAGTCAAGATTAGGACGGAAAGGCGGCGGCTCACCTCATCGGAATTTGGCAAAAGGTGGGTGAATCTTGCGCGAATGTGTAGAGTAAAAGGGGCTGACCTAGAGTGGCACTTGGATGTCGGTTAGGTACAGGATTTGTCCTAACAGGGTTGAACATCGGCAACCCACCCAGATTTTAGGTTAGACTAGGTTTTTGATTTTGAATCTTTAGTTTTCCCTTTTTTCTAGTAAACTTAGCTAGGGTATGCATGCGCATTGGTCCCTTTTATTTCTGTCCCTATTTTTCTTTTGTTTAATTGCCCATCCCCTCCCTCGTTAGGTGGTCAGTGACTTCAGTTCTCTGGTGGATGCGGGGCGCCTTTCGTTTCGTGTGTGTGCTTTTTCGTATTTGTTGTTGTGTATGAATGTGTGTGTGTCTGTGTGAATGCTTGGAGGAATGAATGTTTTTTCTTAGTTTTTCTTAGCCCCGCATTGATTTCGTCTAGTTAACTGATTTTGCTGCCACATTTATGGTTTGTGGGGGGTTTTATTACTAACACAGTTTTGTTTAGTTTTATTGTAAATATTTTTAAGTCATATTGTAAATACTCATTTGGGGATCCTTTTAAAAGTTGTTTTATTGACCCTCCCCCCACGAACAATATTTGTACATAAGGGGACTAGTTAGGACTTCATAGAGAATTTGAGGCATTATGGTGGACGTAGCAAGAAAGGTAGGAGTGAATGTGTTGTTTTGGTGATTGGAATATTGTTGGTTTGTTTGGGTCCGTGTTTGGGACTAGCTAAGTTTAGATTTAAGACAGAAGAAGACCGTCATTTCCCCATCCCCATTTTTAGGCCTTGTGCCACATTTTATACTTTTTTGTATAAATAAATATCGTTCAGTCCTCCGTCTTTTTGTGACCGGTGTTTTTGGACTTGGCTAATTGTTATTTTTGTGTTACAGAGCGACAAACCGGATTTTTTTTACCACGAGGATTTGCTTGGCAAACTTTTTCGGATTGAAGAATTCCTTTGATACAACCAAGACATTTTGTTAAGTTATTTTTTAAGTTTTTTATTCTTCCATTTCTTTTGTTTGTTTTTTTTATTTTTTGGGGGCTTCGGCCCACATAATTTTTTATTTTTTATTTTTTTTTTTATTTTTTGTTTCAAAAAATAAGTACCTTACAAGAAAAAAAAGAAAAAGAAAGCTTTGTTTTTTATTTCGTTTTTTATTTTTTATTCCCACCTTCTTTTATTAGCGACTTCGGTCGCATTCTTTCTTTCTTTTTGGTTTGACTAGTTTGTTTTTTCATTTGATTTTAATTTATTTTCTTTAGCGGCTTCGGCCGCAAATTTTTATTTTTCTTCGTCTGGTTACAAACCAGATTTTTTCTTTTCTTTTTCTTCCGGAACATTTTATTTGAATTTTTTGAAAAAAAAAAGAAAGGAGTTTTCTGTTTTTGTTTTTATTTTCGGCAGCCTTTGAGCGCCATCTTTATTTTTTTTTTACAGGTTTATTTCTTTGTTTGATCTAGTTATTTTTTTTGTGCCCAGTTTATTTATTTTTTGTCTTTACTATTTTTATTTACTGGTACATCCAGGCTTTTTCTTTATTTGTTTAAAATTTTTTTTTTTTTTTTTTTTTTTTTTTTCCCAACTCCTTTCCCCAAGAAATTTAGACCCGCATTTGAAAGTCTCCTCTCAAATAAACCATGGCCGACGAAGCCAGTCGGTCTAATGTAAAGAAAGACCTTTTCGGTTCTGCGGCTAAAGCAGACCCGCCGGATAAAAATCCCAAAAAGCAGGCTAATGCTAGCCCAATTTTGAAAAAAGGTGCTAGTGTCTCCAAAAAAGATACTAGCAAAAATGTAGAAGTGCCAAAAGAAGCACAAAGTAAGACCGCCGAGGAATTGCCCTCATGTTGGAAGTCCCCCCCAAGTTGTATCTTGAACATGGCGGATTTCTTGGATAAGGCGAAGGGGTACGCCCATCTTGTTAATAAAGATGGGTTCGTCGATATTGTCCAGGAAATAGATGTGTTCGCAAAGAGAATGGTGACCGTTTTTGTGGTGGATAAGAAAACAAGAAAGATTTGTCGCTCCACAAAAGACACTGTGATTAAATCACTTTTGTCCCTGGGGATAAAACCCCAAAGAGTAATAAAGGGTACAGGGTTCTTCATGTGGGACATTCTGCTACCCACCCCAGAAGATTGCCTGGCCATGGCCAAAAAGGAATTAATAACCAAAGATTTCATAATCAGAACAGAATATGAAGGCCGCAGGCGGACCAGGGTAGCCGTCTTCGAAGTTCCTCCTCAAATTTCGGGAGAGCTCCTGGCTGCATTTTTTATGCAGTTCGGCCAAATTTTAGGGGCTCTCTCCGACAATTTGAACGGGGGATGGACTTTTGATATAATGCTTGACCAGAAGGCCTTCAAGTCCGTCCCCAACTGTTTGGAGTATGGCGACCGGAAAATGCCGGTCATAGTGACCGGTAGAAGACCAACTTGCTGGAGGTGTGGAGAGACTGGTCACCTTTCCTCCTCCAGCCCAGGAAAGAAGGCCCCTGGAGTTCCGGTCGCTGGCGACCAAAATCCCCCCTTGGCCGAGAAGCTAAAATCCGCGGCGCCTGTAGTGGGCCTAGCTGCGAGGCGGACCGGTGAGGAAAATCCCCCGGTTGGGCCCAGACCCTCATTACCCCCGAAACCGACGCCTGCCACAAGTGTGGATAAGGAGAAGGAGGAGGGGGAATGGCGCCTCGTAGTTAGGGGCAAGGGGAAGACCCAAACAGCGGTTCTTCAGTCCCAACATGACACCGGGGACAAAGTCACCTACAGCCCCATTCCCTCTACCAGCTCCGAGGGCGACGCCTCGGCGTCTTACGAAATACATGCAACAAAGGCGCAAAAGGATAATGAACCCGGCTGGAAGAAAATATTAGACCTTAAAAAGTTGAAAGACAAATTGGATGAGACGCGGGCTAAAAAGCAAAAATCGCTGGGGGCACCGGGCCCCCTATCCTCTGCCCCGTCTTCCCCTTCTGCATCTAAAAAGACCTTCATAAAACCTCCCCCGCCCAAATCTGCATCAAACTCACCGGCTAAATCTCGTCATTCATCTAAACCATCGCCGGTGAGGACGCCTACCGGGTGGACTCCATCTACTACACCCAATGTCACGCCCATTTCAACACCCATACATTCACCACATAAGAAAAGGCAAAGAAGTCCTGAGACACAATCCATCACCGACAAGAAAAAAAAGAAGATCAAACCACCTTATCTCCCTGGGGAAGACGTCTGCCGCGTATCCCGGGACCAGGCGGAAAGGGTTTTCGGGCAGACACGAAACCCGAAGGAGCTGAAAATTCTGTGGAATTTTAAACAGATTAACGGTGAGGATGTGGAGAGGCCCGAAAAATTCCCTTCCGCTCAAAGAATCCTCACCGTAGTTAGAACTGGCCCGGGTACGCGGGAGATTTGGGGGATGATAGAGGAGGCCCAGTCGTCACTCAAAATGGTGCCCCCAGCTGCCTATCTTCTAGACCCAGAAACAAATGAATGTGATCAAAAACTGAAAGGGAGGGTCCCAGTTTTTGTTCACCCATCCCTTTATAGGGCTCTCAAACTCACCTACACCTCGGATATCGGCGGTTTGTCTCAAGATGATACCGTCGAAAATGAGATGGCGTCCGGATCTATGGGACGAGCTGTCGGTGTCCTCACCCCAGCCATGTTCTATCCTGGGGGACAACCCTAATCGGCTTGACAATGGCACTCTGGTTAGCTAGTTTAAATGTCCGGGGCCTGAGGTCCGAGTCTCGCAGGGCGAGGCTCACTCGTGACCTTCAGCGCCTCGGGGTGAATGTATGTTGTATACAAGAGACCCGTTTTTCTTCTCATGATCGTGAGGACATACTGTCTAAGGGGTTCGCCGTTTATTCAGCCTGTTTTGATGGTCGTTCGAGGGGTGTCTCTTGGCTAGTGAGCAAGTCTTTGAAGGCTGCTTGTACCCTTGTCTTCGCGGATCCGGCGGGCAGACTTTGCGTGCTGGATGTTACCATAAAGGATAAGGTTCTACGTCTCATTGGGGTTTATGCGCCCAATACCCATTCCGAGCGGCCTGCTTTGTTTCGGCAGATCGCGCCGTTCTTGACGACGTCTCGTCGGGTAGTTTTAGCGGGGGATTGGAATGCCGTCCTTGACCCCGATATAGATCGTATAGGGCAAAAACAAGGTACTAACAACCCGGATGTGAAACCATTTCGGGACTTTATCGATGAGTTTGATCTTGTCGATAAGTTCCGGAATGAACACCCTCGGGAGGTAGCATGGACTTGGACAACTAGTGGCAACTCGGCTCCGGGGACGCTTGCGAGCTACCTGGACCGGGTCTTAGTTAGGAGAGTCGACGTAGGGCTCTTAGGCTGTCCAAGTTTCCATTATATAGTTTATACGGATCATAGGCTTGTCCGGGTCCGTGTAAACTTAGATAAGCCTAAGGTTAGATTGGCTGGTTACTGGAAATTGAACTGTTCCCTTTTTGGTGATCAGGGTTTCCGGGACCACCTTTTACTAATGATACGAAGGGAATTGACGGGTGCGGTTGTGGGAAATGCCTGGTGGGGCAAATTAAAATCTAAAATTCGAACGTTTGCTGCCGATTTTAGTCGTCGACTCAATCTAGATAGATTAGCGGCGCAAACTGCTTTAGAAGATAAAGTGGATCGGGCTGTGAAATCCCGTGTTAGTGGGGACATAGCTTTAGCTAAGGCAGAGTTGTCCTCCTTGCTTATCAAGAAGGATCAAGCTCTGGTAGTTAGGGCTAGGTTAAAAAGAATGTCTTCTGAGGCAACGAATATGGCCGCTGAACTGCGTGCAGAGGAAAATCGAAGCGCGTCTAAGCGACATATCGCATGTGTCACGTTGCCGGATAAGCGGACCGTGACTACAAACGCGGGCATATGTGAGGTGTTTCGGGACTACTTTCAGGATCTTTTCACCAGGGAGCCCGGTCTGAGCTCTGCTCAGTTCGACGCCTATTTAGCTGACTTTCCCTGCCTTTCGGCAGCTGAAGCGGCTAGGTGCGAGGGTCCCATTACAGAGTCGGAGATCTGGGAAGCGCTGAAGCAGATTGGCCTGGATAAGTCTCCGGGTTTAGATGGTCTTCCCTACGAAGTGTACTTGAGGTTGTCGCACGTTTTTGTTCCTTTGCTGGAACTGATTTACAACCACTGGATGAAGCAGGGGTCTTTACCCCAACGCTTCACCAGGGGTGTGATCAAGTTGCTGCGTAAGGACAAGGGCGGTGGGGATGGGTTAGGGAACTTTCGCCCTTTAACGATGTTAAACACTGACTTAAAGATTTTGGCGAAGATCTTAGCCAACCGTTTGCAGCTTGTCCTGTCTAGTCTGATTGGCCCCGAACAGACTTGTGCTGTGAAGGGCAGGACTATTCAGGATAACCTTCATATGGTACGCTTGATCTTAGAACAAGTCGACAGTGAAGCCGCGCTGATCAATTTAGATCAGTCCAAGGCCTTCGATAGGGTTGACCATCGATTTCTGGAGGCTGTCCTTTCGGCGGCCGGTTTCAGAGCCGACTTTCGCTCCTGGATCCGACTTTTGTATGCGACCCCCGGTGCGCTGGTGGAAGTGAATGGGGTAAGATCGAAGCCTTTCGTATTGTCTCGCTCCATTCGTCAAGGTTGTCCGCTCTCGCCTCTGCTTTACGTTCTTGCGTTGGAACCATTCCTTCGCAAGTTGAAGGCGAATCCGGTCCTGCGCGGAATTTCCCTGCCTGGGGCTTCCGCCTCAGCCAGGTATTCTGCCTATGCTGACGACGTTTCGGTTCTTGTGTCGAGCAGAGCCGAGATTGACGAAGTCAGCAAAGAGATCAGTGGGTATGAGATGGTGACAGGGGCCAAGATCAACCGCGATAAGTCTGTGGGCTTGCGGTTGGGTTCGTGGAAGGGAGTTTCTCTTCCCGGACCTTTCCTCTGGACGGATGGGCCGATCAAGATACTCGGCGTCTGGTTCGGTCCTGATCTCCAGTTGGAAATGAATTGGTCGGAGGTGCAAGGGAAGGCCGAGATCGCGGTTAATCTGTGGTCTCGGAGGAGACTTTCCCTGAAGGGAAGGGCGGAGGTATGTGTTTCACACATATATCCGATCCTCCTTTACCGACTTTCTGTGCTTCCGCTCCCGTATGCCAGACTAATGTCATTAGTCCGGACCTTGTTCTCTTTCTTGTGGAGAGACAAGGCCCCTATGGTAACTCGCGAGATCTGTTGCCTTCATCCCTCTGAGGGCGGTCTGGGTATGCCTAGCATTGAGATTCGTCAATATATGCTTCGCATTACCTTTCTAGACCGAATGTGTCGCGGATTGGATGAGGTGGGCACCTTTTGGAAAGAAGATGTCCGAAAACATTTCCTATCCCTGAGAAGTGTGCACTCGTGCGAGGAGGAGGCCGGCCGTAGACCTCGTGCCGAGTGTGCCTTCTACCGCGAATGTCGTAGTGCTTTGAAGCTCCTCTTACGGACGACGGATGGCCTCTCCGACGCCCAGGCGTTGTCTCGTAAGGCATTGTATCAATTGTTAGTCAGGGGGTCCGTTCAAGATGATCTGATCGACGAGCTCGGTCTTACGAAGCAGGAGGCTCGCTCGATATGGCCTTGGGCGCCTGGGTTGAAATGTCTCAATAACGATGAGGCATCACTCACCTGGCTGATGATTCGTGGGGCCCTCTGGGTCGGCAAGAGACTCTGTTCAGCAGGTTTGGAGAAATATCCAAACTGTCGTCGCTGCACTGGGGAAGTCGAGACCATTGGTCACGCCTTTTTTCAGTGCAAGACGGTAGTGCCGTTGTGCAAGTTTGTTGAAGGCCTCATGGTTCGCATGCTGCAGGGAAAGTTCTTTGTCCTGGAAGCCAGTTCTGTTTGTAGCAATGTGGTGTCGCAATTGACGAAGGCTGAACACTATGTGTTCTGTTGCTTGCTAGGGATTATGAGAGTCGTGATTTGGACGACGCGTCAGAAGGGATTCCATGAGGGCGAGAAGTTCACCTCTTCCCAACTGATCTTGTACTTTAAGCATCAGCTTAAAGTCAAGATTAGGACGGAAAGGCGGCGGCTCACCTCATCGGAATTTGGCAAAAGGTGGGTGAATCTTGCGCGAATGTGTAGAGTGAAAGGGGCTGACCTAGAGTGGCAATTGGATGTCGGTTAGGTACAGGATTTGTCCTAACAGGGTTGAACATAGGCAACCCACCCAGATTTTAGGCTAGACTAGGTTTTCGATTTTGAATCTTTAGTTTTTCCTTTTTTCTAGTAAACTTAGCTAGGGTATGCATGCGCATTGGTCCCTTTTATTTCTGTCCCTATTTTTCTTTTGTTTAATTCCCCATCCCCTCCCTCGTTAGGTGGTCAGTGACTTCAGTTCTCTGGTGGATGCGGGGCGACTTTCGTTTCGTGTGTGTGCTTTTTCGTATTTGTTGTTGTGTATGAATGTGTGTGTGTCTGTGTGAATGCTTGGAGGAATGAATGTTTTTTCTTATTTTTTCTTAGCCCCGCATTGATTTCGTCTAGTTAACTGATTTTGCTGCCACATTTATGGTTTGTGGGGGTTTTATTACTAACACAGTTTTGTTTAGTTTTATTGTAAATATTTTTAAGTCATATTGTACATAATCATTTGGGGTTCTTTTTAAAAAATTGTTATTTTATGACCCTCCCCCCACGAACAATATTTGTACATAAGGGGACTAGTTAGGACTTCATAGAGAATTTGAGGCATTATGGTGGACGTAGTAAGAAAGGTAGGAGTGAATGTGTTGTTTTGGTGATTGGAATATTGTTGGTTTGTTTGGGTCCGTGTCTGGGACTAGCTAAGTTTAGATTTAAGACAGAAGAAGACCGTCATTCCCCATCCCCCTTTTAGGCCTTGTGCCACATTTTATACATATTGTATAAATAAATATCGTTCAGTCCGAAGTCGGGCGACCGGCTGATAGGCTGATCGGTTGAACTCTCTGCCTTCGGGCAGGGAGGAACTCGAACGAGGCTACGCCGAAGGGCGGAGTCTCTTTCGGGGAGGTAAACCGAAATTTATACGGGTTCAAAGGGCATATTTTTGGCCGATCCCACGGGCTCGGAGATCCCACGTTAAACCAGCCTTGTGCCACATGATGCCCTCGTGGGGGGGTGACTAAATACTGTTCCGTCTGAAGTCTAGAGTTTCCGTCTGAAGTCTGGAGTGAAGTCCGTCAGGAGTCAGTCAGTCGAGTCAGAGGCAGTCCGAAACAGAGTCGTGTTCAGACAATTACTACTAAACCTGATTGTTCGTACTAACACTTTCTTCTTCTCTGTATATATTCCTGTTTGTAATATATCTGTGTTATTCCATATCCTTCTTCGAGTTCTTTATTGGTTCTATCTTGGATTATCACCGTGGTACAAGGAACCGGACCATAACAGTTAGTCACTTAAGTGTCATACGTGATACACGATTGGGCCATCATGTCTCTTTCGATTCATGTCTGACTAGGCAAATTTCCCGCAGTAGGTTGCCGTTTCTTTCTGCGGTAGATCGGTCGCCAACCAGGGCTATAGGACCCAGTCCATCTTACTATTTAACTGGAAGGAGAAGAGATGAATTCATACCTTTCACAAGATTATTTGCACATAAGTGAATGTAATGAACCCGACTGAAATTCAAAATAAGCTTTTTCATTCTGAGCCGATATCCGCAACGCACATCACAGAATAATCACACTCAAAAACACAAATCAAAACACAGCAAAAGTTTACCTAGAGGTGAAACTAGTAACAATTGCATTTTATTTCAAATACTAAACGTTAGAAGAGAAGAAAGTATGCAAAAATATAAATGAAGAAATGAAATCGCAAATAAAATAATTAAAATAAATAACCTCAAGGCCAGGAATATAAATAATATAAAAAATATGGTCTAAAAAACTGGAAAAAACCGTATCTCCTTCCACCATATCCCATGGCCCAGTAATATATATAGGTGTGTGTTGTGTTTTGGCTCGACATTTTATATATCCTGGTCAATGGTGCATTATGGGTCAAGGTGTGTCGTTTCAAATTATTCTAAAGTCTGCTGAGTAGGAATAATTGTAGATCCGAATGCGGTTATTTGTAGCTGTTTTATAGCGCATTGTTTGTTAACATTTACTCGTTATTTATTAATTAATTATCTGTTGTTGATTATTATTATTATTATTATTATTACATTTACTTCTGTTCATGCGTGCATTAGTAGTTTGTTAATTTGTTTATTTATTTATTTAATTTATTTAGATATTTTGCTATTTTTTCGGAGTTGGTTATCTTATTTGTTTAGTTTAATGTATTGGCTTTGCCTAAAATATGTTACATTATCTGCATTGTATATATTTGTATGGTGGTACTTTACAAAGTTTCTTTTTTAGTTTTCGATTTTTAAGTAATGTAGTAAAAATGTGTTTTCGTGTATGCATTTTCAGATAAGTTCTCATCATTTATTTGTTAATATGTCTGAGAAGGTGATTATAGCTATTTTGTCTTCCAGTGTCTACAGTTTTTGGACTTGTAGGTTGATGCTGCCTTCCATTATATTTTTGGCGTAATTTAATTGCCCATATATGTTTAGATAGCATTGTGTCATTAGTCTGTGCAGGATTTGGTTTGTTCGTGCGTGTGTGAATGCACGTGTGCCCGTCTAGTAGGCATTTTATTTCTCTCTGGTAGTATATATATATATATATATATATATATATATATATATATATATATATATATATATATATATATATATATATATATATTATACAGTGGGGGTAAATAAATATTCGTACACCATGAAATGTTTTAATTAAAATAGTTATATAAGTTATGAAAAAAACTTTAAATCCCTGCAATATTTCTACACCATTGCATAATGTTTCAATATGCAAAAAGCAATTAGAAAATTTTGTTATAAAATAAATTATGTATTATTTATAAAATTTCGATGCGAAAAAAGTATTCGTACAAAATATAGCTTTAATATCAAAGGGTTTAATTTACCTTTATTTACATAATTCTTGTAAGATTTAGCTTGATTCTTCTAATTATCTTATTACCAGAACAATCTATTAGGTTGGTGCAAAAATAATGACGTGATAATGTCGTTTTTTGACGTTAAAAAATACGTCAAAAAACGACATTATTACGTCATTATTTTTGCACCAACCTAATAGAACATTCTGCAATTCATGTCTTATATAAGGTTATCTCCGTACACAAATCATGCACAATAATTATCATCATGGGGAACTATCAAATTCGCAAAAAGAATTGATCACCAGACTATTGGAAGGAAGGCAAAAGCTATAGGAAAATAGAAGATATGCTGAATATACCATTTACTACTATTAGTTCCCATACTGATAAGTATAAAAAGGTGAAAACTGTTGAGAACAAATCGCCATCTGGTGTATCACACAAGATTTCTCCCACTTCAATAAGAATTCGGCAAAAAATTCAAGAAGATCCAATGACTACTCGGAGAGAAATACAGGAAGAACTAAAAGCATGAGGCATTATTATTACGAAGCAAACAACAAGTAATGAATTTCATCTAAGATCGCGTTCTCCAAGAAAAACTCCACTACTACTGAAGAAACATAGGGATGCTCTTTAAAAATTTGTTCGTGAGCATAAAAATAAACGTGAATCATTTTGGAAAAGTGCTTTATGGACAGATGAAGAAAAAATTTAACTATTTGGGCGTAATTCAAGGACTCACGTTTGAAGAAAATACGACACAGACTTTGCACCGAACAACACAATCCCAACTGTGAAATTTGGTGGTGACAATATCATTGTTTGGGGATTTTTTTCTACTAATGGTTCGATAATTTAGAGATAATAGATGATAGAATTAATTCAAAAATATACCAAGTTGTTTTGGATTCTAATTTGTTTGGGTCAGTAGTAACGCTTGGATTCCCAAATGAATGGGTTTTGCAACAAGATAATGACCCTAAATATACGGATAAGTCTACGAAAAAAAATAGTTTATTGAAAACAATATCAATACACTCGAATGGCCATCACAGTCTCCAGACTTGAATCCACTAGAGAATTTGTAGCGTTTATTAAAAATTCAAATTAATAAAAGAGATACGAAAAATATCCTGAACCTGAAGAGAATATGAAAGAAGAATGGAGTAAAATGCCAATGGAAACTTGCAAATCATTGATTAAAAGCTAAATAAAGAGATTGGTTGTTGTTGAATTGAATAGGGGATATGTTACAAAGTATTAAATAGGTATTATAATGTTGTACGAATACTTTTTCTCCGTCAAATTTTTTAATTTCATATAATTTCATTAATAGAGCTAATTTTTCTGATTTTGTTTTATGTATATTGCAGCATTACGCCATGGTATACAAATATTGTATGAATTATAAAATTATTTTATAAAATCTATGTTAAATAAAAAATTTCATGGTGCACGAATATTTCTTTTCCCAATTGTATATAGTGTTTTAATTTGAAAGACTGAATTTTAAGCCAAAATTAATATGAAAACGTTTTTTCTCTTACCTCAGGTTTACTTCGAAGTTTCGTGGTTACATAGATGTGACCAAATCGTCAGAACAGAATTAAACTACTGATATTTCTGGATTATTTTGTTCTTTTATTGTGGTATGAGTGTGTTATTTTCCTTTTCGCTTAATGGGTGCTGATTTGTTGTTGATTTCTTTTTCTTACTTTTCCTTTTTTTTTCCTTTATTCTTTTCTCACTTTATCCGTTGATCTTTTGTTTATTGCTATTGTTTTGACCATTTAAGTTATGGCCGAATGTTAGTGTATGTATGTATGTTTGTGTGGGTGTGTGTTTATATGTGTGCTAAAGTATGTGCTTGTCTGTATGCATACATACATGCCCACACACACACTCACCCGCAAGAGTATGTTAGTGTGTTCGTGTGTGTGAGTCTAAATGTGTGCTTGTGTTAACTATATAACTATTTTTTAGTAGGGTCTACTATTTAACTTAGTGTGCGCTTGTTGATTTGAACTTGGCATGAGTGTGTGTGTGTTTTTTTTTTTTTTTGTGTTTAGTTGTCTGAAAGAACAGTTATATTTGTTGGTGATGTTGTTAAACCAATTAATTATTTCTTTTGTGTTTTTCAGTTGGTTCATGTTCCTTAACTTTGTGTTTTTCCGTTGATCTCTGGTGTATTGCTATTATTTTGACCATTTGGTTTAGGTTATGGTTGAATTTTTGTGTGTGTATATATGTTCGTGTGGGTGTGTGTTTATGTGTGTACTGGTGCATGTTCACGCATGCATGTATACATACATACAAATATGCACGCATACACGCACCCGTACGTGTATGTTTGTGTTTTTGTGTTAGCGTCTATCTGTGTGTTTGTTTGTACTTTAGTGCCCCTATATGAGTTCTCATTTTTTTATTTATTTTTCTATTTTCGCTTCTTTATATGTAGAGTTTGTATGTTCTTGATTTTTGAAAAGAGCGTAGTTGTGGTAATTTACTTGTGTTTTTGAGATTGGGTATTATTTTTTTGGTTACTATTTGTTGGTTTATTATTTTGTTGATCTTGTGGGTGTTGTGAAGAGAGTGTGAGTGTTAAAAAACACTCACGTTTTATAAGGTGCGTAACTGTGGTGATCGTATGTTTTTTTGTATGGTCGGGTACTACTTTATTGGTTATTATTTGTTTGTATTGTGGTTATTCTCTTGATGGATTGTGTTTGTGATTGGTATGGATTAAATGTTAAATATAGTGGTTTGTGTTTGTGATCGAATTGCGTTTTGTGTGGGATTTTGCATTGGTATAAAGACTGTCCATACCGCTATAAGACTTGTCTGTCGTGCAATAAAATGGGACATAAAAGCTCGCACTGTAGAACGAAGAAAGAAAACAAAAGCCGAGTAAGAGCTACTAGAACTGATCAAGCGGACGGGATAAATAAACGAAAATACGTACAAGTAGAAATGTAAAACAAAAAATCAGATTACAATTGGATTCCAGATCAGATTTATCCATTATCAGCTTACAGACGTGGAAGAAATTAAACAAACCGACCATATTGAGAACAGATAAAATAGCCAGGTCGGTAACAGGAAGAAAAATTAAATTTGTGGGCGAGATTATCACAAATGTGACGTTCAATGGAAATGTATGTTCTAAAAAATACGAAAAATTTATTTGGAACTGACTGGATGCAGAAATTTGACCTCTGGGATTTACCAATAAATGCGTTCTGCCAAAAAGTGGAAAGATTATCGACCGAGGCAGAGAAATTGAAGGAGAAATTAAAGGAAAGTTTCCCCGACGTATTTTCAGCCGGCCTCGGGAGGTATAAAAAAATGGCGGCAAAAATCGAACTCAAAGAAAATATACAACCCGTTTTCAAGAAGAAAAGAAATGTACCTTTGCAACATTGGAAAAGACAGACGAAGAGTTGGATAGACTCGTGAAAACCGGTATATTGACAAAGGTGGAATATAGTCAATGGGCCGCACCTACGGATTACGTGAAAAAGAAATCGGGTGGGATACGAGTATGCGCTGATTTCTCGGCGGGATTGAATGCAGCGATTAAGGATTATCACTATCCTCTCCCTAGTCCAGAGGAAGTTTTCACAAAGTTGAACGGAGGAAAATTTTTCTCAAAAATAAACTTGAGCGAAGCATAACTACAGGTACCAGTAGATGAGGAAAGCTCGAGGTTGTTGTGCATAAACGCACATAAAGGATTATATCAGTTCCAGAGATTACCATTCGGGATCAAGGTCGCGCCGGCGATATTCCAGCAAATAATGGACACTATGCGAGGCGAACTGGATTTTGCGATCGCATACCTTGATGACATCCTGATAAATGGCAAAAATATTGAACAACACTGGGAACTCGTTCAAGAGGTATTCAGGCAGATACAGAATTACGGTTTTAAGGTAAAAGAAAATAAATGTGACTTCTTTATGAAGGAGATAAAATATCTGGGCCATATTATTGACGAAGAAGGAAGAAGACCAGACCCGGAGAGAGCCAAAGCAATAAAAAAATACCGACTCCAAAAAATTTAGCCGAGTTACAAAGCTTCTTGGGCTTAGTAAATTATTATCAAGAATTTATTTATTTATATTATCAAGAATTTATTTACATGCACAAATTACGCGCACCCCTAAACGAACTGTTGAAGAAGGAAAAAGTTTGGGAATGGTCAGAGGAATGTCAGAAAACTTTCATCAAAATCATTAAGACTCTAATGGCAGATTTATTTCTAGCACATTATGATCCTAAATTGGAAATAATAGTCGCGAGTGACGCGAGTGCCTATGGTGTTGGTGCATGTATACTACATAAAATGCCGGATCGGACACTAAAACCCATCGCGCATGCGTCAAGAACTTTACTACCAGCCGAAAAAAATTACTCGCAAATCGAAAAAGAAGCGCTGGGGATAGTTTTTGCAGTCACGCGATTTCACAGATATATTAGGTTGGTGCAAAAATAATGACGTAATAATGTCGTTTTTTGACGTTAAACAATACGTCAAAAAACGACATTATTACGTCATTATTTTTGCACCAACCTAATATTTACGGTAGATTTTTTACCTTACAGACAGATCACAAACCGTTACTAACAATATTTGGATCAAAGAAAGGTCTACCTGTCTACACTGCTAATAGATTACTAAGATGGGGTACGATTTTATTAAATTATAACTTCAAATTGGAGTATCTTCCATCAAACAAAATCGATAATGCAGACGGTCTTTCGAGACTAATACCAAAGAAAACAGAGCCATTAGAAGATTCCGTAATTGCAGCACTACGAGATGAGGAAGGTATTAGAACACCCTTATGTAGTACAATTCGAAACCTCCCCGTCACATTACAGGAAATAAGAAACGAAGCAGTGAATGACGGATTTATAAAGGAAACGAAAACAAAAATTGCAGGAAAAGATAAGCATATTGCAAACAGTTTTTCGTTATGTGATAATGTTCTGCTATATAATGAAAGAGTAGTAATCCCGAAAACGCTACAAAGGCTAATCCTCAAGGATTTCCAGATGGGCTATCCAGGAAAGAACAGGATGAAATCCTTAATGCGAAGTTATGTATACTGGCCAAACATGGATCAAGATATTATACATATAGTGGACAAATGCAAAGGCTGTTCCTTAGCAGCCAAGGCACCTGCAATCACTCATAAGCCATGGCCTAAGACAGATCGACCGTGGTCGAGAATCCATGTAGATTTCGCAGGTCCAGTAGATGGTTTCTACTACTTGATTGTAGTAGACAGTTACAGCAAGTGGCCAGAAGTCTTTCGTTGTAGAAAACCTACTTCTGAGACGACAATAAATTGCCTTCACGGGCTGTTTGCTCGTTTCGGAGTGGTCGATTGTTTAGTCACCGATAATGGGACACAATTTACATCTGCGGATTTTCAAGAGTTTTGTGAAACTTTTCAGGTGAAACACATCAAATCTCCGCCATATCATCCAAGGTCGAACGGGCAAGCGGAGAGGTTTGTAGATACATTAAAAAGATCACTAAGGAAAGCTTATGACGTACCAACAGAAAAGGCTTTACAACAATTCTAACAAGTGTATAGAATTACACCGAACAGTACTACCCCATCGGCATTATCACCGGCGGAAGTAATGTTCACCCGAAAAATTAGATCGGTATTCGACAAATTACTGCCGAAACAGACAAAGTAATCACCAACGTCGTTTGTACCAAAAAGAAAATTTAGCCCAGAGGAGAAAGTTTTTTTTTAAATGTTCAAAAACTACACATCCTATTGGGAGCCAGGTACAATAGAGAAAAGAATCGGGAAAGTGATTTACATAATTCAGGGTCCGAAGTTCTCGCATAAAAGGCACATAAATCAGATCAGAAAGAGGCTGCTAGAGGATTCTAACAGTCTACCTCAGGAAGAGGAGGAAGTAATGGACACAATATTTGACGCCTTCAATATGCAAAGGCCTCAAGCAATTTCAGAACCGCGGAAAACAAGCAGAAAAAGAAAATTTACAGAGCCTTTGATGATTAATCCGAAGAGGAAAAAATATTAAAGACCCCTGTAAGGTAAAAACTTTGAAGGTGGGTGTCATGGTGCCTACCTAGACCGACAGAATGAACTCTTCCGAATGCTATATATACTACGCCTCTCAAGAGATACGAACGGATTTGGTATTAGGACGGTATTGAATCGAGTCGAGCTGATAGCAGTCACGCCAAACCAGTCGGACAGTCTTACTAACTCTTTCACTTCTTGTATTATTTCTCGTGAGAAAACTTAGTAGAAAATTGTCTCAATGACTGAGGTTAGAAATTCAGCGATATTGCCTTTGAAAATTTCACAAAAGGGCGTCGATTGTAAAAAAAAGAATGCTATGTTTTCATCATAAAGACGGGCGTCTATAGCTTTCAGTGCTTTTAGCTTTCATCACGACAAGAGTTTTTCTTTTATGGCCTTTTTAGAACGCTTCAATCTGTACCACTTGAAGTTTTCTTCAGATCTTAAAATTACATAGCACTGAAGCCGAAAGGCAATTGGTAGGAGTTAGCCGACAGGCGGTTGGCTTAGCACCAAAGGATCTACAATTCTGTTTTCAAAAGGCAATCTATTCTTGTCCTCTACACAGACACAATAAATGTATATGAGCCCATTTAACACATGAACCCAGATTACTATATTCGACTGTTCGTTCGTTACACCTTTAATAATAGAATATTTCTTCAGTTTCGAATTGATGCTTCCTTGTCAATTTAGTCGGTACTGCGTGAAATCTCATCTGAAAGAATAAACATAGGCTTATGAGTGTGGTTTATGAGGATAATGAATGGAAATTTGCAGATAGGATCATTAGATTGTCAGCTGAAAAGCATGAATTATATTCTTCGTTCAGAAATCCTATGGTAAATTTCACTACGAAAACATTAAACGTTTCTGGCTCTTTAAATAAATAACGGGGATTTAAGATGAGGAACGAACGTGTTAAACATATCTACAAATCCTTCTTTGAATATCGTTGATTACCTATGTTGAGAGAGGATTAGCAATTTAATCGCACAAACCGTTATTAGTGCGTTAATTTCTTGGTGGCTGTTCTATAAATTTATCGTAGGACCAAACAGTTCTGCTGAACTAAGTCATGGGGACTAATGTATTTTTAAATCTACGATAGCCAGTAGTTCATATATTTTTCGAAAAATTATCTTAATCTTTGTTGTTACCAATTATAACACCGTTTCTACTAAATTTGTTCTTCGGCCTTCCTCGGACATTTATCGCCTGCCGTAAGTACTTTTTTCTTCCATTTCTTTGTTAAAAAGGTTTTATGGAATTGAATGCCAAACTTTCTTATTTGTGGAAGAACTTTTAAAGATTTCTGTAAAGCATGGACAAATCTACCTGACGACTAAGTTAAGAATTATATCTCACACGAATCTTTCCACTATTTTGCATATGAATAGAGCGCTTAATAATGTCCGAAAAATGCATCGGCCGAGACAAAACGAAGAATAATGATTCGAAATACTCATGGTATTACAATAAGAATTAATCTAACAATTACTGACATATTCCATCTATTTTTATCCAGGTATTGGTCTTTTATTGACCTCTGACACGAAGATCTGTAACTGCTCATAGCGTTTTTGTATAAACAATTGTTGAATAACGCTAAAATAGCATTTAAAAGATAATTAAGCTAATATATATATATATATATATATATATATATATATATATATATCCAAGTATAGGATTGATGTCTACGGAATAAATTCCAACATCCAAAAAGTACTATTCTTAAAAGAGTGCTCAATACAGAGTAGAGCAAATTGTAGTGATTTTATAACATGTCTATGTTATAGTTTTCGAATAAATAATTATATATATATATAAATTTCGTCCGATGAAGTCCGAAAGGAGGAAACGCGTCACAAGAAACCTTTTTACCCTTTGTCATACATTTTCCCCAGCATTGTTCCTGATATATAAAAATATTTATCGCTATCTCATATATATATATATATATATATATATATATAGATGTGTGTGTGTGTTTGTGTATGCGTGTGTGTTCGCGCGTGTATGTGTGCGCGCGCATGTGCGTGTTTGTGTGTATTTAGGCAGCATATCTTCACGTTTCAGTGAATAATATTGTATCTACTTATTTTTATACTGATGTTTCAATATAAGGGAGCTGACCTGAAATTGGTAGAAATGTAAAAACTAAGAAAAGTGTACCGGTTAGAGAAATAATTGATATCATCATAAAGAAAATTTACAATAATCCATCTCTACCTTCACGAAAAATGAAATCTAATATATTACGAAATCTACTTTTGACTTGTACCCCTGAGGTTCCCTTCTATGACCATCAAAATAAGTTCTACGTACAACGTGATGATGTTTCCTTGGTTCAGTTCTGGGACCAACGTTTAGTAACTTATTCATGGATAACATTGAAAATAAAATATTTAACACCATCAAAAAAACGTCCATCTACCTAAAATATGTAAATGATATTCTTATCTTAGTTAAAAGTATTTATGAAATACATGAATTACAAGAAAACTTTAAATAAATCTCCGTTCTTAACTTCACATATGAACTTAACATTAATAATAAAATCCTTTTTTCTTGACGTATTGATATACACTAATAATGATACATTTACTACCTCCCCATATAAAAAAAGCAACTAGCATAAACAGTTACACTCTAAACTATAAAAGTGAATGCCCTGACTATTACAAAAAAGCTATTATACAAAAATTGATACACCGTGCAAAAGTTAACTCCTCCACGAAAAAGATTTCTACGCTGAATTAAAAAAATTATTAAACAAACTCATTAATAATGACTTTCCTAATTAAATAGTTGATGAACAAATTAGATGAGCCATTATAAATATTAACATAAATCAAAACGAACATAATACATCCTCAAATAACCCTAAGCATATAAATCTACTATAATCATAATCAAATGCTAACTATAAACAAGATGAAAGTACTAATATAATCCCTACTAATCACAGGAAAAATAAAAATAATTATATATTTTGCTAAATTTAACACAATCAACTTAATCATACGCAATAACTATTTTCAGTCAACTAGTGTTTTGGGAAAAAAACGACATTGTATATAAGTTTAAATGTCCTTTGGAAGATCTCTGACAAAAAAGTAATTACATATGTTTGTTTAACAAACTACAACATTATCAAAATGATTACACTTCATTTGTCGGATACAAGTTCTATTGCACAACATCTAAAAACACATTCCTGTCCAATACAGGCAAATACTCCTTGACAACACCAATATACTACACCACAAAAATTAATAAGCAAAAACATCAAATTCGCGAGACCCTCTATATCAATATCACTTAACACTCAACAAAATTTATTACGAATATAGCAACATTATATTAAAAGGCATATAACAATTAATGCTATTTTACATTTCTACCAAGTGGAAATTGAAGTTAACACTTAAATGCAATCGTCAGGCCACATGCGTTGTGTTTTTCTCGATTATTTATATATACGGGTCAGTGAAATAAATGAAACCAAATAAATAGATAAAGTAAATATTAAACAAATTAACAAACCACTCCTGCCAAAAGTAATCGTTTGAATAGACTACCCACAATGCATCACTGACCCGTTTATATAAATAGTCGAGAAAAAACATAATTCATGTGGCCTGACAATTGCGTTTAGCATGAAACAGTCTGTCACCTCTGATTGTTGTCTTCAATGTCCACTTTTATATTTTATATTTACATACACTCTATCTCTAATATTGAGTACTTTATCTCATAAATATAGCATACCGTAAAACTATATTTCTGCATATATATATATATATATATATATATATATATAGAGAGAGAGAGAGAGAGAGAGAGAGAAGAAGAAGAAGAACGGAAAGAAAGATATTTAAATTTTAAATGTGATTCCTTGTCTATCATTTTATCCCAGAAAAGCGATGGGGTCCCTTTTCTCTGAAACAAGATCTGCCATGACTGATTTCGCTATTTTGCCTCAGATAATGGCTTTTTGGAACGGTTGATTTCTATGCAAGTTGCTCAAGTTTGACTAAGATTAATTTGGGAGATGCTTAGTAACCATTTGTACACTTTTCTGTTTGAACACACGCACTCCACATCTCATGGATACTTTTACTATAACTAATGTTTTAGTAATACTATCTGGATGGTTTCGGATCTGCTTCAGGTTTCCAGTTCTTACAATCTTTTTGTAAAACACTTTGGGAAGCTCCCAATACGCCAATAATGATTACATTCATGTTCGGCAATTTTATCAGTTTTCTTATTATTAACAATATCTGTTTCTGTTCTGCTAGGATCCATTCGATTTTCAAAGTCTTACCTAATTTTACGTTTTTATTCCCTAATACTCATTGTTTTTTGTATATATACTATTCGTTTAACTCGTTATTTTGGAGTCGTTAAACTAGGTAGAGGATAGCAGGAGGAATTGTTGTCATATATGGACAGGAGCTACACTTTCCAGTCTCGATAGATTTCAAAAACATTATCCAGAATAATTATCTTCCACCCTTCAATCACTTTATCACAAATAAAACGTTGCAAGCTTCTCGCTGCTTTATCGCTATTTCCATGCATAGTATTCAGGAGAACTACATTCCTTTAGTTCTACCAGTTCTAACTTTCACAGCTAAGTTCGCCATGCTACTCACATTGTAGCGAACCACATTCATTCACTTGGTGGGATGAAAGTTCCACTCGAACAGCTTCTTCCCAAGAACTGATGTTTTGTGGAACTAACTCCCCAAAGGATACTTCCCCAATCACTACAATCTTGACCTGTTCAAGTCTAGCGTTAAGCGTTATCTTACAATTTCTATGCCCATAAATTGTGCTCCTTACTCTCTAATCCTCTACCATGAGTGGCTCTTGGGTCTTGTACAAGGTGGACATCATTGTAAAAATAAAATTATTAAAGGAACGTAAACTTGTATCTGGTATGATTTAAGGAATAAAATCATGAAAACAACAGCCTTATTAAATTATCTTCACCAAGTTTGACCTTTTCATCAATCTCATTAATCTCCAGTATTCCAAAAAGAAATAACAAACTTCCTGGAAATGAAAATGAAAATTCAACAAGTGACCGATTTTCATGTTTTTTCCTTTTCTTTTTTTCTTCATTGTTTCATTAACGTTTGCCTTTTCTTTCCTAATTTTAATCTCAATTTACCTTCTTTCTCTCATTTCCTGAATTTTCCCCTCTTCTTTTTCGTTTTATATTATTTTTCTTCTCTTTTTCTTCTCTTTAGTTCTTAATTTCCTTATTTATTTTTTTCTCTTTCTTTTTCGGTTTTCTTTGTTTACTTTCCCTAATAATTTTCCTCCTTTTGCTCTTTTTTCTTTCTCTGCTTCATTGTATTTTCCTTTTTGCTCTTATCGTTTCTTTTCTCTTGTTTTTCTTCTCTTGCCTTTTTATTATCTTTTTCTATCCTTTTTAATCAAAATTTTGTCATTCCTTATCTGCTCCCTGTGTTTCACGTAATCCATCTCAATTGTTTCTCGTTTTTACTTGCAAGAAATTCACCTTTTAAGGAGAAGCAAGTTTTCACTCCTCGTTTGATTTTGTAAGTTTATTTAATAATAAAAAAAAAGAAAATACAGCTAAATAATGTCATTCTTTTGAATTAATTATAAAGTTTGAATTTTCATATTTTTAAATAACCAATACCGGTTGATATGCCGCTAAACAAAAACAACCAAACCAGATTACTACACTCTTAATCTCTTCAAGTCTAGAGTCAATTGTTATCTATCCTACATATCCTCATAATGTGCACCTCTTCCTCCTCCCTTTACTATTTCAACTGATTTTCCTCTTCCTTTTCCACGTTTATTTTATTGGTTCTTGATTGGTTGAAAAAGCAAAACTATAGAAGTTGGCAACTTCAAATATATATTGGTTATAATTTTCTCTTGTAAATGTGAAAAATTATGTCAGGTAGAGACCAGCAATCTCCTAAAAAAGACAAATTTAAAGAATAAAAAAGACATTAAAAGAGTGGGTAAAAAAATTAGAAACTGATAAACAATATTTAAAGAACGAGAGAATAAAAGCAAGAGAGAGCTTCTTATAGTATTAGTGGTATTAGTTTTGTATGACAGCTGCTGGGAGTGGACAAGAGAGCCGTCCACAGGATTATAGATACTGCTCAGAAAATAATCGGCTACCCGCTGCCTTCGTTGGAGGAATTTTCTAATTCTCGTTGGCGCAGCAGAGCAAAAAACATAATGAAGGACAGCATGAAACTCGGGTACCAGCTGTTACCCCCTGGACGACGTTTTAGTTCTAGGACAATGCGCTTAAAGGACAGCTTTTATCCTTGATCTATACGTAAAATGAACGTTGCCATATGCTACCAACGTATTTTAAACGTTATTACTTTTCATCATTCGATAGTGTTTTTTGTTTCGTTTTGTGTGTTTGTGTGTGTGTGTGTGCATGTGTTGTTGTGCCCGTAGACCGCTGTGTAATTTCATTGTGCATTGCACAGTGTCAAGAAGAATAAATAAATGAGAAAATTAAAAATAAGTGTGGATTTCAGCAGGGATGGAATTGGAGCGCATCTCGTATATAAAAATATAAGTACCGTTGTTATGCTGAGAATGGTATCATCTGCGCGGCTCGCGTTGCTGGGAATGCGTCAAACTGGTCGGAATTTAAACGTGAGCACACATTTTAAGAGAACCACTAAAATAAATATATCGTGATAAAGGGAGGTATATCTGGGGCGCCTTGATTCCAGGACCACCATCTGATGAACACTTTGCTGAAAAAATATTCTTTTATATCCATTAAATTAATCCAAACATTAACGGATTGATCTATATAAATAAAGCGCAGCGTACGTGTGTCCGTCCGTCCATCCATTTTTAGACCTCGGTGAATCATAAACAACATTAAGTAACAGGTAGTAATTACTATAGTTACACGTGATTAAAAATTAAATAAATAACCCATTTATAGTTAAATTTAAATATCGAACCATTCTTCATTAAAGGTTTAACTATGATTTCGCTTTTCGTTGTAATAGCAATTGATATCGTTTATAAACCGTAATTAAAGCTTCAGCGGGACACGGTACGTTGCGCATATGTTTTTTTTTGTTTGTTTTTTTCTAGCACGCGTAGTCCTGTATTCGAAATATTGCACAGTTCTGGTTCCCTATTGTCTTTTACGAGTAACTTGATGTGAAGGGCTCATAAAGCATGGTGATTTTTTAAAAGAAAACAAAAATTGCGCGCAAAGTAAATGTAAACAAACTACGGAGATCGGTTGCATAAAGTATCGAATAAAGATAAAATAATTTTATTATTTCTAAATTCTTTATAACTTTTACGTACATAGGACACTGAAGGTAAAAGCCCACCGCTTGAGGCAAATCATTTCCAAGGGTTTGTGGTCACTTTCAACTTCGAATAAACATCCGTAAATATATGTGTGAAATCGTTCGCAGCCGAATACAACAGCTAATAGCTCCCGCTCGATATTGGCATAGCGCTGCTCTGTTTCGATTAGGGATTTTGAAGCGAAAGCTATGGGTTTGCCTTCTTGGATTAGTACTGCTCCCAAGCCTCTAGATGATGCATCAACTTGTATTATGGACTTTTTAGAAGGGTCATAATAGTGTAGTAGCATTTCTTTGCATATCAAGTCCTTTATTTCTTGCAGTGGCTTCTGGTGGCTATTGCTCCAAACATAGTCAGTATCTTTTCTCAAGAGTTCCCTGAGGCTTGCCGTGAGGTCTGAAAGCCTAGGAATGAATGGCGCCATGTAGGTAATAATTCCTAGTACCTTCTGCAGTTCGGTAATATTTCTGGGACTGGAAAGTGATTTTATTTCCTCCACTTTCTGGGGATCTGGGTGTATTCCATTCCTGTCGAAGATAGCACAGAAGAATTTAACTTGTTCCTGGTCAATTGCACATTTGCTACTGTTAAATGTGAGGCCAGCAGTTCGTGCTGTCTCCATCAACTTTCGTAAGTTGAAGTCGTGCTCCTCTTTAGTTTTTCCGTGGATAATAACGTCATCGATCAACGCTAAAACTCCAGTGCACTTTTCTATGAACATGTCCATCCTTTGTTGGAAAACATCCTGAGACATAACTAGGCCAAAGGGCATTCTTCGAAAACATTACCTTCCAAAGGGAAAATTAAATGTAGTTAGCAATTGTGACTCCCTGTCAAGCTTGACAGACCAGTAGCCATTTTTTGCATCCAGCTTAGAGAAGAATTTGGCGCCGGACAGTTTGTGTGAGAGCTCTTCCATGGTTGGAGTTTTATGGTGGCAACGCATGATGACCTTATTTAGATCTTTGAGATCTAAACATAGGCGGAGTTTGCCGTTGCTCTTGCGCACATACACCCCAATCTGTTGGTTCATCGACTTTGCGGATTATTCCTTGGGAAATCATTCCATCTAGTTCTGCCTTTATTTCGTCTCTCATGTAGATGGGGGCATTTTCTGGGTACATGAACTATCGGGTGGTTATTTGGTCGAAGTACGATGTGGTATTCCCCTGCGAAGTTACCAATCCGATCAAATTGATCCGGATATGCTTCACTCAGATCTTTCGTGGAGTTGATTGGCGTATTGACTGAAAGAGTAACTGGGGTACCTGTCGCATAATTGACTGGGGCACATTTTGTTCTCTGAATGGAACAGTGTAGGGTAACCAGTTTTATGTCCTGAAGAGAAGGTAAACCTAGTACGGTAGGTCCCTTGGAGGTCACTACGTCGAATTTTACATACCTACATTCACCCTTGTATGCACATTGAATCTATATGGATCCATGCTACGGGATACTAGATCCGTTGTACGCTGTAAGTACTGCAGCTTCTTTCTGTGTTGTGCCAGGACATGGTTGTCCATTCCGGTCTACATATTCTGGAAACATTCGCTGGAATGTGCGTAAGGGGAATGTGTTTCCCTCCGCGCCTGTGTCTACCTTGATTTTTAATTCGTGTACACCTTTCCTATTTGGTAATATTATGTCCAATGTGGCGAATGCCTCTGTCCGAGAGTACTTTTTACCATGGCCTTTCACCGAATGAAAAGACATCATCTCGAAGTCGTCCATTACCTGGTCTTGAACGTTAATAGAGTTATGACGGTTTTTATACGCGTTCTGCACCGGTGTGAATTTTTTGCGTTTGGTAGACCTGTTTGTCTGTGGCTGCCTGTCAGTTTTTCTCTTGGCTTTTTCGTTGTGACACATCCTTGCCCAGTGGTTCTTCCGTACACATGCTGAGCAAGTGCTGCCTCGAGCAGGCCAATTACCGTTTTGATGGTTGAGTCCACATCTGCCACAGTTGTCTGTGACTTCAGGTTCGTGCTTCATTGCACTTATTTGACTGTCGCATTTCCCTTGGAGCTCGCCCATTTGCCTCATGTAGTTGATTGAAGCCTCGTAACTCCTACACATGTTGAGTACTTCTGATATGGACATTGCCTCGTTTTTGCTGAGTAGCTGCTTTTGTAATTCAGGGAATTTTGTTCCGGCAATAATCTGATCGATTACTCGTTCTTCCATCTCACGCTCGTCTCTGAACTTGCATTTTTTTGCCTGAAGCCTACATCTCGCTAGAAAATCGTCAATGTTCTCTGTTTCTTTGTGCGAATAATTTTGTAAGCAGAAGCGTGCAATCCAAAAGTTAATTTGTGGCTCTATTTGCTCTAGAAATTTTTCCCAAATTGCCACAGGTTTGCGTCTGTCGGCTTCGTTTTCGAACGACCACGAGTTATAGCGTCTTAAACCTTCTTTTCCCGATAACAGAAGGATGTGGTCAACTTGTTTGTTCTCTGGAATGCCATTCACTGAGAATAACTCACATTGTTGCTTGAAAAATTTCAGGGATTCTATCAAATTTGATGTTTCCCAGCACATAAGTGGTTCACTTATATGGTTACACATTATTATTATTACTTTGAACACAACAAGGACTCGAAAAGAAAGGATGAGATAACTTACAGTTACAGTTACAAAATTCCAATATGGTGTCTTTTTTTTATAAACGTACGTGGCTGCTTCTTATTTCGCAAAAGCCGGTAAGAATAAAATATTGCCAGACTTTACAACTGCTCTCCTGTTTTCTGTTTACATTCACTGTAACATTCCATGTTCGTTTTTTACCGCTGCCACCATGTTATGGTATTCGTTAGTAGAAATAACAGTAAAGAACAAGAGAAAATGACACGACATGTTAAGCTTACAAAGGAGGCAACGCTCTGCTCCCAAACGAAGCGACCTCTTTTATTCTAGGAAGTAACTGGCTATCCATGGAAGGTAACTCATGTCATGTCACGCTCCCGGTTATATTAGCGTTTGGAGATAACCGTTTCATCGATTTCTACCTCGACACCTGATCCACCCAACTTTTCCTGCACATTTTCTTGCCAAAACTGGCACACCTCACTGCAGAATGAGCGCCAATTGACTGAAGTGTGTTTTGCAACGTCCAAGTTTTCAAACATTATACTATGACACCAGCTACGATCAAGGAAACGTGTTACAAAAAGTAGCACTTTCCACACAAGAAAGCGTGACTTCTTCAAAAGTGTATTTTTTCTACCACTAACGCTGAAGCCACATTCTGTTTTCCGGTGGTTAGAACGATTTGGGCTGCTAGGACAGGAGAGAGAATTTCTGCAACGCCATGTTTTCCATTCGGCACGCAACGAGCAAGGTGAATGGCATCAAGGGCACTCCACCACGGAGGACAGTAATATTCCGTGTAGTCGGAGAAATTCTACTGAAGCCTCTTCATTCAATCAAAAGCGTTGAATTGCTTCGTACAGATTGATGGAACAATTTTTGCAATTCGACATTTCTGCGGCAGCGTGTGGTGTAGATGAGAATGTGAATAGTCTTCAGATGAGCAAATAGTTTGTCGCCTACCTTGCTGACATATGTCCGTATTATGACTTGGGATCACAATTCGTGACTTTTTATACACGTAAATAACTCTCTTTTTTTGCACTTTTTCTTCAATTTCGCGAGCCTGTGCGAAAATTTTTATTGACCAATCAAATTTTTTTTTAATTTGTTTTATTGGCTACGAGATAAAGAAAAGATCAAGGCAAAGTTTTACGAACATACGCGAAAATTTACTTTGCCCAAAGGAATAGGGAGCAGTTTAAAAATTGAGAAAAGAAAAATTAATCGTTCTCTCCCTAACCCTCCATTTGCTCATTTTACAGCTACTTTTTTATTTGTTAAAAGTAGGACATCTTAGAGAATGTAAATCATCTAATTTTGTTTTCAAATTTGCACTATTCTAACTGAAAATCTGCTCTGAATTGAAAAAAATGAATGCACTAAAACTATGACATTATTTAATTAGAAAAGCTTTTAATTGCTTTTGTAAATAAGTTATATTAAGGACACTACTGTCTGAAGAAATAAAATTTTTCCGGTGAATAATGAATTTTTACGAGAATTTTTTTTTAGATCTTAATTATAGTAATTTAAATTGTTTAAAATCGTGTAAAATTCTGTACTGGGCTATTTCCTGGATGTGATGTAGTAATTAAGTGGAAACGAAATTTACAAATCCAAAATTGAAAAGATTAATAAACGTAGTTACACTATTCTATTTTTAAATTTTTTTTTTTTTTTTTACTTAATTTGTTCCCTTTTTCATCTATGAAAGGGTAAACGTGACATTATTATGAAAAAGTTACGTAATCTAAGAGTTTTGTCCCTTTATAGAGAAATTAATTTAAGAAAATTTTATAGTATTTTTTTTATTTTTTTTATTTTTGCATAAAGCATCTTCGAAAAGGTAAATAAAAGTCATTAAATTATTAGATAATTGCGGAAATTATGTTAATTTGTAAAAATTACTAGATTGTTATTAGGTTGGTGCAAAAATAATGTCGTTTTCTCACATAGTAACCTATGTGAGAAAACGACATTATTTTTGCACCAACCTAATATATATATGAAGAAATATAGTTTTAAGATGTGCTATATTTATGGGATAAAGTACTCAATATCAGAGATAGAGCGTGTGTAAATATAAAAGTGAATATTGAAGTCAACACTTAGAGAGGCGACAGTCTGTTTCATGCTAGATGCAATCGTCAGGCCGTGGCCTGACGATTGCATCTAGCATGAAACAGACTGTCGCCTCTAAGTGTTGACTTCTATGTTCACTTTTATATATATATATGTGTGTATGTGTGTGTGTGTGTGTGTGTGTGTGTGTGTGTGTGTGTGTGTGTGTGACGTCACCCTGGCCCTAGCTCCCGTGCTTTCCTGTGACGATCTAACCCCTGGCTGATTCGGATAGAAATCTGGTTAAATTCGGCATCAGATTTGTCGTTCCCAGCTCACCTCCAACGTCTGGTTACCGAAGTAACTGCTTTGATTTCTAGTCTAACCTACCCACGTTGTGATTTGATCTTGGGTAGACGAAATCAATCAGACGTCGGGCCATAGTGCAAGCCGAATTCGGGGCAAAGGCGATACCGCATAAGTATATGTTAAAGAAAACAAAGTAACAACTCGAAAGATTCAGATGTGTTAAAAAAAGAATAACAAGTATCTTTATATCTGGTTGCTGAATACAGGACTGCGTCTTTCTCCCAAACCGCTTCTATGGATACGTGACACATTGCGTTTCTTAGGCGAGTCTTAATATCTTAAGTTGTTTTTCAATAAACTGGTTTTTGGTATCTTCCGGCGATATTCGTAAAACTTTGGTGGTGTAAGTCTAAGTTGTTCTTCAAAAAATAATTTTTTTGGTTAGAAGTCTAAGTTGGAATGCGTGGAATCTTTCAGTTAGCTCCTGCGAGGCTGGTCTCTGAGCTCACAGCTCAACTCTATGACTCCAACTCTGTGTGCGTCTGCGTGTGCGTCTGCCCAACTGTGTCTTTGCTCTGGGGATGTTCGTTTATATGGACGCCGACCAAAACCGGGTGGGCGCTTGTCGTGGTTTGGGTTGCTCGATAATTCCAAATCCGCAATAAGGATTTTCTTTGTTTTCGGACAGGAAAATTTATCAGGTCAATTATTTTCGGTTTTAGAGGGGTTCTTAAGGGAATTGTCCTCCCAAATTCTTCTATTCTCATATTGGTATCTCACACCAATCCCCTCAGAGGCCGTCAACAGGTTTCCCTTCTTTCTCCTATTGGTAACTCACACCAATCCCCTCAGAGGCGTCAACAAGTTTCCCTTCTTTCTCATATGTTTACCTTCGCCCATCGCTCACGCCACCATTCAGTCAATGAACGCTCGGTGGTGTGGGTGTGGCTAGACTGGCCTCAGTTTATAATTATCGCTCAAAGAAAAAAAATTATCTTCCTTTTTCTTTTCTTTCTTTTCCACCGACTAGAACCCCTACGAATCGTTCTGTTGTCATTAAATCTCTATCTTAACTTGATGTCATCTGGGATTCATCAACGGGATTTCCGCCATGTTATTATCTGTGTGGTCAATTGAATCTCTTTGACTTCCTCAACATCTTCGCACTCTGTCGCCAACAGTCTGTCCAGTTAACAAACTTTTATCATGGTAAGTTCTGGACATAAAACATGTGGTTCCCTTCCAAAACCAAATGATATCTCCGAAAGATAGTTAATGGCTTATTCTTTTCCTTTTTCTCTTCTTCCTTCCTTTTTCTTTGGGGTGGTCTCAGCTAATTCTTTCTCGGTCGCATGCTTGACCCAATTTCCGATTATCTTCTAGCATTCCGCTTTGTAAGCCTCTTGACCAATTTGAAATTTTCATTATTGCCATGGGCAGATTGCTATCTTTTATTCGCACTCTGCTGTTCCTCGCCGCGTCATGGCATAAATTAATTCTGACAGATCCAAGATCTTACGAATTTTCTATCTTCTACGAAAAAAATACTTTTCTTCGCAAATGAAAAATAAAATCTTCACCCAAGTTTTCTTTTGTTAAAAAAAATAACATCACTCAGTATGTCTTTTGTGATAGCTTCTTCTCGCCTTAAGTATTTCTCGCTTTTAATTTCCACGCTTAATTAGTTTAGCCAATTAGCATAGCTAAATAGTGTTACATATATATATATATATATATATATATATATAATCATTTCCCCTTATGCAAAGCAATAAAGCAACTAAGACAAAAGGAGTTACTGAGTGTGAAAGAATATGAATTTTTGTCTTTGTCTCCAAGTTTTATTCAAATCTGGAAGTAATGGACATTTTTCCCGAAGTCTCTTGTTATATGTTTCAGATTTTTCACAAGTTTTCTATAAATATAGCAGAAAAGTTTTGGATTGTTCATACACCAGTAACATACTATTATATCAAAAAATTTAACACCAGACATGACCAACTGCTGTTACAAAATGGGTGTTGATTGCCTAGTGGTTCATGGAATGAACATAGTCAAATGGGCTGTTAAAGTTTTTATTTGGGTCTGTATTTTTATGACTGAGTCAAGGTGTGAGAACTTCAAAGCAACCAACCTCTGTCCACAAGTTTGAAAAAAAGACAATCAAATAAATAAATATATAAATAAATTCGGGGTCAAGTGCTACTTAGGTAGGGAATTCCGGTCCTGAACGAGTCAGAAGCCATCCATTGGGCCAGCCACGAACCGTTAGTTGAGAAATAGGGTCAAAAACAGTCAGAATAACGAGAGCAACAAAAATACGGTTAGATTAAGAGAGCATTACAGTTGGAAGCATTCTGAATTCTCGTTGGCCAAAGAGAAGATCTGGTCAATTAGTCTATCGTGTGATAAAACAGAACTAGTAGCGAAGATGTCGCAAATATCAGTTATCCACTCCACCAGATTCTGCCAGGTAGAATCCATGAATAAAGAGCACAGTATGTTGAAAACAAGATTCGTGTTTAATTTTGTCGCAATATTTCACCTTGTATTACTTTGTTGAATTTAAGCCGGGCTTTTTTCAGTTTTTGTTCTCATCGACACAGACGGGAAGCAAATCACGACGTGGGCAGAAGCTACGTAGTTGGCGAAAAACTGATCGAAGGCCGTGATCGAATGTTCACACTACTTCCTAGTTTTATGACAACATTATATTGTACATCGGGTAAGATATGCATTTATATCGTATGAACTTATAATGAAAGCTAAAAATGTGTTTTACAAAAAAAGTTAAGTGAAAAAGAAAAGTCCATTTATTTTTAAATTCAGCAAACAAAAATATATTTAAAACTACTTAAAAACAATTTTTCAGTATATACCCGAGTTAATTTCATTTATCCTTATAAATGATAATTCCGCATTGTTAAATTTGATTGTCGCTTTTGTTCCGAAACACCAAGGTATATTGTCAGGGCAGAACATATGTTATAGTAAATATAAATCATTTATTCAGTAAATATAAAATATTAAAAAACAAAAAATTCAAATTTTCTGAATAACAGCTAGGGTCATATTGGCGGCAATAGAATATTAATGGACGAAACCATCTTCACTATTATCTCGAAATTTAAGATAAGCAATCCTGTAGGATGAAAAATATCAAAGGACGGAAGAACTCTAGATGAATCAACGGCCTGCTAACTAGAGGTGGTATCTCAATAAATCACCGTGGGGAAGGCAACGGGAAACCACTCCACTAACAATCCCAAGAAATATCATGGCATTTATCAAACAAAATATGAAAGCTGACGGTAGAAAGGGGGTTGTCTATTGGAATTAATTCCTCGCCCGGTAAGGAGCAACATGTGCAACAGATGACACCTAACCGTCATCCAGCGGATGTTAGCATAGACAGCATAAAGAGGGCCAAACTCCTTGGAATTGATAAAGCGCGACAGATAATCATGACAGTGAAAGTTCACACCAAACAAAAAATAATTCTCGGGACACGGAATGTTAGAACATTTAATCACTGTGGCCAGTTGAAAAATATAAAACAGGAAATGGGCAGATTAAATGTCAACATTCTAGGCGTATGTGAAACGAGATGGCCAAACAATGGAAATTTTGTCAGTGATGTGTTGTTTTAAAAGGTTAGTTATGATAAAACGGAGAAGAACAAAAAAAGGGAATATCAAGTGCAGATAGGATATGTTGTTTACTAATTGACTACCATTACAAAAGTACCCACGTGGCCTAAAAAAGGGCTTTCGTATTTTCATAGCTAGAAGCGTCTATATTTTTTAAGTGTCCAAGGGACGTAATTTAGATAACACTACATTCCTCTTTCAAGTCATAAATTTATAAAGACAGTTTTTTGGGTGGTCGAACTTTTCTACTACTCTTTGTAAATACAGGCTTGGGACTCTCCGAGCCAACAGGTCGGGTATCTCTGTGCGCAGCCATCCGAATGTCTGGCTGGTCACCCTGTTCTGTTGAACCATCGTGGCTGTACATGGGAATGTCTCTGCGTGCATTTGGTAATACAAACGATTCTGCTGGTGTGGCCACTTGGGGAAACTTGGTTTCCACATTTCTTTTCTGAAGATGGATTCTATTTCTACGAAGCAATCCAGCATCAGTCTCAACCAGAACTGACCTTGGTGAGATAGTTCTCACAACCGCGGCTGGACTCGCCCTAGGTGTCCTCAGCCAAACCGTCTGTTCTTGTGTAAGAGATGTTCGTTCTCTAGCTCTATGACGTTTATCAAAATTAGTCTTTTGTTTCATTTTGAGCTGTGCATCTGTATCTTTGAAGCGTTGAACATTTGGTTAATTTTCACCTTTTTGAGGGAGTACTAGAATGCAAGTCCTGAGTTTCCTCTTCATCAACAATTCTAGCAGACTATGGCCATGTAGTGGAGTAGTGTGATAATTGAGCAAAGTGATGCAAGGATCACTCGACTTTATAAATAGACTTTTGTCTGGACAGTACGTTCCGCTTCACCATTCCCTTGCGGATGATGAGGGCTGCTTGTGAGGTGAACAAAGCCATAGATTTTAGCAAAATCCACAAAGTCTTTGGATATGAATTGAGGACCATTGTCACTGATTACAATCTCAGGTATACCATACTTAGCAAATATTGATTTACAGTGGTTTACAATACTACCTGCAATGGTATTTTGTAGATGAGATATTTCTATCCATCTTGAATAATAGTCTATGGCTATCAAGTATTTGTGGCCCTTCTGTTCAAACAAATCCATCCCTACTTTTTTCCAAGGGTAGTCAGGTAACTGGGTTGGTTGTAATGGCTCTGGTGGCTATTTTCGTTCTTTTTCACAAATGCTGCATCCTATGTCTTCTTTTTCTAACCTATTAAGCTCTTCCTGGACTTTTTGCTTCATAGAGAGAGACAGTCGTCTGGGAGTGGCAATAGAAAAAGTTTGGACAGTCTCATCCAGATGTATTTTATAAACATGTTCCAGTTTTCCTAAGCCTGTGAATACTTTTGGAAATTGCTCTTTATATTTGTGACCACTGCTTTTTATAGAATTGATTTTGCTCAACAAATTTAAAGCTTTAATCGCTGGTCCACCCAATAATGGTTCTGTCAAATCTTTAATGATATATAACGAAAATTTTTATTTTTTCTAGATACCAGGTTTATCTGCGTATCTGATGCATGTGCAGAGGATATAACTTGTGATTGTTGCTTTGAAGTTTCATGTGTTCTACCTATCTGTAGGCATTTATCTAAAGTTAGGGTTTTGTCCGCTAAAAAATTTTCCCTTAGATTGTCATCATTCACCCCAACAACGACCTGATAGCCTAATTAATCTGTCCGTCAATTGTCCAAAATTGCAAAACTTTTGCAAGCTGGCGAAGAACAGCTATGAAACATTATATACTTTCTTCAGGTTTCTGCTTTCGAAGGTGGAATTTGTACGATTTATACGCTTCGTGTGTCTCACCAACGAAGAAATCCTCGAATTTTTTAATAACTTCTTTGAGATCATTTCTGTCGTCTTCCGAATTAAAATGTAGCCCTTCAAAAATATCAAAACACTCTTCGCCAATAAAAGAAAGAAAAACAGAAGTTGATATTCCGAGTCAACTTCGTTTGATAATCGACTCGCCACAACATAATTTAAAAAATTACGCTTGATTTTCCTCCAATTGCAAAGACATTTTTGCAGGTGGCGGTATATTAGCATTGAAACTTCTTTGAGCCATGGTTTTAATATAATTTTTAAAAGAAATTCTACTTACAAGTCTGTGAAGAAATCTTTTCTTTTTTCGAAATTGCGTGTGTGCAATGCGTTGATTTTTCCTTCGAATGTGGATAAAGTGTTTTCTTTTTTTTTCAGAATATTTTTCTTTAAAAATGTGTTGTTTTGAAAGGTTAGTAATGATAAAACGGAAAAGAATAAAAAGGGAATAACAACATAGGATATGTTGTTTACTTATTGACTACCATTACAAAAGTGCCCACGTGGCCTAAAAAAGGGACTTTCGTATTTTCATAGCTAGAAGAGTCTATATTTTTTTAAGGGTCCAAGGGACATAATTTAGATTACACTACAAGTGACAAATACAGGATTATATATGCAGGTGGAGAGAAAAATGTAAGAGGAGCAAGATAAGAGACCAAGACGTGTTCTGGGATACTGTCAGTTATCTAATAGAATTCCTGTCGTTAAACTGAAATGAAAGCCTTTCAACATATCCATCATACCTGTGTATGCAACGACAGCACAAAGTATAGAAGAAGAAATTGAAAAGTTCTACCCTACGCTAGAGAACACCAAGGATCAATGTAAATCTCAAGAAATCATAATTTTCATCTAAAGGAGAAATATATGGACAGTGTGAAAAGCTGATACAATGGACAAAATGAAAATAGAAACTTGAAGTCGTGCACACTAAGTGAATCTTTAGTGACATAAGTAAACGAAATCATCCCTAAGGAAAATAGACGAAAAAGAAAAAATGAATTGATAGCAGATGAGTTTCTGGACATGATGAAAAGGAGACAAAAATGCCAAGACAGACACGGAACAGAATATAGAAAACTACACAAAGAAATAAGGAAGAAATGCAGGAAGGCATGATTCAAGGAAACATGTGAAAAAAATAGAAAGAATGAGTATCACAGATAAAGCATAACAAATAAGAGAACTGCCTAAGAAATCAGGTACAAATGAATGTGAGCTCTATCGAACAATCAGCTTAATGAGCCACATAACATCCGAATTCTGATGAATAGAGCGCGCAGCAAAATCAAACCGGAAATAGGACAAGAACAGTGCAGATTCATCAAAGACACTGGAACAAGGAACACGGTATTTATGCTCAGAATGTTATCAGAAAGAGTAATACAGACCCAGAAGGGCGTGTACCTGTGGTTTATAGATTACGCAAAGGCATTCGATAAAGTACGCCACTAAGATCTGTTGGAACTGCTCAGCAACCTTGACATATTTGGGAAGGATATTAGAATAATCAAGAACCTATACTCTCAGCAAATTGCCAGCATACGGATAGAAAATGAGTTCAGCAGATAAACAAAAAAAATAGAAAGGGGTGTAAGACAACACCGAACTTCTCTCAGAATTGCTTCGATATATAGGTTATTCAACATATACACCGAAGCAATTCCGAAAGAATTAGATGTTCTGCCAGAATTCATTATTGGCGGCCACAATATTAACCACATAGGATATGCAGGGGACACAGTGATGATAGTAGACACAGTAAAAAAAATGCAAAAGCTCGTACAGAATGTCGTGAAGGAAACACTAAACATAAACTGCAAGAAGACAGAATGCATGGTTGTTAGCAAAAGGATGAGTCCAAAATGTAAATTACAAATCGGAGATACTAAAACCAACCAAGTACAAAAAGTAAAGTTTTCTAACAGAGCCGTCCTCTGACAACATTGAAATCCGAAGACGCATTGGAATAGCCAAATATGCATTCCAAAAGGTAAACAGAGTAATAAGAAAAGAAAAACTTTGCTTGAAACTAGGAAAAGAGTGCTAAACTGTTACATTATATCTGTCCTCCTATATGGCAGTGAATGCTGGACAGTCTCTTCAAAGATGAGGAAGAGACTTGATGCAACAAAAATGTGGATGATGAGGATGCCATGGACCGAACAAGTGAGTTACGACGAGGTTTTAGAGAAAATGAAAACAAAAAAGAAACTTATACTTAACATCAAGAAAAAGCAGTTGAAACTTCTGGAGCACATAATGCGGAAGGAGGGCTTGGAAAATCTGATACACACAGGACATATTGAGGTCAGGAAGAACAGAAGAAAACAGTGCGTAAGTAAATGGATGGCGGAACAGTGTTTGGGATAAATAACGGAAAGACCAAATTTATTGAGACCTATGAAGGACACGAAATTGTGGAGAGCCATGATCGCATCGATCCTAAGGGAACGCTGCACATAAAGGAGAAGAAGATAGTCAACCAAAGTATGAAATTCATTCACTTTTGTTTATGTTAATAAAAAAATCTAAATAAAAGATTATATGGACTCAAAAGGAACGTTTAAAAAAAAATTATACATGAAATGCGTTGGTTGTTCACCGTAACGAGACTGACCACAACTTTAACATAAAAAATGCTCCGATCAAAGGAGAAAAACAATTCACTACGGCGTAAATGTCTAGAGAGTGCCTTCTTCAACAAATCTGCGCCCTGGCTTTTACAACATTTCACCATTCCTGGCAGATCTTCTAATATCACAGTGTGGATACCTACTTACAAAAGTGATGGAAAGAAAAAGAAAAAAGACTCTAAATGAATTCGGCTAGGTGAAAAAAAAAATTCTAAAATTCCCAGTTCTATCACCATAAAAAATTTAGTCCGATGAAGTTCTGAAGGACGAAACACGTCTCAAGTAAACTTTTTCCAATTTATCATAAAAATGCCACAATACTGCTATTGATATCTAAAAATATATATCGTTAATTCAAAGATATATATATATATATATATATATATATATATGTGTGTGTGTGTGTGTGTGTGTGTGTGTGTGTGTGTGTGTGACGTCCCCCCCCCGGTGTCGCTGCGCCAAATGTGACGTCTGCCTAGCAGCGTCCGTCGTGCTATCCTGTCCTGTGACGACCAACTGGCTTGGTATTGGTCGCGGCACCAAATGTGACGTTCTAACCTTTTGGTGATTCGGATGGGAATCTGGTTAGATTCGGTATCAGCCTTGTCGTTCCCAGCTCGCCTCCAACGTCTGGTTACCGAAGTAACTGTTTTGATTTCCAGTCTAACCTACCCACGTTGTGAATTGATCTTAGGCAGACGAAATCAATCAGTCGCCGGGCCGTAATGCAAGCCGAGTTCGATCAAGGGTAACACCGCACAAGTATATGTAAAAGAAAAGAAAATAATAACTCGAAAAGTTCAAATGTGTTAAAAAAAAAGGATAACAATATTTTATATCTGGTTGCTGAATACAGGACTGCGTCTTCTTCCCAACCCGCTATATGGATTCGTGACACTTTGTGTTTGTTAGGCGAGTCTTAACATCTTAAGTTGTTTGTTCTTTAAGAAACTGGTTCTTGCTGTATCTTCAGGCGATATTCGTAAAACTTGTTTTGGTGGTATGAGTCTAAGTCGTTGTTCAAAAATAAATTGTTCTTGGCTAGAAGTTGAGTTCGGAATTGCGTGAATCTTAGTCAGCTTCTGCGAGGTGGGTCTTCAGAGCTCTCAGCTCACTGCAACTGCTTGCCTGTCTGTCTCCAACCCCAATTGCGAACTTCACTCAACTTAACTGGAACTGGAACTCGAACTGAACTGGTTTTCACTCGCTGCGACCAAAACCGGGGTTGGCTTGTCGGGGTTTTGAGGTTCCTTGATAATTCTAAACCCACAATCTGTTTTCTGTCAGGAAAATTTTATTATTTTCCATTTTTGGAAGTCTTTCGTCTTCCCACCTTCTTCTGTTCTCATATTGGTATCTCACCATGCCCTCAGAGGGTGTCAACGGGTTTCCCCTCTCTCTCACAGTGGCATCTCACACCTATCCCTTCAGGGGGCGCAACAGGCCTCCCCTCCTTCTTCACATGATTACCTCCGCCTAACGCTCATTCCACCATTCAGCCAATGGGCGCTCAGCAGCGTGGGTGTGGCCAGACTAGCCTCGGTTTAAAAAATCTTGCTCGAAGAAAAAAAAAATTATCTTCCCTTTTTTTCTTTCTTTTCTTTCTTTTCTTCGAGGAGACCTCACACCCTAGACTCTTATCTTAACCGAATCACCTGGAATTCGTCAATCAGATTTTCGCCAGCATCAAGTGGGTGGCCATTTGGACGTATTTGCATTCTTGGTGCCAATTACTGATCCGATAAAATAGTTTCGCTATCATAGCCAGCCCTGACGATAAACAGATGCTCCTCTCAATGATATTCTGCATATAGACAAAGGCTTAACCTTTCCTTCATGGTGGTCAGCGGACACTTTTGTTTTTCTCGGACAGTGCGTGCTTAATTAATTTTTATTTTTATCTCTTTAGAATTCTGCGGGAGGTAACTTGTCCAACTTGAAAATTCCCTTTACCATTGCCATGGGCAGATTGGAGATATCTTACTCTCCGCCCCGTAACATAAATCAGATTAAATTCTGTGTTTTACTTTCTCGACAATGGAAATACAAATCTTACCACTTTTCCTTGTCAGAAAAATAACACCGCTTAGTGTCCTTTTCGTCATGGCTTCTTATCACCTAAATTTAATTATCGCCTTTCTTTTTTTCTTCTTTCTTTCTAGCGACGTAAATAGTGTCACATAAATATATATATATATATATACATATATATATATATATATATATATATATATATATATATATATATATTGGGGGTGGTGAAAGTACTGAAATGTTCACAGCCAGAACCACTTCTCAAAATCAAAATGATCACGTATTAGATTTGAAGAGAAGGGATTCTTGGCTGAGCCGAGAACTTTTCAGCACCCTCTCAACTAGATTTGTCTGTGTTTATATATTTGTGCGTGTGTCTGTGTTACTTTCTATGCATGCATGTGTGCAATTAAGGTAATTTTGATAAACCTAAAATAAGACCCACGTGCAAACAGCACCATGGTATCGTCTCTGACGGCAGCAGGATTGATTAAGAGAAACTGTTACCATGACAAATCAACCTTTTTTGATGCAAGAAGATCACGTGACGGCAAACTATGAGATTCCACATGAATAAGCAGGAACACGTGAAGGTGTAATACATTCAGGAGAAACAGACAAAGAAGTCTTCAACTGACTCTAATAATGACGTCGATGGCAAAATCAATGTCTTTAAATACTGAATTATTTTTATGTTAGCACAGTTAAGGAATCACGTGCCATTTCGTGTGTAAGAGAAAGAAGAAGAAGAAGAAAAAGAAGAAGAATCTCTTGAAGATTGTGGTTTTGAAGAACAGATACGTGGTTTTTAGGAACATGAAAAAAAAGAGGGCTGGTTTTGAAGAAGAAGAACTAGATGGTTGTAAAGATGAAGAAGAGATAGGTAGTTCTGAAGAAGAAAAAGAAGAAGAAGCTCTTGCAGTATGTGCTTTAGAAGAAGAATTAGAAAAGATAGCGGGTATTGAAGAAGAGATGGGTGATTGAGAAGAAGAAGAAGAAGAAGAAGAAGAAGAAGAAGAAGAAAAGATAGGTGGTTGTGAAGTAGAGGAAGAGATATGTGGGTGTGAACAAGGAGAAATAGGAGGATATTAATAATAATAATAATAATAATAATAATAATAAGAAGAAGAAGAAGAAGAAGAAGAAGAAGAAGAAGAAGAAGAAGAGATAGGTGGTTTTGAAGCAGAAAATAAGAAGATGAAGGACACGAAGAGATAGGTGGTTTTAATGAAGAAGGGTCAATAGTGGTAGTTGCTACTGCAGCTTTTCTTTAATTTTCGTTTTTTATGTTTTTGGGTTTTTTGGGGGTTTTTTTTTCCTTTATGGGATAATAGCATAGAAGTTTTCCTCAAACTCCAATAAAAAGTCCTAGTTTTACCATGTAGTGAAGTTTTATCAATTTCTAGATCTGACGTCACCAAAATCTTGACATGATTATGTTATTTTCGGCGACATAGGAACATCCTAACATGAGATCCACGGTGTTTTACAAAAATTGTTTAAGCTTATCCAATCATACAGTCAAAACTCCTCTATCTGTTCATGTTATAGATATACATTGCTGTTGAATCGCACCAAACTAATTCTCAGCTGGTGTCAAAAATAAAAAACAAACAAAAATGTTTTTCAATTTTTTCCAAAATATTCATTTTCTGTTAATAATACATTTCAACAATGACAACGCAACTAACACATGGAGATTTTCGACAAACACATCACTTCAACAGTGAAAATTTGACTCACTACGTGGGAACTTTTCACCAAACGAAAAATATAACGACATTTTTTTTAACAAATTTGAAGCAACAACTAAAAACGTTACTACTTCCACAGGCATAAAAAGCACACCACATTTTCTTCATAATACCACCCAAAATTCACAAAGAAATGTACGCAAGTTACACGAGAAAATTATGACACACTCAAACCTAGAATAAGTCAACTTACAACTTTTCCAGCACCTAGCCGAAAATTAAACAACGCAAATAGATGTGAAATAATTGAACAACCATCAATTAACCGACACTTTAAAAATTAGCAAAACAACTTATGCATCTGCAAGATCGATATAATAATACCGGAGACAGAAGCACCTCTAAACATTATCACTCGTGCCAGATCTTTTCAAAAGTTCTTATGAAACATGTTTCAATACTCGATGTATCAATTTCACCAGCATCAAAAAATTAGCAACTCAAAGCTTCCTCCTAGCTGTTTACATTTGTGTCACGAATAAAATCACCAACAAAACAAATGGGCCTTTCCAAACAAAAATTCAAAGTAATATGGAGCATTGGAAAACTGCTACTTTTTTTTTACAGCCATAGCAATTTACCGCTGGTCTCTTTTTCAACGTAAAAAACACACTACCGACATATTCTTCAGAACGTGCTATATTCTGGCACACAAAAAATTTCACAGCACTCAGATAACTCAGTTTACAAGTACATTTTTGTCGTCATATTAATCAATCACATTTTGAGAATTTTTATTTGCAAAATTTTGGAATATTAAAATTCGAAGACATTTCAATGACTTCAGTAAAGAAATATTTAATGTATTGAGATTTGGAACGATACGCCTCTGATAGCAAAGTAGACGATGGTTTTTATTGACGCCTTTTTATAGGGTTGGAGGCGGGAGACGACGCCTTCCTTTGATCGGGAGAGATTGTCATCAGTCAGAGATTTTTCCTTGGTCGATTAAGTAAGACGCTTTGTATTCTGGCTCCGTGGGCAACAAATTCAGTTTGCCACGTAAAGTATCGTGTTATCTCGAATATTCGACTTACAGTGTCGAATTATTTTCTTAATATAGTTAATATTTATTTAATTTTAATTGCTATATATCTGATTTTATTTAAGAATGGGAAGAAGGGATAATGAGTTTTTCGTTTCGGGCGACTCTGTACAAAAGATTTTTTATTAGTTCTGGTAGAATTCCGAAGCTAAATCTTTTTTAAATATAACTTGAGAAAAGTTATAAATTTGTTTAAATATAACTTGGGAAAAGTTATATTTTGTTTTGATTTGACCTATAAGTCCTATTGAGGTATTAATTGACGCAAATATAGACCTTTGTTAAAGATAACAAAGATACTTAGCGGCTTTTGGAGATTTGTTTCAACTTTGTCTAAAAGACATTTATTTGGAAGAGGAGTTTTTATTCCCAAGAAGAGGAATTATTGCCTTGATTTGTTTGTATTGTTGACTCAAAGAGTCAACATTTTATTTGGCAGAGTCGTTCGATGGAGGGAAAGCTGCCCCATTCTCGTTCTCTATTTAAAATGAGATTTTAAAATATTTTAAATAGATATTTATTTTAAAATTTGATCTTAGCTTAGGTTAGGCGTTGTGTTTTCTAATTTTCGCTTTCAGTTTCTAAGAAAGAGAAAAAGAATTTCTGAAGAAGAAAAAGAAATGCATTTGAAGAAAAAAGGAAGATAAAAGAAAATTGTAGAGAAGAAAGAAGATAAAAGTATCGGAAGAAATAAAAAAAGACTGTTAAAAAAAAAGACTGTTAAAAAAAGATTTTTTATTGTAAAAGAAAAAGAAAAGGTTGAAAAAAGAAAAGATGTCAGTTTAAAGAATGACAGTTTAAAGAATGATACAGACTGACAAAATTATTAATTTAAGTAAATCCCTTTGTTTATCATTATGTTTTGTTACTATTTAGCATATGGAACAACATGCATGGAAATTTTTGGTTTAGTGAAATAAATGTTTTATCTGTGAACAGTATATTTTGTTTTTTTATCTACTAAATTTAAGATAGTCTGCGACTTTGAGTTGTTTTGCTTTTACTTTCCTATGAAGAAGCCGATTCTGGCGACGGGCATCATGTGGGTCATTACCACATAGTTTCGCCAAGAAACATGTGCCAAATATTGTTGCTACTGCTTTTAGTCTAACTCGGAGTAATACTTGTAACATATGATGACTGCCGACGTGATTTGGACATACATATCGCAACTGTTTGGTGACCACGACACGATTTCAACATGTACCTGCTGCAACGCTGTTAAGGCTTTTTTGTTGTTGCATACATTGCATTTAAATTATTAGCTGTCACTTCTAATTGCCTCAAAAACTGGGGGAGGGGTTCGATTAACCAAATTACTTGATACATGAGGATTATTACCGAAAAATAACTGGTTAGGAGAATTACATTATGTAAACTATTCTTCGCGCTTACTGCCCAATCAATGCAATGTCCAATGAGTATTTATCATTCGTTTCATTGCAAGTGTTAGACTTTTTTATTATGTAAGTCTTCATGCTTTCACAATAAAATTGGTCTGTGACAATCGATTTTACATTTAGTTTTGTAAAACATTTTGCGAAAAATGTGGCACGAGACCAAAAATCTTCCCCATCTTGTCATTAACTTAGTTAATGGCATCCACAAACGAAAACAGTTTTCCTTATTCCTTTCACCATTTATTTTAAATATTTCATGCAAAAATCACCAAATGTCATATTCACTCTATGGAAATTATAATACCAATATTTACCTATATTTAGAAAAATTCTCCCAATGGTTTATATGCATAGAAATATATTTAAAGAAAAATGCGTTCGTATGCAACCCCTCCGAGGTCTAATATGTCAGAAAAAGGCAAGTTAATCGATCAAAAAATAACGTGGGAAATGTAAAAATAAAAAAAAGGAAAATAAAAATAAAGTGAAATATTCCCACATCATTTTTTTCTACTATCATTCAATAGAGAAGAGAGGAGAGCGTGAGAAATAGAAATAAACAAAAATGAAAATGACTGATAAGTACTCTTTAACAAACCTATTTTACCATATCAGTCTTTCTCAGGACCGCAAACGCTCTAAACAGTTACTTCAAGATATTATTCTAAGCTTTAATTCACAGGACACGTTCGTGCTACATTCACCCACTTTCCGCAAAAGTTCCACGAAAACAATCTCTCTCTCTCTCTCTCTCTCTCTCTCTCTCTCTCTCTCTCTCTCTCTCTCTCTCTCTCTCTCTCTCTCTCTCCACCCTAATCTTAATTTTAGTTTAAGCAGAGGCTATCAGATGATAGAGAGAAAGAATCCGTAAAATATCTTTATTGGTGTCATTTCAATAAAATAAGCAAAGAAATATTGTTCTTGTCAAGCGACGAGCCCATATTTCTACAAACAGGCTTATTTTTTGATAAGCATGCAAACCATGTAGCCTTAAATAAGCATGCACAACGTGCGTACGAGCGTGTACTGTAGTATGTCGTGCTCGATAGACTCACCGTAACAAACGCATTCTGGTGAAACAATTAATCCAACTATGAAAGACCTTTTGGTATTACCGACCCAGAACGCGCCTCGAATCAATAACCAGATGAATGAGGCTTCGTCATTCTTGCAGCATTTCAGTCCGGGTGCTCAAGACCTAAAGGAAGCGATACAACTCCTCGTCGAGCCGAGCACCTCGATTAAATAGTCTCGCATAGCACCTCTTACTAACACTCGATACCTTTCTTGATAACTGAAGATTCTCAGAACATTTATAGGATACAAATCCTATATCATTCCAACATATTAGATATTAAGAAATATTTTCAATATTTATCAATCTACAGTGGGGGGGGGTTATAGGATACAAATCCTATATCATTCCAACAAATGATCAAAAAAACACAAAGTGGATTTGCACACACGCAAAATCGGATCAAAACGACTAAAAACAGGTTTCGCAATAAGGTGTGAAATTAATTTTCTGACCAATGAAAGGAGGCGATTTGCTAAACTAAAAAAAAAGATAACGAGACAGTGTGAAAAAAAGTCAACAATAAATAGGAAATTTCAAGTCAATCACCAATCAGAAGGGCACAGAGATCATAGAGGACAGAAGACTGACAGTAAATTCCATCACTGACTCAACCCGACATTAAGAGCCGAAAGTGGAGTAGGAAAGGAAAACAACAACAACAACAAGTTTACAACTGACTCCAAAACAATTCAACCCGATAAGTACATTTTCCTCTTATCTTTTATTTCTTATCGACACTCTCTTTTTCAACTTAAATTGATCGCCCCTTTTTCCTTTACACTTATACAAAAACAAAAGAAACAGACATTACTCTGCTACTCTGTTGAAAGCCAGCGAACACAGACATTTTTGTCAAAATCACATTTTGCTTAAACGAACTAAAGCATTAATCTTTTTTTTACCCTATTCACAAGATAATAAATATACAATGTTCTATTTTCTACAAACGTTCCTTATCGTGTTGTTTCTTTTTGAAATTTGCGTTGTATTTTGTGGGCAGGGTATCCTGTATTAAATTCTCCTTTTAATCCGGGTACGCTGAACCCTACATATTCCTACATTCGCAGTAGGAGGAGTACTCGTTTCGAGGCAAATGGCGGAGCATCCCTGATCTGAGTACACTATTCTCAAAGCCAACAAGCATTTCTTTGCATCTTTCTTTGAATATCCGACGTTCTCGTCATCCTGTTACAAGAAAAGGTAACCGTAAGGTATGCCGACGGATCTCAATATTTGGTATCCTCAGACCACTCAGAAGAATGAAGAAAACAAATCCCGGAACGCACCATAAGATCCCTGTTATAAAAAGCAGTTTAAACAGGATTCTTTCTAACTTAGTTTCGTATATTAAAATGTTATAATTTTGGTGTCAGTTGTTTAAAATCCTTAAATTACAAAATCAAAATCAAAACATTTTGTGTTCATCTAAAGTATTTTTAATGTATTTCCCCAACCAAATCGATTATTGTAGTTTTTAGAGATGTGGGTAGAAGAATGTTTTTATTTCCAAGATAACATGAAATACATTGCTTACTCCCGAGGCTAATATTGTCAGCCATGACGTATGCTGAGACGATACAAGACAGACAGCTGTCATCTCCGATGCTAATTGCTTTCAAAAGCATAGCTTGCTATGTGGTTTCTTATTATTTAGCTTCTGGTCAAGAATTCACAAAAGCTATATTTCAAAACACTTAAATGAGGGAAACGGCATCTTTGACAATATACGTCATCAGACAATAAACGAAAGAAAAACTTTATTTGTCGAATGAAATGATTATTGCTTTGATATCTGCTGACGTCAGTTGGAGAAGTGTTCAATTAAAAGGTAACAATGAAGGCACCTGAACATTTGCTTGCAAGCTATTAATTTGTGGAATTCATAAATATATTAATCCAACTTTACTTTGAATTACAAGCGTAAATTCGATGTATCAACAAAATATATATACATGAAAATTATTTGAGGTACTATTGGAAAATGTTCCTAATATCTAAAAAAGAATATCATTACACCAGTAAATACTGCATTTCAGATATCATTTAGATCTGACTACAACTCGTTTCAAAATAGCTCCCTTATTTTTGATCGAGTGTGAAGTGTTAGTGGACAGATTTTGCAGCATGTTTTTTTGTAAGAATCTGCTGGCAGACTCTATAACTGATTCTAATTATAGGAAAAAGCAGATGATGGTTCAGAGATAGTCCACATGAAGGGGTCCTGTTATGAAGTTAATATACGCACAATTGTAGTAGTAGTAGTAGTAGTAGTAGTCACAGGTGACTTTCTCCTCCAGTCTACCTTGAGCTCTGCCTATATATAGTGGTATGGTTATGCTAATTAGTATTAGCCTAACAAATCCCACTACACATCCCGGAACCTTTTAGGTTTAACTCCCTGAGTTGACCTATTGCTTCTCCTATATACCCTCCCCCTTTCACTGGTTTCAAGAGGATTTCTCCTTATAGGAGATCTCGGCATATTTCTTTTTTCTTCAATATCCACTATTTCGTTTCCTCAGAAAACCCTTGAGCACTCGTTGTCCCTTCTGAACTATTATCTTGTTCTTTTCTATCCTCATTTAAATCCTCAGTATCTTCAGTCTCTGAGTCTTCATGGTTTTCGCACAATCTTAGTTGGCCAGCATGCGCCAATAGACCTCTACCATTCTTGGAAACCAACGCTGTATTCTGTCCCTTCTGTATTACAAATCTTACTTCTTCTGGGCCCTCTTCTCCGTTTCTCTTGTACCATATCTTCTCATTCGTTGAGTATGACATTGTAAATGGTGCTCGAATTTGTCTTCCCATTAATGCGGATGGACCTTGTAATCTTCCGGCATGCGGTATTGTCCGATAACTTAATAACAATCTTAGTTGAAAATTTTCGATTCTTTCATACTGTGGGGAGAAGGCTTTTAAACCCATTTTTATGGTTTTCAAAATTCGCTCCGCTATTCTATATGATTGCGGATGATAAGGAGGGGTTTTACACGGTATGCAACCAATGTTTCTTAACCATGAACACAAGTTTTCGTCGGGTTCAGTTTCCTTTGGCCACGAATGTGCTATGTTCTGTCGAAAAAAATTTATCTCCGCACATTTAGGACATTTATTTACGCACGTCTCCATGTCACGAGTGTGACCAGGCCACCAAGCTTCCAATTTTACACGTTTTTGTGTAGCATCTATTCCGCAATGCACATCATCATGCACGCTTTTGATTACCTGTCTTCTACAACTTTCTGGTGGTACCACCAGATCTCCGTTGCAAACTACGCCATTCTCTATTGTCAATTTATGTCTGATCTCTTTGTACGGTCTTTCCGCTTTAGAACAATTACTCCATTTTTTGTTCCTTATTCTCACTACGATCCTATTCAATACTGGATCTTGTGGAGTCTCCATCACGAGTCTATTAATGGGCAATACATCAGTCTCCACCCAATGTAAAATTCCATCTTCCACTTTCTCATTTTTCTCGTGTTGTCCCTCCTCAAACTGTAGTCGTGATAGTGCATCTACGTGTGCGATCGTGTTTCCTTTCACATATTCTATTTTATCGTCAAAAGCCATCAACTTCATTGCCCATCTTAGTATCCTTGAAGATGTGACCTTCGACAATTCTTTTCTGGAATGGAATATAAATTCTAGCGGTTTATGATCCGATCTGAGCAAAAACTTTTTCCCTAACAAAAATTCTCTTGCTCTGGTCATGCTCCATACTATAGCCAACGCTTCCTTTTCAATATTTGAATAGTTCTTTTCGGCTGGTGTTAACTTCCTGGAAAGATACATCACCGAGCGTCCTTCCTGTGACAAAATTGCTGATACAGACTGTCCACTTGCATCTGTTAAGGTGACTTCTTTTTTAGGGTAAAAAATCTTAACAACCGGTTTCTTGAATAATGCTAACTTCAATTTAACAAAGGCTTTTTGGTGAATATTAGTCCACTGAAACTCCTTATTTTTCTTTCGTAAACCAGAAAAAGGCTCAATTCTTTCTGAATATTTTGGTAAGAACTTGCTATAGAAATTAGCTAATCCAAGAAATGATTCCAACTCTTTCTTATTACTTGGAGGCGAAACATTCAATATTTTCTATATCAACCTTGAGTCCGGTGAAGTAACCTCCTCCTGAGATTTGATATCCCAAAAACGTTGATTTTTTGCACTTGAATATACATTTATCCTCGTTTAAAGTCATTCCTGCATCTCTGAGTATATTCATTACCATTTTAGTTTTCTGTTTTAATTCTTCTTCAGTACAGGCGCCCAGCCCAATATCATCATGGTATATTATTATATTTTTTACTTCTCCTTCTAGTAGATTTTCCATGGCTCTCTGAAAAATCGAACTGGCTGTCTTAACTCCAAATGGTAAGCGAGTCCACCTCAATAAGGCTATGGGCGAGTTTATTGTTGTAATTTCTTTGAATTCGTCGTCTATTTGGATTTGGTTGTATGCATCTTTTAAATCGATTTTAGTAAAATATTTCATTCCTGCAAAGGAATGCAATATGTTTTCTACATTTCGAATAGGATATGAATCTGAACAAATTTTGTGATTCACACCTACCTTGTAATCACCACACATCCTAACATCACCATTAAGGGATGACCATTTACTGCCTCCTGGTTAAGCATGTTGAAGTATTCCTTCTTCTACCATTTTGTTCAGCTTCTCAATCACCATCGGTTTTATATGTATGAGAAGCCTATATAACGGCATAACATTTCTTTTTAGCTTAATGCTTGCCTTATAATTTTTTAATGTTCCTGTTTCAAAACTTCTAATATTGACAGCATTCAGTAATTGTGTACTATCAACATTCACTAAGTCAGTACCTATTAGGCCATTCCATTTCGTCCAAGTTCATTAAAGTCACAATACCTGCTAGTATCTCTTAGTCTACTGAGATATTTCCTAATAGGTTCTCCAGACTCTTGTCTTAACGTAGGTTCCTCCATGAGATCGCTAAAAAAAAGAGCATAGCATGAAAAAAAAAAAATGCCAAACTTGACGAAAACAAAATTTTATCGTCTAAATGCTTATGTTATTATTAAGAGGAAAGATCAAAGTTTATTTTAATTATTTTTTAAAAAATTTTCCTTCTTTTTAGAACATTCTAAATTTTGATTAAAAAAAACTTGTTTCTCTTTGTATCATTGGAACTATTAAAATAATATATACAATTTTTAGCACTTTTTTTTGTATGACACACATTAATTGGAAAATCTTGCAAAAATAAAAATATTTGTCGGATGCTAATGAAACTTTCAGAAACTATTCACAGATGATCGAAATTATTATAAATATGTTTTTTTTTTATTAAAGTCATGGCAGAATTTTTTTTTACATTTATTACCCACCCCCTAACTAATTTTATGAAAACGCTAGAAATTCGATCGCGTCAGGTTTAGTGATTACAATAGTTAAAAGCACAAGGCTTTGAGGAATGCAAATCATGATTTTTTGTTTTTAATTGGACCCCCCCACACACCTTAAAATCAGCTCTGAATTGTAACATACAAAACTCAATAAAACAAAGATATTACTTGATTTCAAATGCTTTTAGTTGTTTTTATGAATATGGACAATATTTTCTGAAAAAAAAAAAAAAAAAGATTTCGATGAAAAATAAATTTTTAATACAATTATTTGTTATTTCTTTAATTATAAGAGATTTCTACATTTAAGTTGTTAAAATATTATAAAATTAGTTAAAAACCGCATCGGGTTTCCTAAGTGTCCTTATGAGATAGATCTTTTTTATGGCGTTGCAAATTGTATCATTTTGACTAATCAGAAGATTCGCAGTAATTAAGAAATGTAATTTTGTGTTTATAATCGGGCTGTAATTATAAAGTACGGAAGACCAGCCAGAATACAATTAAGTTGCTTTATTTGAGTTAAGCATTGTTCTCCGGTGTTAAAGCTTTTACTTTTGCGAAACACGTGTGAAGTTAATTTGATTTTTCAATTTCAACTAAGAAGGGTACCTACAAGTATCATCCTATGAAATTTATATGATCTTATTTTTATATTAATCTCAGATATGACATTTTTCCATAAATGAAATATCAAAGTTTAATAATAAAATGAATGGAAATACACAGTAATACACAGTAAAATGTAATAAATGTACATAAAATTATAGTATTTTATGTACACTTCTGATAAAATTTCATTAGAAAGGTATCTATAAATTAATTAGATACCTTCCTTATGAAATATGAAATTTAATCTCACTCTTAATAGTCTTATTTTAATTTCTTTATATTTTCCATAAAGCATCGTAAACGTAAATGTGAAAGCTAAGTACAAAAAAATTAGAGCGCTGAAACTTTTCCTTAAAAATATCGAGGTAAATAATTTGTTCACTTAAATGCAAGTAATTTTACTTTTCTCCTTCCGTAGAACAAATTATCCTCACGGACTCTGTCAATATGTCATTCATCACCTGTCAAGTGACGTGAAAGTTTATGACCTGCTTTGTTTTATTTTCAAATTACATTTTTCGGCGCAGAAGCTAAGTTAAGATTGGTTCAAAATATTTTAAATAAACATTATAATTTCTGATTTTCTTAAAACAAGTTTTGAAAAAATTATAATTGATATTTAAAAGAATTTCAAAGGGAGATTTTCAGTTTTTTTTATTATAAAATGGAAAAAAATGGTTGCAAGATTTTTAACGAAACTTTCAGATGTCCTAGGAATGATTATAAAAATGTAAAAAAATAACCCCAAAATACTTTGATCTTTCTTCTTAATAATAACAAACATTTAGACGATAAAATTTTGTTTTCGTCTAGTTGGCATAATGCTATGCTCTTTTTTTAGCGATCTTGTGGCGGTACCTATCTGAACGCTAGAAATTTGGTCCTTTCAGCAATGACCAATCTTTTTTTGGTTGGATAGTCTTCAAAATTATGTCCTTAATATCTTCAAAGTTTAAAGTTTCAATTTCCTCCGGGTAAGTCATTAAGGACACTTGCTTAATGGCTTTACATCCCGCATTGGCCATAAATCAGTGATTTGTTTCTGATTTTGGTTATCCGCTAATTTCTTCATTCTGGCCATTGTCTCAAAACACCTTAACCAGATAATAACCATTTCTGGGTTTTCCAAATCCAACATAGTTTCATTCGGCGATGCCATTTTGTTATAAAGTTGATATACACATAATTGTAGTAGTTGTCACAAGTGACCTTCTCGAGTTCTGCCTATATATAGTGGTATGGTTATGCTAATTAGTATTAGCCTAACCAATTCCACTACAGGTCCAAAATTTTTTCCACATTTTCTAGTGTTTTGTTTACATAAAGACATATTGCCTGGTGGTTTCATAGAAAGAATACTTTTCAGGAATCATGTTATCAAAACTTGGTTAAGTGAGGAGTTAGCCATGTACTTTCTGGAAAAAAGAAACTCTTAGAGAGCCAAAATTAAGTGTCAAGTCATACCAGTACATCAATTGTAACAAACCAGCAGGTTGATTTTAATATATAAAAATAAGTAATGCACTTTAATTAATTCTGTAGGGTGTGGCAGAAAAGAGAACTGTGCATGATGTAGGCAAAACAGGGACAGGAGAAGATTGGATCATAGTAGAAGCATGAATGGGCAGATCACCAAATTACCATCTTAATCAGAAAGGAGGGCAAATGATCCAACATATACAACTGTTATTTTATGATCATCATAATTATAAATGAGTACTTCAGAATCTAGATGACTGCATGTCAATGTTAAGCATTAGAATTAGAGAAGGTGTTGCTACTTTGAAAAACCTATTTAACCAATAACCAATAATATTCTAATCTTTTTTGTCATTAATCCAATTGGAAATTATTGGGAATCTGTCAACTTTAGTTTTATGTGACAAATGGCTGGCTTGTGATTGCAAAGTTTCATCACTCAGCTTAAGACTTTTTACAATCTTAGCAAAACACAGTATAGGGAAGGAGTCCCTTGTTCAAGGTCAATCTACTTTTCAAAAGCTGTTTTACAAAAGGTACTCTTTACTGCATTACAAAAGGTACAGTTGGCAAATTGTTGCAGTTAAAGTCTTTATAATTAGTTTAAATATGTTGTTCAAATTCACATTGGCATTGGTAAATAGATTAAATAAACAAAAACGATATTCTCTTTTGCCAAAATTACAACCAATAGAAAAACATTAATGGTTCCTATATACATTGTCAGTAATGGTGTGACAGTGGCCATTTATTTCAAACCACTGATAATCAATTTCTCCCAAATGCATTTCTATAGTAAAATCACTGGCATGGTATGCATAAAATAATATTACATTATAGATAAATAACTAAATTCTGTAAGTATTTCTTGCATCAATTCCCGACTCCTGAAAATACTTTTTTACTTGATTTTCAATGCATTTCCATCATAAAAATCATTAGCAATATATTTAGCTTATGCATATAATTCTGTTAGTAACAATTAATTTGTGACCACTGAAAATATGTTTCTTCTTGATTTTCGGTGAATTTCTATAAAAATCATGAGCAATGTATTTACATTAAATGTATTATATACCAATTCATAATTTAGTAATAAAATCATCAAGTTCTACAATCAAACATTAATATGACTCATTCTGATCTTCATTTGTTCATTGTTGCTGTGAAGAACCTTTCACTTCTTACACTAAGAGTGGGATTTTACAAGTTCTTCTGCCAGAGAGGCAATGTGTACAATTTCTACCCTCTGGAGTTAATATTTTGCATATTTTATAGTAAAACATTGATAATTAAATGATCAAATGTTTTTTGTTCTATTGTTAAATGTACAATAGAAATTTATATCTGCTTAATTCCTGTGTTTAATTTTATAATTTGCTGTCATTATATTTCTAATGATTAGAATAAAAGATTTAATAGTCAATAAATCCTACTTGTGAAAAGTTGCATAAACAGGTATTTAATGAGTAAACAATATTAACAAAACCAATCATGTCATTTGTTTTTAATGAACGTTAATTATTTCTGATCCTTTTTCAGTTATTACATCTTATCGACAATGTTTTTTAAGAGAATAGCTGTACTAAAGCTGATAATCATTTTTGTTTATAAATAAAATATGTGTTTGAAAATGAAGAACATTTCTAATTTATTAAGTGTCAATTTAAACAATCTTTAAGATATTTTTTTGGCTGAAAATGAAAAGTAACAAAATATAACACAACATAAAATCTGTAGGTATTATGGATTGGAGGCTGTGAAAGCTCAAGGTGTATGGTGGAAGGCATGAAGGGGTGAGTTGTGATCTAGAAAATGCTTTGGCAAAATATGTCATTATCTAGTTAATACTAGATATTTGGGGAGTGATTCTGTTGTCCCATTTCGATTTTATGAGAAATGCCATGGAAATTAGTGTTAGAATTGTGCTTTATCATGATTCCTGAAAAACAAAAAGCAAACTTTTTTCCACTGACATGATGAAAGCATTCACTAAAATCTTATCAGTAGAGACCACTAGCAGCTTTTATTGAACTGCAAAGTAAAATAATCTTGATTATTGTAAAATATAGTCATGGTGATGCTGTGCCATCTACCATCATGTATATAATATGCAAGCTAGTCTTAAATTCTAAAACAAGAACTGAAAACAGCAGCAACCCTCCACCTACCATTGTTGGAATGACAAGGCTGAACAAAATTTTTTTTCTTTTTCTTTTATTTACATTTGATTTATCAATCTTCTGGTATTTCTTGCTCCCACGTCCACAACTGAACTGATTTGTCATAAAAAGAACAAGAAATTATTGTTCGGACATCTTGCTTTCCAGCCTCATCTTGACGATAACCAGCTGGAACAAAACTGCTATGGTGCCAATCAACTCCATAAGCTAGGGATTCATGCTTGTCATAATGAGCTACAATTTCAAGATTGGAATCTGTAAGACAAAAATGAAATCTCTCAAATGAAAACAAAACCTGTATATCCAGATTGTACAGTTATTATATATATGTATATGTGTGCGAGGTCTTTTGTTCTTTAAAAGGACTTCTTCAAACTAAATAATATTTTTAATAGGATCATATATATGTCGGTAGAGAAAACAAAATGAAAACATCATAATAATATCATACATTAAGGGAAATGCTGAAAATGTAAAGATATTTAACTTTAAATTCAAATTTTTAATTTCTAGCATCTGATGTTTCTAGCTGACCTCATTCAGCTTCCTACTACTTATTTTTTTTATCACTGTTCTTTTAAATAAAACACATTGGAATAGTCATAGTTTTGTTATGAAAGATGACAAGCTGTACAAACTTGAACATAAGCTTACTGTAGAAATTAGTGTATTTTCAATATATTTTTACCTTAACAAATTGCTTTTTCCATTAATTAAAACTGCATTCTTTAAGTTGAAATTATAACCAGATTTAATATGATGAATGACTAATACATTGAGTCTGCTGATGCATACAAGATCTTTGTGTACATATATTCTTTGATTTAAATGTCTAGATATTCTTTTTTAATCACATCATTCTATGCAAAGCAGTAAAGCCACTAAGACTCAAAGAGGTTAGTGAGTATGGAAGAATAAGAAAAAAGAGAAACATTATTAAGGAGCAAGAACAATAGAAGAGTAATCAAGAAGACAGTAGATAACAATCAACATTGCATTTAAATTTTTGAAGATCAAAGTGGCCAGGAAAGCATGGAAATGGAAGAGAGTTCCACAAGCAGGAAGTGTGAGAAAAAAAACTGTTAGCATAAAACTTAAGGCTACATCAAGTCAATTCAACTGTAAATTGATAAGGCCTTGTTGCTAATCTAGTATTGCACTTAAATTCATAAAGTCTAGGTATCATAGCAAAGAGTTCATCCAAAGAGTTATCATGAAAGTATTTATAGAAAAGGCACAGGGAAGCTATATTACATTAGGACCATTAATATTGTCAATTCTTCAAAGCATGAACTAATGGTAGTTTTATAAATATGTAATATAGATTCAGGAAAGAAAAAACGTCTAGTGAACCAACTTTCATAGCAACAGACCTAACAATGGATTCAATGTCATCTTTCCACTTCAAGTCAACCAAGAATGAAAGTTTTGTTTTGGGGGCATAAAATTAACAAACTATTCCTCGTCCTGATTAACAACAGACTGTAGTACATTTTTGAGATCAGCTGCCAATTTGATCTCATCAAATTGATCAAAACTTACTATTGAGACTAGAGTAAATGGTTGTGTCATCAGTATAAATATCAAGTTGAGAAGTGATGTCATCAAGAAGGTCATTGATGAAAATTAAGAACAAAGTAGGTCCAAAAATAGAGCCCTGGGAAACACCTGCATTAATACAAAAAGATCTAGAAGAGTGGCCATTCAGGACAAATTGCTGAATCAGTTCAAAAGTTTATCTGGAAATACCATAGCCTTTCAACTTGTGAAGAAAACCAGTATACCAAACCATGTCAAACACTTTTGAGATGTCCAAAGCAACAAACCAATTTTCACTAGACATATCTAAAGCTTAATATACATATTTCACTTACATTAGACTTTGGCCCTAAAATGTTCATTTGTAATTATTTTTATACAAAACCAGGCTCTATGAAACAAATCTGATTGGGATTAGATATTTTCACTTCAGCACTATTGAACTTCCTTGCAATTAGATGTCTTCACATTGATTTAATCAGCAGTAGATTATAATGATGAATGAAGACAGGTGCAGTTTAGTCAGAGATTCTTCACTGTTACCACGGAACTTAATACCATAAATTAAAACAATAAAGATAAAAATAATAGTCCAAATCTACATGATATAAAGGGCTGCTGAAAAGTCCTCAGCCAAACCCACTTCTCAAAATCTGATCAAATGATAAAACACCAGAATTTTTTGGAAATGTTTCTTTCTTGGTCAGATCAAGAACTTTTCAGTACCTGCTGATATAATAATGGCAATATGTGTTTCAAAACTTCAAACATCTGTAAGGAAGACTGAAAATGTACCTACAAAATCTTAAGATATGCATTTGTATTATTCATCAAATAAGGACAATATATTTCACTTCAAAGATGGAATTTATTCACCTCCTGTATGTTGGAGTCCAGAGTCTACAATATGGAATCCATTATGCATAGATGCTGTGAGGATGTAGTAACCTACAAGAGGTTCCCATTTGACTCGCCAGATGCCACCTCCAAGCCCAATGTCTTTTAGAGAAGTTTTCATATTGCGATTGTCCCAAAGCATCAATTGCTCATCATAACTACAAACAAGAAAAAAAGCAAAAAGCAATTGTTAAAAAATAAGTATTTTATGTCAAATGTCTTGGTTGGAGGAAAATTATTATTTTTAAAATTTTAGTGTCACCATGCAGGGAATGAAGCTGACAGCAAAATATGAAGAAAGATTAACAAATGAAAATTGTCATTAGACATTTTGAATTAACAAAAATCAATCACTTGTTATCAATGAAAAAGGTCTATGGATCATATTGATATTATCCTTTTCTTTACGAAAATACACCATTTTCACCATGTAAACTAGAAACAAATAAATCTCTCAAATGGGGAAATGGATAAATAAAATACATTTCAAAGAAATATAAGGAAAACACTTTTCATGCAGTAACAATAACATATGAAACAAATTCAAAATGATAAAGGAGATACAAGGAGAATTTTTCAGACTTAATAGTAGGGAAAATATAATTACCATATTGCCTCTATGTCCAAGAACACATGGTGGTTTCATTACACCTGAGGGGTCACATGGTAGGAGACTAAAGATTTATAGCTAAATAAATGTATGTATATATGTGATAAATGTATATTTTATATTTTTAAGGAACATTAAAAATGATTCCCATAAATTTAACCCTAATACTACTGTTATCATGCTTCTACTAAGTAACAAAGTCTCTAAATCTGGGAATGCATATTACAGTCTCTTTGGTAACTGTCATAATAATGAAGAGTTCATCCATCCAGAGTGTTTGTATAAAAAGAAATATAATAATACAGAGTCAATCCAGTAATAAAAAATTAAATTAATAATAAAAAATATATCAACTCATAGAGTTGGGACAAAAATAATACACTATGTTAGAATTTATTATGCAAGTCATTGTTTTCACAATAAAATTGCTCTTAACAAACAAATGTCTTCAGGATATATGAGGATTGGTTGAAAAGTTCAGAGGCTGACCAAGATACTCTTATGGAATGTGACCAAATGAGGTTTATTTTTCAACATAGTTCCCCTTGTAGTACCCACACTTCTTCCATCAGTGTTGCAGTGCTTGGATCCCATTTGTGAAGAAGTTTTCATCCTGTTGGCCAAAAAAGTCATCTACAGCAGATGTGACATCATCATCACTGCAATACCATTTCCCAGCCAAGTGTTTTTTCATGTTGGGGAACAAATGAAGGTCAGATGTGGCCAAATCAGGAGAATAGGGAGGGTGATCAAACAGTTCAAATCCACAGTCATACACAGTAGCTATTAAAACCAAGGACTCATGTGCTGGGCCATTGTCCTGATGAAACAAGACTACATTTCTTCAGTTTTCCTGGGCGTTTGGTCTTGGTAGTCTTTTATAACTGCCTTAGCAAGTTGGTGTAGTATTCTCTATTGATGCTGTGGTCTTTTTGAACATAGTCAATAAACGTGATGCCTTTTGCATAGCAAAAAAATGAGGCCTTCTCCTTTCCTGCAGATGAAATGACCGTGGCCATCTTTGGAGCAGGTAAGGAGGGGTGTTTCCACTGTATGTATTGTCTCTGGCTCAGTGTTAAACCCAACACTCATCCTGGGTTAGGAAATGTTCAAGAAAACCAGTTGAATCTGCCTAAAACAATGTCAAATTTTCCTGTGATGTGATCAGTCTGTTGTGCTTTTGATCTGATATCAGATGATATGGCATCCACAGGCAGAAACCTTTGTCATGCCAAGTTCATTGTGCAGAATATTCTCAACTCACTCATGAGATATACTAATAGCATAGTTTCTCTTTTGAAGAATCCATGGCAATCTTGATACATAGTGAATTAAAAAATAAATACCAATATATAGATTTATAGATAAATACCATTATATAGATTTATTTACAACATGACAAACAATTTGTATATTAAAATCTGGTATTGAAGATAGTTACTCTACTATTACTAGTTGATAAAACAAAGAGAAAGATATGACAAAATGACTACAGATTTGGGCGCTACTTAATTATCAATGCAATTAAATAGGTACAAATAGGATAAAAGCATTCATAAAACAACCAAGATGAGGATATTAGTCTAAAATATAGAACACTCTTTTTTGTATCTTTTTATTTATTCATATATGAGATTATGCTGAAAAGTTCTTGGCCCAAACCAATCAAGTGACACAACAACAAAGTTTTGGGGGAAAAGCTTCATGGTGAGGCTGAGAACTTTTCAGCATATAAGTAAACAAAACATTTTTTTCTTGAAATTCTATTATGGCTATTCATTTGGCAGAGAAAACTGTAGAAAGTGGCTGGTTAATATCCGAGTCATCTTAAATTGTTTATAAAATACAATCTCATGAAGACTTGAAAATGACTTACCTGCCTGTGGCCAAGAGATGATCAAAATTTGCATTACTCTGAATGCTACAAACACCCATTGTGTGTCTGAAGTAAAGAAAGATATTCATATATATCTATATCTATATATATATATATACACACACACACACACATTCAAATTGACTATATATATATATATATATGTTACAAATATTGTAATTGTACTCTATTTGTTTTCATCTTACCTGGAGATATATATATATATATATATATATATATATATATATATAGATAGATAGATAGATAGATAGATAGATAGATAGATATACATATACATATATATGACGGCTTAGTGGTAGAATCTCCAACTGATACCAATTCAGTCGGGTTTCGATCCGAGCTAGAGGCAACCGGATGTCTAGCCACACTGATGACCTGTGAAACAGCGAAACAGTCTGTCTGTGGATGACGTTATATATATATATATATATATATATATGTAATATGTATGTATATATACAACATATATGCATGTATATATTTTAAAACAGTGTTTTCTTTCTAATTGAAGTATTGATTTCCATCAATCAAAATTGAAAATTATGAAATGACTGACAATAGTTCAAGACTTTATTAATATTACAAGCTTTTGACTGATTTCAGTCATTGTCAAGATTTAAAATCAATACTGTTAGAATCATGTCATGACTTTGTACCTCAATTATAACTATAATGCCTTAATCATTTTTAATTTTTACCTTTATTTGATGTCACCTGGATGTTTTTTTAATGTTTATGTGAATATGAGAATGTGGTGTCATATGATTGGATTCAAATATTTGGTCAGAGATGCCATAGCTCTTGAAGGCCAGCATGCAAAATCCTGTCAAATGTATTCAAAATATATAAAACCACAGCCCAAGTCTCGCCATTCTTATCTATAGCTAGATTGACAAATTCATTAATAATCATTAGAAAAATGTCAGTTGACCTAAAGAAAGCCATATTGTTTATCTGAGAGAAGGCCGTGTAAATTGAGATGCTTAGCCAATTCAGCATTGATTAGAGCCTCTAGTACTTTGCCAGAAAGAAGTAAAAGACTAATAAGATGGTAAGTCAAGGGATTAGAAGGTTCACCAGTATTTTTAAAGACAGGAACTACAGAAGAGCTGGAAAGCAAAAAAGAGCATGGCATTTACTGTAGTGTTCAGGGAGAACAGGAGCCAGTTTAGGAGAACATTTCCTTTGGAAAATTGCAGGGATACTGTCAAGTCCACAATGTTGGGGATCTAGTTTTGAGATGATAGCATAAAATATTGATGGAGTAATGTGCATAACATTGAATAACGATTCCATTCTAGAGGGAAAATCAGGCAAAGATATTCTTTCTATTCTAGCAAAGATACAACTTAGGTGGGCTGGTCATGTTGTGAGAATGGATGAGCATAGGCTTCCAAAAAAGTTGAACATCCATTCTTACACTACAAAAACAAATTGAAAGACAACTTGAAATATCTCAACTTTGATCTGAAAACTTGGGAAGCCCAAGCATCAAACCAAAAGGAGTGAAGACAGTAGACTGAATGATCAGCTTTGTCAAGCTCTGAATCAGAGATACCATCAAAATCCTCCTTTAACAAATTTCATCTGTTAGTGTGGCTTTGTTGCTCACAGAAAGGCTGGACCAGTATCACACTTAAGAAAGTACAAATGAAATATGTCTCTCTCTTACCTGATTTTCTCCACAATAGCCCCTGCTAGCTTCCATAAGTGTAAAATGAAAGGCACCATCCAATACTGACCCCCATTTATCATTCACGATAGGAGAGTCCACTATATATATATTTATGAGTGTGTGTGTGTGTGTGTGTGTAAACACTTGAGAAAGATCAAAGAATATCTCTGCTAAAATGTCATGATAAAAACAACAAATATAACCATATTAATCTAAATAATTTCTAAAATAAAGATATCATCTCAGAATCCCAGACAACACTATGAGGAATACACCTAAAGTAATTCCACTTAATTATTTCCATGGAAACTACAACAGATAGGAGAACAATAATAATGATGTTTAGAGCAAAGTTTTCAGTTACAAAAGTTTTGTGATGTCACCGTTGGTTGACATTTTTGTAATATCAACAAATACTAGTTGTCACTTTTGTAATGCTCATTGTAGTAGAGACTTTATAATCGCAGATACAACTATAGTATGCCATTTGAACAATGCCAGTGTCAGACACCTTCAAATAGCACTCACACTAATAGTACTTGCTTGATAATACTCGCTCAAATATTAGGTTGGTGCAAAAATAATGTCGTTTTGGGCATATTTTTAACATCAAAAATCGACATTATTTTTGCACCAACCTAATAGTAACCACTGTATAGTGATCTGAATAGAGAAATAGTATAGTAAATAGAGTAGAGAATAACAGTCTATATAGTAATAGAGTATAGAGTAGAAATGGTGATCTGTATAGTAATAGAGGATAGAGTAGAAACAGAGATTGTTAGTCCTCAGCTACTTCCTACATATATGTGTTTACTCTATGGTCACGTGGTCTACTTAATTCAATAATGGGATTGCTTGTGTTTGCTCACTGGTGATCAATGTTCAAACTCAAGCATCGGTAATGACACTTTAATCCTATATAACACCTCTCCTTTGAGATGACTTCCTCTGAAGTTTATATTTCTTCAGTTTCATTTTTTTTCTTTTACTGTACCTCCTGGGTTCATTAATTTCTGGTAGCATGGGTATATCAAACATGTCATAAAAGTTTCCATCGGTACCTATTTTCCTGGATTTACTAAATCAGTGATTCTCTGTTTTAACTGATTATAGTTTCACATATGTTCCCAACTTTGTCCCTGTGCCATGTATGTCATTTTTTCCAATCCATTTTTTAATAACGCCATCTTTCCAGAATTTCTTTCCATATTGGTAAATTTTAAAAAATACTTTATCACCAGGTTTAAAATATTTATTTATATTATCTTGATTCCTTGATGTTCTTGCCTTCTGTTCTGTAGAACCCCTGATTTTCCATTTCAAATTTTCCTTGATTCCGTTTCCACTTTTGGTAAATTCTGTTTTTTCCCATTTTTACTTTTGGAAAATTTCATTTTTTCAATTTTAATAGTATTTTATGAGAAAATTGCAATACAATATGCCATAAAAATATAAAAACTGAAAATAAAAATATAATTCAAAGTTTTATTGCATATAAAGAAATAGCAAATATCTACAAATCTTTTTTTAAATGTTAAAATCCAAATCCAAAAATAAATTATATATAAAAATGAAAAAAATGTAACATGACGAGACAATAAAACAATGGAATGTTACAGTGCATATCTTTGAGGCAGAGCTTTTAATCAGGGTTTCCTTCTTCAAAACACATTGAAATTGTTTTTTTGTTTAAGTAAAAGTATTCAGATTGATTTATAATTATTGATTCATAAAATAAAAATCACATTTAAAGTATCAACAGCAATTAACTTGAATCTCAATAATAAATATCTGAATTTTGACTAAAATTTTACAAAACAGTAATTAAACCATAATAACTGAATCTTTGTAACAAAATATCAAAAAACAAATTAGACATATTAATTCAAAATTTAAATAAAACAACTTATCCTAAGTTGAAATACTGCTCAAATTTAAAATTGCTAATTTCTTAATTTGGGAAATATCTAATCTTCAAATCTCTTCTCTAAATCTCCATTGTAATACAACATTGTGAGTTGTTCTCAGGGGTAAGACTTTCATGTTGTTTATTGAGTAAATATTTATACTGAGAAAATGAAAATTCAGCATCTATGTTGGTAACAGGCATCCATATGACCTTATTGGCAATCTGTTCCAGAAGAGGAAATCTGCTCTTATTTGCATACCAAAATGATGGGATATTAAAAATATTTGGTAAATCATCTTTGTAATTCATGTACATTTGGAATTCTTCAAGAAGATCAGTAGAAAGACATTGCAAGTCCTTGATGGCAGCAAAACTGTCTAAATCATGGCCTATACAGGGTAGCTGTCTAGGACCAAACAGGCAAGCTGCATTGTAAAAGTTATACACAGGGTGGGTATCCAGGTATTTATTCTGTTTCAAAAAAGATGTGCTGAAAAAATCTTGGAAATTTGAGATAACTCTCTCCCCCTCTGTGTTTTCTAGTTCAGACAGAAGTGGGTCAGTTTCTAGGCCAAATATTGATTTTGATGTACCAGTATGCAAATATTGTTTTACATCCCCCATCATGTTATATAAAACATATGCAAGTGGAGACTTAGTTTCTTCTAAGTTTGTCAAAGCTGTTATTAAATGAGTGCAGTTCTCATTCATAAAATGCTAATTTAGGCACAAATTATGCCCTTAGACCTTCTGAGAAAACTTCTGGAAAACTCTTATTTCAGTTCATTTTTCAATTTTTCAGTTGCTGTATTAGTACTGGTTGTAACAACATTTATCTTGTTGCAAAAAGAGTTAATTGGAAAGTCCCAAAAATCAAACAATGCAATCCAGTCTGTTCCAAACAAATTAGCAGTATTCTTTAATACAAACACCACTGCTTTTTTGGTTTTTCCAACAAAAGAAACTTTACAGCTGAATTAACCTAAAAAGTTCAACCTCTTACCTGAGACTCAATATTCAACTTTATCAGAAGTCAATAAACTGGGTTTACCCATTTTTCTCTATGTCTGTTCATTTATGATGGTGATATCAGACCCTGTATCTCGCTGCAATTTTATTTTTACATCATTAATTTGCACAAAAACAAATTTCCTCTTTTGAGATGTCTTGTTAATTTCCCTTTTAGGCTTCTTATCGTTACTTCATTTATTTATCATGTTCATATATGTTCTATTTTTTCTCCAATTTTTGTATCTGCAGCATATACTTTTGTGTTCTAATCTCCCACATTCATAAAATATTTTGTTCAAAAAGTATGACAAGTATTAGGTTATTTTTTTGGGGGGGAAGGGGTATTGTCATTTTTTTACTGTTCTGTTAGGAGTTGAAAAACGTTTGTAGTTTTTTCTCTTAGATAGTCAGACACTATGTACCTGAGAATTGTGTTTTTCCTCAATCCTTGTGGTATCGAGTTTCAAATTCACAATATGTTGACATTCTTCCGCTATTTTCTGGAGAATTAATTTGGAATCCATTTCTAATTTTAGCAGGTATCCTGGATCTTATCTCTGTGTCTTTATTAGAAGTTAAACCCTGTACAAATATCAGGCATTTCACTAAATTAGGAGTTAATTCATTTAACTTTAACTTTTCACATTCTTGATTCATGCCTCCTATTTAAGTGACAAAATCTTCATCATTGGACTTTATTAAGTTAAGACATTGCCATCACGTATTAAATAATGAACTCCTATCACCAAAATTTTTGATGGTATTAAAACAGTTTCATCAAAATTTATCTCACCTGGCTTTTTTTGGCAAAATAAAATTCACATATTTTTCATGTTCTGCAGGAGAAAATTCCCTTAATAATAACCTAACTTTCTTTTCATGATTCCAATGCAAACAATCCCTTTTGAAGATCCCTTCATATCTTCTATAATAAGCTAGAAAAGATATCCCTTCATCTGGATTGTATATAAATTTGATGATTGAATTAGCAACGGCATCTTGAGTGAATGAAACTGAAGTTTCTTCTTATATTTTTGGTAAACAACTCAAAAACTTCTGTTGTTGTAGTTGTAACTGTAATTGCTGTTCATGTTGTCATTTTTGTTTCTGCAATTGTTATTCTTGTTGTTGCTTCTGTAGCACCAATATTTCAACCATGACAGCCTTTAGCTCTTCCATTTTGCTGTACTTTGCTGAATGAATCCTTATGTAAGTTCAAGGAATCCTTGCAAATCCTTGTTGCCACTTTTGTGATGCCAACGAACACTCAGTTGGCACTTTTGTAATGTCAACGAATACTTGTTGTCACTTTCATAATGCTCATTGTAGTAGAGACTTTGTAATCGCAGATACAACTATAGTACACTGTGTGAATGATGCCGGTGTCAGACGCCTTTGAATAGCACTCACACTAATAGTACTTGCACGATAATACTCACTCGAATAGTAACCACCATATAGTGATCTGAATAGAGAAATAGTATAGTAAATAGAGTAGAGAATAGTGGCCCATATAGTAATAGAGTATAGAGTAGAAATGGTGATCCGTATAGTAATAGAGGATAGAGTAGAAACAGAGATTGTTAGTCCTCAGCTACTTCCTACATATATACGTTTACTCTATTGTCACATGGTCTACTTAATTCAATAATGGGATCACCAGTGTTTGCTCACTGGCAATCTATGTCAGCAGCAACACTTTATTCCTATATAACAAAAAGACTATTTTTCTACATTGTCTCCACCTTTGGTTATGCATTCTTGACAGTGATGCATAAGAGCTTTCACCAATAAAAATCCACATCAGTAGAGGTGAACCACTTTTTGCATCTCTGCTGAATTGCATTTCCCATTATTTAACCATGTTCACATCCCTTGTTTGGTGTCTATAAATCTTGATGAATAGGAGCAATTTTTTCCACATGGAAGTATTCAGTAACATAATTCTGCATTATATGCACTTTTATATCTGATTCCATTATGGGTTATTAGAAGAAAGGTTCAATATTTGCTGCCATACTGTCAACATTAACCTCTCACATAATGGGTCAATATAATCAAATATGAGGTTTTACATAACCTTTGTGTGTGTGTGTTTAAATATATCGGGTTTTAATCCCAACTTGAAGCAATTGGATATCTAGCTGCATTGATGAGCTGTGATACAGCGAAACAGGCATATATATATATATATATATATATATATATATGCATGCATGTATGTATGTATGTATATTTAGGCAACATATTTTCATTCAAGCATGTTTGTTTAAATATTTATATTATATCTATTTATTTTAGTTTTAATCCTTTCAAGTCCACAAATTAATTTTTTGGTGGCTGTAGAAAATTGATTAAGAAAAATTCCAAAAACGTTGACGAGACAGCTTATGTTTGAGCGTAGTTCAATCTCAGAATGTTTAAAGGAACACTCATGTCCACATTCACAGTTTAGATAGACATTAGTAGAAAATACATTAGTACTTCATCAAAATAATAATAAGTGCTGTAAAGAGTAAGTGTCATTGCCGACACTGTGGTTAGAAACTAGATCGCCAGTGAGTAATATGGACGATTCCATTATTAAATAGATAACATGATCAGAAAGGAAGTGAATAAATACAAAGTATCATGTTGACTAACTGATCACTATTCCTCTTTTATACTCTACAACTATACGGATTACGATTCTCTTCTCTATTGATCATTATACCATTTGGTGATTTCTACTTGAACCAGTTTACTAATGTGGATATTATTGGATGGTGTTACTACTAGTATTGGTGTCTACAAGTCTCGAATATAATGAGCATTTTTGAAAGTGATAACAAGCTTTTGTTTGACATAACAAAAGTGACAAGCAAAGCCATCCAACATCACAAAAATAAGCAAAACCTTAAAATTCTGGAAGTCCTTTATATAAGTGAATTGTGGTCAAAAATAAAGTCAACTATGAGTATAGTAACAAAAGTTTTAAATGTTTGTAGCAGCAAAGTTTTATATAAAATACTAAATTAAAATATAACTAAAAAACTAAAAACTTAAGTCTAAACAAAAAAAATTATTATCCATTAGGCTCTTTTACAATTAAATGACAATGAAGATATATAAAATGTATAAAATTGTATATTTTGAAGTAAAATTAACATTTATCAAAAATCTGAAAGAATAAACTCAAGTGTTTCTGCCTGTTGTATAGGGATAAACTGTTGTTGCCAACACCGTAGTTTGAACACAGATCACCAGTGAGCAAACACAGATGATTCCATTATTAAATAAGTAGATCATGTCATTGTAAAGGAAACATATAAATAGGAATTAGCGTGACGTCTAAGTGATCGCTATTCTCTATACTATCCACTATACCATTTTTCTATACTGATCATTATACAAATTACTATTCAGTGATTACATTATTATTTGAACAAGTATTATTAGTGCAAATATTACTTGAAGATGTTACTACTACCAGTACCTGCGTTACAAAGTCTCATCTACAACAAGCATTTCAGAAGTGATAATGAGCATTCATTGACCTAACGAAAGTTACAATGAGTAAGCACTGGACATCACAAAACTATTCTAGTTGACAAACAAAGAATGAGAATTTTATTCTATATGTAACAGAACTAGAGATGAAAATACTGGATTGCAGGCTGTAAAGAAAAATCTCCAAATTCTGATTCTTTACCTGTCCTCAAATACATGAAGATTATTTATAAATGTCTACAGAATCAACAGAGAAATAATTTTACAAATTTTGCACATCCCTCAACTTTGCTATCTTTACTGAAAGTAAACCCCGGCAAAGAGGCTGACCAGGATGGGAATTAAATCTACTTGACTTTTAACCAGGTAAAACCTGCTAGTCACAATACAACTCATAGATTCTAGCACAATCATGTTGTCTTTTTTTCTCCTTGGAAAAAGTGAACAATTTATATTTTGGGAGTGAAAGTTTCTTTTCATCTTTTATATTGCACTTCTTAATATGGAATTCTTAAAAATGTAATAATAATAAAATTAAAAATTATGTGAAAATTCTGAGAATTTAATGTATTTTTCAGGTTAGCAGAACTTCTGCCAAAGTGCTCAATAGATAACAGAAGTTAGTATGTATATATAGTGAAAAAATCTTTTTAACTGGCTCTAAATTTAAATTTGATATTTCTAATGAAACTCTAGTATGGTAAGAATCTGAAATTTGAAAGTTAGAATTGGCATTTGTCCTGAGGAGTATAAATATTTAATCTGATAATAATTTCAATAAATTCAATGAACCTCTGGCCCTGATTAGCATTTTGATGTGAAACTCTTAAATCAGTCTATCAATTAAGTCTCTTGAACTTTTCTTGATTTATTGAATATCAGAAAAATGCAGAATTTTGTCCTTTGGAAAGTTGATGTTTCATTTGTTTTCAATTGTCTCGAAACTCTAACATGAAAAATTTTCATTATTACACAGATTTTTATTACTAATTTTAAATTTTCACCATTTTTTATCACTCTGCATGAAAATATTTTTAATTTAATGGCTGGAGAATGAATTGGCTGAAAAATACAAAGCAACAAAAATGATAAAATATTTTATAAAAACTAATGGTTAATAATTATCTACATGCAAATTTCACAATTACATCAATAAGTTTCATCTTCACTGATTATCTTACTTCACTAGATAGTATATTTAGTAAATGATGATCAAATTTCTTTCCTCTGTATTTTGATTAATGAAATCTTTGAGGTGATTAGGTCTGTAGAAATTTCATGAGTTTTTCACAATTTAGAATGTGCATTAATTCAGATAATAAAAAAAATTATTTAGTTTTAAATTTAAAATTCATATTATAGTTTATTAAAAAAATAAACACCATTTTTAACTTTCAAGAGCTCTAAAAAAAAATCATTGCAAAAACAATTCTCAAATTTTTTTTCATCATTCCTTCTACTTTTATAATTTTGACTTTTACATTTTGCTTTCCCCTGGCTGTGAATTAAATAGTAAAACATTAAAGCAGAGTGCATAGCTAAATACTGGCTGTGATAGTCATATTCAAATTTTATAAAAATTTCTCTTTCAGTTTTATTGATATAAAATAAATATGAAGTTTTGACCATTGAAATCATTAATGGATCAATGGTAAATAAGGTAAGTCATATGATGAGAACTTTTGGGGTTTTTTTTGTTTTACTGTGATATTTTCTTTTAGCTAATCCATTCTACAGCCAATGAACTAAATTTTTAGAAATTCTAAATAAAGAAAAAGCTTTGAATAAAACTTCAACTCATATTCCATATGAAGAAAACTTGTTTTTCATAGAAAATGCTTTAAGCATTAGGCATTGAAAGCTGCTTTGTTTAAGGCAGGACTTTCATCTATAGTCTTTCTAATACCAACTCCTCTTTCTGAATCCATTTCATGCTCTACAACTGACAACTTAATAGTAGTTGTAATAATATACTAAAATCGTTTTGAAGATTTTCAGAAGTATTTTCACTAAGTGAAATATTTGAACTAGTTTTTGTTCATCTGGTTTTAGTTGATATATTACTTAGCTATAGAATACATGTATTCATACATACCTACCTATAGTGAGTGTGCTCCTTATACATTGTCAAAATATATTTATCTGATTTTCACATGTTACTTTACTTCTCAGTGATCCATTAAAAGATTCTAAATGAAATACTTGTACCTTTCTATAGAGCAGTAATTAGCAAGTTAGTTTCACAGGCAATTACCACTATAGTGAGTGATTTGCATTGATGATTAATATTTCTTGATTCATGCCAAACTGAACTAAAATTAGTATATACTAAGTTTATTTACTTTTTAAGAATGAAATGGATGAAAAAAATAGAAATTATTTATGACTGATTTTCTTTTTTTTATTGACATCATTTTTTTAAAAATAAAATACAATTTTATAGATTCACCATTATTTGCAATGATTTGTTGAAACTTATCAGGTTATTGCAAATAATGGTGAATATATGATTGAATAAAATGTTGGTAAACAAAAACGGAATTTATTTATGACTCAACCTAATACTTGGATTTATTTGGTCATTATGGATAGAATGTTCTGAGAAACAAGAAATTTCCTTCTCATTTGAATTGGTCTTTGTTTAAATTTTCTAAACAATAATTGGAAATTAAAGAACAAATATAAATATTAATTAAATGTAATTTTTGAAACCATTTTTACAACATTCAGATCATTAATAATGCAGTCAAAGATAAAAATGGGAGGGAAAAACTAATTGCTAATCAAAGAGATTTGAATAAAATCAAATAATTTTGTTAATCTATTATTTACAGTGAAAGAAAATAAGAACATCTTATTCTATGTTGCATTGCAGACTTCTGGGTAAAAACATGCTCTAAAGTAGTTTTACAAAAAGAAAATTAATTATAAAAATATTTAAAATCAATGAAAAATGATAATCCACTCACAATTTGCTGATAAAAGTTGGATGACCTGAGGGAGATCGTAAATCCCATCCTTTAAATTGGCAATCATCTCCACCTGGAAAGTATTCAAGAGAAATAGACTTAATAAACTTCTTGCAGGAAAAACACACACATTCTGTCTTTTTATAATCAATAATTAGTCCTTTCTTCTCCCTTTGCTACAGTCTAGGATTTCTTGCAGTTTTCCTTCTGTGACATCAATACAATGTCATCCACATATCTTACGTTGTTAAGATTATATCTGCTAATAATAAATCCTGGTAGGACTTGTAGATCTCTTAAAATCATTTCACTGATCAAACACACAAACTTAATTTACTAGGCTAGGTTGCTAATCCTCATACATGGTAAGGTACTCTCTTTATTGAACTTAGTCTGGCACAAAGCTACAACTTTGAGGCATCCAATAAAAACTGAATTACACATTAATAATGATCTGCTAAACAAGCTTGTTAACCATTACACCATAGCAACATATATTCAAGAGGAGAATACCAGACTTATAAAATGATATTTTATTTCCTTGCAAAAATGTGCAAAGATTCCATCAAATAATTAGAAAGTTTTTAAATCTTTCTTTTAAAATTAAAAGAATTTGTAGATTTAAATCACTTTGAATGTTCTTTTTATTCAACTTTTGTTTAACTGTGAGCATTAAACAGCAAAAATCTAAATGTAATGAGTACTTTAAGTTAGAATTACATTTAGATGTAGGATATATGTCTGGTGGAATTATAAAAGAAATAAAAATTCTTTTTGACATTGTTAAAAACTACAAAAAAGCTCAAATGCATGTGTGATCTACTATGTTCACACTCTGAAATAAAAAGGAAACACAGTAGTAAGACTACACGATTACCTCCCCTGTCTTATGATTTGTTTAAATAAGTCATGCCATTTTAGCCAAAATGTCACGACTCTTCAGTTACATTCAATAAAGGCACATTAAGCCAAACTAGACTCCAAGTTTTCATTACAATTTATTAAACACAATTAGGGACAAATACCTTAAACCAGGATGTCTTGACTTAGATTCTGCAGACTCGCCTTCTACTGACACCTGGCTATATTGGAAATGATTATTTAAAGGATTCTTACTTGCAATGGAAAACAGTTCATCCACTCCTATTACTGATATGGATAGATTTAACTTGCTAATGCACCACATTTTCTTATCTGTATATACCAATATTTCTCACTGCAAAACTTACCAGAGTGCCATGGACATTTTGGATGGAATTTTTATGAAGAGACAAAACATAATCTTTGCCCAGCATGTATTAGCAACTGCCCACCAATCCCCTGAAGAGCAGTATTTTCAGCACTTAAAAATCCTAAGTTGAAACTGTAACTTTCAAGTGATGAAAGCAGATCAGGCAAAGGATGAATTTATCAGAGACTCCTTTATAAATGGATTTGAATCAAACTATATCCGTCAAAGATTGCTGGAAAATAAACAACTAGATTTCCTTGCGGACGGCAGAAAAGCAATCTTGTTCATACCTACAAACAAGTGTTGCAGAGGTAGCACTAAGTACTCACACTCTTAGTCCACCAGTTCAATTGACCCAAACAGAAAAAAAAAGACAGTCCTCTACAACAGACTTCCTCATTTCGCCCTCCACCCCACCTATCCGCCAGTTCAAAATCTCTCTCTGGAAGACATTGCATACACTGCCCAGTCATTGAAACTAAATGCCACAAGTGCTGGAAGAAGGGACATTTCTCTAAGGTTTGTCAATCAAGCTTTTTTTCACCTGGTTCAAATACTCCTATTGCAACAAGTATTGTATCAACTTCAAACCCTAAATGTCTTTCAAAGGCTATATTAACAGTAAAAATAAATGGGGTAGAAATGAATGCTCTAGTTGACACAGGAAGCTCAAAGAGTTTTATAAGCACTGATATTGCAAAAAGAAACAGATTTAAAATCTTACATTGTAATAATCAGGTGGCTATGGCTTTGCAGGTTAGAGAATATATTTTGGCTGGCTTAGAGTTGAATCAAACTAACTACACTAACACCAAATTTTTCGTGATGTCAAATCTGTGCTGCAATGTCATACTGGGCCATGATTTCCTCGAACGGCATTCTAGTATTAATCTCCCTTTTGGGGTCCTAAACCAGTGTTGAACATATGTGGATTAGCTGTTATAAATGTACAATATTCCTCTCTTTACAAAAACTTAACCAAAAAACTGTAAACCAGTGGCCACCAAATCTCAAAAATATTTTCTTGAAGACAAAATGTTTATTCAAGCAGAAATAACAAGAATATTAAGAGAAGGAATAATAGAAGAAATCAGATCCCATGAAGGGCACAAATATTAATAATGTCCTCTGATAATAATAAAAAAAGGATAGTCATAGACTACTTTCAAACTATAAATAGGTACATCCTCCTAGATGCATACCCTATACCCCATAGTGACAAAATGATAAACAAGATTGCCAAATACAGAATATTTAGCACATTAGACCTAAGAATTGCTTACCACCAAGTAGCTATAGAACTTAGATAAGCCTTATATGGCTTTTGAAGTCTGCAGACAACAGTTCTGACAAGAATCTGTCAGAACTGTTGTCTGCAGAGTTTGGGGTCACTAATGGGGTTCCCTTTTTCCAGAGGGTCTTCGATAAAATAATTCTTGAAGAAAAACTACAAGGCACCTTTGCCTACATAGATAATGTGATGTGACGGTGTGTAACCATGACTGGGCTGACTACAATTGCAACCTAAAACAGTTTTTTAATTATCATAATTAGCAGCTTTATTATTGGGAAGATGTCTGTCTGCTTACTGCAGATAATTTACTACCTTGTTTTGAAGAATTTCACATATTTTTTCGCACATGGAAAAAAATAACCTTCCCTCCCTCTCACACACCAACAATATCAAATTACAAAGCTAAACTTGAAATAAGTTAAAAATTATGATTATTTTTTAAATGGTCAGTAAAACTGGATAAAACATAAAAATCAAAGAAAAAAATAATCTCAAAATTATCTACAATATAAAACCATTCACTTTTTCATCCTTATTTTCAAACAATATAAATTCTATTTACCTTTCACCTGTAAAATCAGTTCTCCTAACAGCATCCTCTTCTTCCCCTTTGCTTATTTTTCATATTTGCCACATTTTCCTTGATTCTGTCTAGATACTTTGGTTTGATCTCATTTGTTGTAACTAGTCAGACTTGTAAATGCTTCTTCTCTTCCTATGCTAATTACTACTATGTACTAAGGGTCTCCTTCAGGCTATGAATCAGCACATCTTTCATACTTTTCAAAATTGCACATACAGTGTTTAACTCATTGAGATAAGATATAATGGCTTCTAAGGAATGATTGACCTCTGAGATGACCCTAATCTATGGTAACCATCCCATTAAGTTCACTAGAAATTAGTGCAACAGGTGGGCTCAATTAGTCATTAATTTTGTAATACGAAAAATGACAACAAAACTATATATATACCAGGATGTTCCAATTGGATTACAATCTACCAAAGGTCTGACCACACTATTTTATTTGCAACTGATAGTGAACAGACATTATCTAAGCATGACAAATAATTGATAATATGAAGATGAAAAAAATATAACATAGATACATATACAAGCCAACATGAAAATGAAAGCAGAATTTAAAATATAACATTCAAAGCATAGCAGAAGACTACAAACTAGACCAACTAATGACAGAATAGGTCAGCATCACATGGCACATTGTAGGTATTAGCAAAACACATAAGAAAGGAAAGCTGAAAGTAAAAAAACATCTAGGATTTTTAGTTAATAGTGACATTGTGGGCAATATAGAAATTTTAGATAGCTTACATATTAATTAGTTTATACTAGTAGCTTACATATTAATTAGTTTATACAAATGATACATTGTAAAATAATCCAGGTATTTGAAAGGACTTCAAAAAGTTCAGATGAAAATCTTGCAGGGTTTTACAACATCAGTAACATAAAAGACAAAAAAACAAAGAAATGGCACTATTTTGATTTGTGACTTCAAAATTATGAGTAAAAAAAAGGCAGAAGCAAAATGTGTCACTTCTCAGAGAGATACAAAATGACAATTCTGAATACTGTTTTTCAAAAGTGAAGAAGCTGCAAATAAACTTGGAAAAGACCAAATAGAGAAACAAAAATGAAAGTAATATCACAATTGTTGTCAAAGCCATAAGTGAACATAAGTGAAGGTGTAACTATCATAAACAAAGGCTCAAATGTAACTTTAAAATTAAGAGAATGAAAGTGATTCTCAAAGAGAAACATATTCTGATAAGACCAGAGAAAACATCAATAAATTTCAAGTATAACTCAAAAACAGATTTCAGTTTTTGTGGAATAACAAAAATAATGGAAAATATGAATAAGATATTGGCAATTATAATTGAAGAAACAGCAGAGATGACAAGAAATAACAATGGGAAATACTCAGAAGTGACGAAAAAAAGAGGAGAAATATGGATATAAAACTAAGAAAGAAAAAATTGAAAGTGCAGATTTAAACAAAGGAACAAATGAAATGAAACAAGAAAAAGGGAAAAAGTAAAGAAAAAGAAAAAAGAAATAACTTAAAATATGCTCACTCTACGATGCACAAAAATAAACATTAATTACTTGTATCGAAAGAAAGAAAGAGAAAAATTATTAAATGTTGAGAAAAAGTGTTAAGAATAACATGAGTGCAGTGCAAACCAACATGATTCAAAAATAATAATACCACCAACAGTCACTCCAATAGATACTAATGATGTTCCTGAGGTAACAGCAAATGAAATAAGTTTTGCCCTTCAAAATGTGAAATGTGGAAAAATATTATGTGAAGATGACATAATAACAGACATTTTGAAAGATATAGAAAAATTCTGCAAAAGATTAATTAGAAAAGCTAATACATATACATATAACAAAAAATCCCTCAAAATTTCAGTCTTGAAAGAGTAATCCTACTTTAGAAAAGGGAGATAATAAACATCTTGACAACTATCACCTTATTGTATTACTAATAAACTTACGAATAACACTCAGAAGTGCTTACAGTCTAATAAATAACCTAGATGAAAATCTGTCATGTAAACAGCAGTTTTTAAAAATGGCTACTCAACAACAGACCATCTAAAAAACAATAGATCAACTGATTGGAAAAATAACTGGCTTTCAATTATAGTCTGTTATTTTTCCAATGTTGATGCATTTTAATAGAACAATTAATCATTTTACTGGCCTTGGATTAACTATGAAAATGCATTTGACTCAGTCAAACATGCAGTAATCAAAACAAGAGCAAAGTTTTTACAAAAACTGTATAAAAATTGAGAAATTAACAGTACTGCAATAAATAAATTACAGAAAGATACAAATAAAATAAAGATTGGAAAAGAATTGAGGCAAGGCAGTACCATTTGACTTACATCAGGACTTGAAATTAACTAGGAAGGGATAAAATAGAGTATAAATTATAAAAAGAATGTACTCAGACTATATAGAATTTGCTGATGATATTTTACTAATAATAATTTATTAATTTTGTAATGTTTCAGAAAAGATAAAAAAGTAATAGATGAGGAACTGGAAGAAGTCCAACATTCTGCCTACTTAGGACAGTTAATAACAGTGAAGAAATCCTATGGGAATGAAATAAAACAATGTACAGGGTAGAATGCACTTAAGAAAAAAGATATATATATATTGAAAAGCACCTTGCTAGTATGCTTAAAATATAAAGTGTATAATGCCAGGTATGATAAATGGATGTGAAATATAATAATTAACAAAATTGCTTGTAAAGCTTGCATAAATTGCATAAAAAATAATGGAAAGAACAATGCCAAAAGACAAGAAGAAGTCAACATGGATGAGAGAACAGATCCAGATATGAGCTATCATTGACAGGGTTAAGGAAAAAATGGAGATAGGTGGGACACAAGAAATGTTAACAGATGTAATGAAAGCTTATTTCATTCTCAATGGGTAGCAAACACATTATGAAAAACTAGATAGAAGATAGATGAAATAGAGGAATTTGCTGGTAAGGCAAAGTATAACACAGTCATGGTCATCATGGAAAGATATGGAAAAGAACTTTGTCCTGCACTTAACTAGCAATAGCTATTGATGACAACAAAGATTTTTGATATGCAAACTACAAATTTGTTTTGCCTGTTCTGTACACAAATTAAACCAAATGCTTAAACACATTATGAACCATTTCAATTTAGTTGAAATTCGAAATCTCTTGGTAGGAACCATGATTTTTTCCTTGCATAATAAATAATTTAAAGAATTTGTGACTAAAACTAAGTTATATTCTTAAATTTTATCATTAGAATACAACAAAAAGGAACAATAATCAAAATAAAAGTCTGTGTAACACTCATGCTAGGTACCTTGACTGATGCATGAAAAAATGAAGAAAATAGCAAAAAAAAATATATCATGTCTGATTTTTCTTCTAGTTTTGTACTTGAAGGAAACTCAAACAAATATAAGTGAATGCTTGTGTTGTTCTCACCTGAATAAACTAAATTTGGATTCCAGTAATCAAATGCACTTATCCATGCCTCAAAATCATGGGCCTTCCAGTAGGCTAATTTTTCCAGGCCAGAATCAGTCACTTGCCAAGTGGACAACTTCCCATCAGAACTGGATGCTACTAGCAAAGCAGAAGTAATATCACTGAAAGTAAAAAAAATATACACCAAAATAATCGAACCAAGAAAGGTCACCTGACATTGCCTCAGATTAGTTTGAAGATTATTACTGTTCAATGTTTATTCATTTTGCTTTCATAAATTAACAAATTATTATTTTCTATCATTTGGACAATTTCATCTAAACAAGATTCAAGAGAAGTAACTCAAATATATCTCAGCAAAATTTTAAGAATGCAATGCCATTTCATACAAATATCCACTTTCAAGTTCCTTCAATTAGACTGAGCTAAGTGTGCCAGAGTTCATTGCCATGATAATATTTAGAGAACAAAATATTAAAGATTAATTTAGAGAACAGATTGCCATGATAATATTTAGATACAAAATATTAAAGCAGATGAATAAAAAAAAAATGCAAATACCTGCCTCGAATGGGTTTTGACCAATCTAGGGACAGCCCGAGGACATTTAGCCCAAGATCTTCACAAAAAATCTGCTTTAATTTCTTAGATTCTTCTCCCATAACTTGAAACATAGATAACTGACCATCAGCATCGACAATGCCAAATGTTGGATATCCATTCAGAACTGAACAATACCACTTTATGTCCAATATACCTGAGTGGTCAATCTCTTCACAAATGGTTAGCGGTTCTTCAGTTGATTCAGGGTCCAGCTGGAATAAATACAACTGTCCAACACGAGAATTAGGTGAAGGGTCATCATCTTCATCCTAAGAAATTCAAAAGAAAGACATTAAATGCACATATGATTCATAACTAAATATATATATATATATATATATATGAAGATATGAGTACATGTATGTGTAGCATATACATATGTGTGTGTGTATGTGTGCACATATAAATGAATAAAGCCAAGAGTAGATCTAAATAAAATGAAACCATTATCAAAAAACTTTTGAACTTTGCCTTGACATATGAATTTCCTAAAAAATGAAATTAAACATTTATGAAATGGAAATATAATTCAGACAAATGAAAAACCAGTGAAAAGATAAAAGTTTCACCCCAAACACCAGGTGTAAATCCAGGTTAAGAACAGATTTATACATTCAACAGACAAATTCCTTTTAGATAGACATTCAGAATATATTTTCTCTTTTATAAATCTTCAAAATGTTTATCACTCAGTGCATTGCTTCTCTGAATGCCATTTGACAACTTTTGAACCTTTAGGTAAATCCTTGTTTGTTACACTAATACAGCCCTGATTTTTCAAATAGCAATGGACACATTTATTTCCAATCACAGTCTGGAGACTACTTATGTTTATATAAATGAAATTTTAATTTGTAAAGATGATAAAAATTGAGCTGAATTCATGAAAGCTGACAAAAACTTTACCATGCAATTCAATAAGCAATAATGTTAGCTCTCACTTAAATTACTTTTCTCAGCCACATCATCAAAGATGGCAAGCTTCAATTTGATCCAAAAAGGTATGAAGTTTTAATGACCTTCCAAATATTAATCAATTTTAATTCTCTCAACACTATTATTGACTTTATTACTTATTAGGCAAAATACATACCTAATGTTAGCATTTATACCAACAGTCATCAGCAAGAAGTGAATTTTAGGGTTTCAGGAATATTAATGTTGGAATATTAACCTTTCTACAAATTACAATTCTACAATGCACCTTTTAAGTCAAACAATCTTGAAATAGGTGAAAAATGGTAATGGTAATATTAGCTGCTTGTCTACAATGAAACATTTGGCATTCATTGACTGAACAGCCAGTAGTTCTTTTGGTTGAATTTTATAAAATCTTTCTCTTAAAACAATTTTTCAGGAAAATAGGTTTTTCAAGTTCAGTACTTACTATCATTCTTTCCACTATTGATGGGTATTTCCTTCCTAATCTTTTATTTGAAGTAGTGTGGAATGTCAATATCTTGATTATGCTATTATTTCCTCTTTAAGTTACATCCTCTATCCATTTTAGTTATTGCTGCTGTTGGTTGTCCTTAAATGATATAGTTTCTGTTATTTAGTACAGTTCTTTGTTTGTGAATCTGTAGCACTAGTCCACAATATTCAAAAAATGACATTCTGAAATATGTGGAAAAGAATACATTTGCAAAAACCAAGTGAGAACCACTGGTTCATACTAAAGCAGGAATGGAAGTTATTCATTTTATGCCTTCTGGTACATTTGTCCCACAAACAATATTTGGTGGATTCATCTGAGTCCATGTAAAAATAAAACACGAAACATAGAATTCAAATAAACATAAATTAATAAATGTATTAACCAGACATGTTATAGAAACAAAGTTAAGGTTTTGAAAAATCTTCAGTCTGTGTCTATGAAGTACTTACATGGCCTCATGTCTATTGGAGCAAGAAAGAACATATTTTGTCACTTTGCAAGTCAGAGGAAGAGTCCTTCAAACCTCACACCACCTGTGATTATCATCAAGGAGCAGTAATCCAACAATATCTCAAACAGGAGAATTACCAAAAATGCAGTGGCTGCATCTGATTAACACTGAAAGGAATTTGAATATTATCTGCTACTGCCATACAATTAACTTCTAACTGTCCATTGGTTTTTGAAAATGACACATCTGAAATAGGCAATGCACTCTCCAAGGATGGATGCCAATTTGTGACACTGAAGCCATGAGGTGGTTAAATGTTAATTCTAAGAAGAAAAAGGCTTAGCCCAAAATGAAATATAAACTAAAGAGATAGGGAGAGACAATGGAAGATATTTTCACTGGTAATGTGGAAGTGAAAAAGGGCCAGCAGAATTGTCTCATCCCTACGAATTGGAACAATGCATTAAGAGTTAATTTTTCTTATCTATTGAGACTCTGGCATGTGGATGAAAACAGATTTGGGGAAATGGCTTTATCTCTTTCTTGGCAAATTAGAAAAACACATGTCATTGGCAAGAAGAGAGGCAGACGGGAATTATATTTTCGTTGGTGAAAACAAATTGAGAAATGAAAACAGAGAATGAACCTGCTGAGGGTTAGGGTTATGAAAATCAGTCCTGTCATAACGGGCAGGTGGTCTGGTTTATTTTTTCATTAAGATGGTGATTGGCCCAAGGATGGAGAACATTGTGTCTCTTTATTGAAAATTTAGGTAAACAAATATATTTTTGTTGACAAAAACAAATTGGGAAATAATTTTTACCTATCACTTAGAAGATTAAAATGGGAAGTAATAATCTGGTCTGTGTTCTTGCTGGACTGAGGTAATAGTGGGGGAGTGAAAGGGAGTTAGAGAACTGAAGTTAACTAGGAAAATAAACTATCCCCTTTCACCTGTACACTTTAAAAATTAAATTTGTCACAAAGACAGTTATGCCAGTTCTTCCTTCTCGGTATTCTAAGTAGGCAGAGTTAGAATACCGAGAAGAAAGGAGGAAGAGGCAGAATTTAGCTCCACCTCTTGGGAGTGGTGGTGGGAGATGTGAAGCAGGCTGGAGTTAAGGGAGGAGTAAATCCTGTGGCTACTCCCAAGGAAGGTGGATAATTCTCCAAATTTGGAAAGTTGATTAAGAAATCAGAAATAGGGAACAAAGTAAATCTTTATTGAGTTTAATGTGAGGATTGGGGAATCATTGAATCCCAAAAACCCTTCAGTCCCCTCACCAGTTTTGGGCCAAAGTGTACATAAGCAGACGACTTTGGGAGCGCAGGAACATGGGCTGAGAACCTGCATTGAAAGACTCTAAAATCTATGTCAGCTGCCACCAGATTTCCTGATTCCAAGAACTTTGAACACAGCTCATCCAGAAGTTTAGACAAGGTTCAGTGTCACTATAGAAATTGATGCAGGAAGGGTTTTTTTTTTTTTAACAAAGAACTATGTAAACCAATTGAAGATTGTCTCCATGGATCTCTCATTTTATTTTTTTTTGTGAAGATATTTTTCTTCCTTAATGTAGCACTCACCACAGCTTGAACTAGTGCTGCCATTACAACAACATTCAATCTTCCACTGCTTTGAGTTGGTGTAGATTGAAGCAGCCAGCGACCAAGAACCATCTTGGACCAGCATCAGCATTGACCAGCACAGAGTTAGGCCCATGGTTAAAACATCATCCTAAGACCCTGAGGACCAGACCACTAAACATGGTTACACCACCAAGTGTAAGCAGCAACCAAAAGATGTTATATTAATTGGTGACTGTGACCAAAGATGTGACCCTGTTTGTGAAAGGTGGTGTTACACATAATTTTATTCATGATCAATATCTGCTGCTGCAAAAAATGGTTGAATGAGAAGCAGCCACCATTATAAATTGGATGAGAAAATATCAAAGTTTTACAGTTTTTCATTTTTCAGTATAGATTAAATCCAAGATTAAAATTGAAAAACTGACAGATGTTTGCGAAAACATTTCCTACTGACCTTGGAAGAACAACAAATCCATCAATACTTTATCATAGTGTAATTTGCAAAGTACAAATGACTTGAACAAAGTCCAGAATAGCCTATACTATCAAGACTTGTGTACTAGTGTAAATAACATACCCATTTCACTAAGTGAGTCAAAAGTTGTCACATTTGCCAAAAAAGTAAAACCCAACTTTTATAAAATGCTTAGAGGAAAATTAATTCAGTCTACACAGGAGTGGGGAAACAGTTCTAACTACTAAATGTAGATATATGCTGATTCTTACCAATAATTACCTTCAATACCATTTTTAAAACTGTTTAGCTTTAAATTTAAAACAAATAACTGATTATTTAAATTAAAAACAAAAACTGACTAAAAGGTAGAATGGACCAAAATAAATATTTATTTTATAAACATTTTAATGGTGCATTTATTATGCTAATAACAATTATAAATAAGAAAAGGACATTTTTATTTTGGAACAGCATTGTAAGTAGCCTTACCTGTGTGTCTCTTGCACTTGTGTTTTCTACAAGTTGATAATTACCTACAAGTAAAAGATTTTCATTGCCTGTAAGTGGACACCATTCTACAGAATCTGCACAATACTTTGTCTTGAATTTCTGAACTGTTTTTGTTAGCATCTTTTTAATGTCAGCTTTTGTCAAACCACCTAAAAATACAAAAAAGACAATGTTTTTTACTATCATTTGAGTGCGCATTGTATGTTTGAAGAGAGTCTCATCAAGTGAATAATTTCAATATGATGAATGATGCAGATTGACTAATAATAATTATTATTGTTGTTGTTACTACTAGTAGTATTTGTAGAACAGTATCCATAAAAATGGGGCTATTTACATATGGATAGGCCCTTTTGCATAGAATTAGTGTAGCATATGTACCACTCTGTGAAAAGTTATATATATATATTATAAACATTAACTGTGTAATTCTGATGAATATGATTCATTATTTGATCTCTTTCTTACCTCATCCCCAGACTCATGTTGTTCTCTGCAACTCTCCTCTGTGTAACTCTGACCACATGGTCGTATTTGTAGATATTTCTTTGTTCACCTATCAAGTAAGAACACCCTATTAACAGAACATCTTCCTGTTATCAAGTACTGATTGGGACTCATTTCATGATTTTCTTTGCAATATCTCTTGGAATGATATTTTTAATCATTCTGTTGAGAAATGTGCCACTAAGGTCTCTTCCTGGTTGAAAGCAGGCATCAAAACAACATCACAATCTTCTCCTTAGTCTCTCCTGCCTGTTCAGCCACTGTAGCCCATAGGAATCACTTCCTCTGTCTATACAAACATGAGAAGTCCAATTATAATAAATGCCTGTTTGTAAGCACTCATAATGATTGTAAGTGTGTCCTCAAAGAGGCAAAATTAGTATTCATTGACAGAATGAGATACCATATAACCTCACACAATTTTGGCTTTAGAGATTACTGGCATCTCTGTAAGAGTGTACTGAATAAGAGCAAATCCTCAGTGTCTTCACTCTTCAATCAATTTGAAGTATTATCATCTACTGCAAATAAAGCAAAATGCTTTGCTCAAAAATTCCCCTTCAACTCCACTTTTGACTCATCAGGAATATCTTTGCCTGAATTTTCCCCTAAAATAGAGTCTCTACTGAGTGATATGTACATAACTCCACTCAATGTTTCTGCTATCATTTCTAAACTAGATTCCCACAAGGCTAGTCAATTTGACAGTATCCTTGCAACTGTCCTAAAGAAATGTGCTCCTGAACTGTCTTCTGTCCTCTCCAAACTCTACAATAAATGTCTCACTGCTTCTTACCTTACAGCTTTTTAGAAATCCTCTTCTGTAGTTTCTGTTTTTATGAATGCTTAAGAAACTTCTGCCCCCACGAATTATCACCTTATTAGTCTCTTACTACTTTTTGGCAAAGTACTATAAGCTTTAAACACTATCAAATTGGTTAAGCACCTCACTACATACAGCCTTCTTTCAGATAAACATGGCTTCCGTTTCTCCAGGTCTACCGCCAATGTGTTAACATCAATCACTTAATTTGACTATAGAGAATGACAAAGTTCAGGCTGTGGTTTTTTAGTGATGTCAATGAACACTCATTGTCACTTTGATAATGCTCGTTGTAGTAGAGACTTTGTAAGTGCAGATACAACTATATTAACACTGTTGAAAATACTGTTGTTAGATGCCTTCAAATAACACTCACACTAATAGTACTTGCTTGATAATACTTGATCGAATAGTAACCACTGAATAGTGATCCAAAGAGTAATCCATTCAATGATCACTTAGATGCCACGCTAACTCCCATATATACATATCCTTTACCATCACATGATCTACTTATTCAAAATGGGATTGCCTGTGTTTGCTCTCTGATGATCTGTGTTCAAACTCCAGTGTCAGCAGTGACACTTTATTCGTGTATAACACCTCCCGTTTGAAATGACTTCCCCTAAAGTCTATACTTCTTCAGCTTAGGTTCAACAGTTAGAAATTCTGTTGGCATTCTTTTTCTTTTGCCATAAACCCTTGGTTCAACAATTTCTGATGGCATGGGTATGTTAAATGTGTCATACAGAATTTCCATTGGTACCTCTTTTCAGGAACTTTTTAAATCAGTGAATCTACATTTTAATTAAGGCATCACTTATGTTCCCACTTTTGTCCCTGTACTATGTATGTCATTTTGCCGATCCATTTTTTTATAACACCATCTTCCTAGAATTCCTTTTCATACTGATACATCTTAAAAAATACAGGTTTGAAGTATCTACTTGTATTGTTATTTCTTGATGTTCTCGTCTTGCATTTTGGTAATAACTTATTGAAAATGAACTTAATCTTCCTGGCAAACATCAACTCAGCAGGTGACATTCAAGACACGCTGTTCAGGGTTGGTGTTATTCTATAAACACTCCAAAATTGCTGAATCATTACTCCATCAGACTCCTCTCCCTCTAACTTTTTCAGTGCCCTTTTAAATGTACCAACAAACCATTCCACTGTTAGGAATTGAAAAACGTTTGTGGTTTTTTCTCTTAGATGGTTGGACACTATGTACTTGTGAATTGACTTTTTCCTCAATCCTTGTGGTATCGTGTTTCAAATTCATGATATGTTGATACTCTTTCACTATTTCCCGGAGAGTTAATTTAGGATCCATTTCTAATTTAGCAAGTATTCTGGATCTTATCTCCATGTCCTTATCAAAAGTTAAACCCTGTATGAATATCAGGCATTTAAATAAATCAGGAGTTAATTGATTTAACTTGAACTTTTCACATTCTTGATTCACGACTCCTGCATAAGTGACAAAATCTTCATCATCAGACTTTACTAAGTTAAGACATTGCCATAGCGTATTAAATAATGAACTCCTATCACCAAAAATTTTTGATGGTATTAGAACAGTCTCATCAAAATTTATCTCTCCTGGTTTTTTCAGCAAAACAAAATTTACATATTTTTCATGTTCATTAATAATAACTGCATTTTCTTTTCATCATTCCAATGTGAACAATATCCCTTTTCAAGATCCCTTCATATCTTCTATAATAAGCTGGAAATCCCTTCATCTGGATTGTACACAAATTTGCTGACTATTGTTGTTGTAGTTTAATTGTAATTGGTGTTCTTGTTGTTTTTGTTGCTGCAATTGTTGTTCTTGTTATATTTTTTGTTGCTGCAACATTTGAACCATGATAGCTTTTAATTCTTCTATTCCACTGTACTCTGCTGAATATTTTGCAGATTAATTTTTCCCTCGTGTAAATTGAACAAATCCTTATGCAAGTTCAAGGAATCCTTGTCGCTGATGTCAATGAACACTCGTTGCCACTTTTGTAATGTCAACAAATACTCATTATTACTTTTGTAATCTCATTGTAGTAGAGACTTTGTAATCATAGATACAACTATAGTAACACTGTTAAACAATCAGACACCTTTGAATAAAATTTGCACAAATCATACTCACCCAAATAGTAACCACCAAATAGTAATCCATATAGTGATCACTTAGATGCCACACTGATTCCCATATATACATTTCTTTTATCATCATGTGATCTACTTATTCAAAATGGGATCACCTGTGTTTGCTCTCTTGTGATCTGTCTTCAAACTCCAGTGTCAGCAGTGACACTTTATTCCTATATAACAGGTTTTACATATCTCGAAGACATTCAACAAGGTTTGGCATGCTCCACAAGCTCAAGGGTTACAGTGCCTCTGGATGAATATTTGGCATAATGTAACTGTTCCTAACAAATCATGTAATGAAGGTTATGTTAAATGGACACACTTCTAGTTCATTTCACATCAATGCGGAGATCCACAGGGCTCTATCCTTCAACCTACATTGTATCTTATCTTCATCAATAACCTTCCCGATGTCATCAGTTCCCAACTAGGTATTTATGCTGATAACACAACTATTGTCTGACAGGTTTGATAAAGTAGAACTAGCAGATGCTCATGAAAAAGGACCTCCAATCAGTGCTTAACTAGAACAAGGAACAGCTTGGAAATCTGAACACCCCCAAAATAAAACTGCTATCATTTAAACACCAAAGAAAACCTTTTCTGCCTGCCATTGGTATGGCTAATACCAACCTCCAGGAAATCAACGCTTTGCCTCACATCTTCCCCTAACATGAAGTGGAGTGATTCTACTGAATCAATTGCTTGGTCTGCTGCTTAGAATGTTAGTTCATTTTGTTATGCCAGACAATGTTTCTGGTCAGATTCCATATTGCACATTTATAAATCTACCTGTGCATTGAATATTCCTGCAGATCTGGTGAACCTATTATATTTCTTGAGATTCTTGACAAATTCAAAGAATGGTCTGTAAGGTAATCAATCCTAATCTGGGATCTCAACTTCAGTCACTTTCTCACTGTAATTATGTGGCTTCTCTCTGAGTTTTCTACAGGCATTTTAATGGCAATTGTCGTGATCAGCTTTGATGCCTTGATTGTATGAATTTAAGTGTGTTACTAGATTAGAAATTAGGTCTCACCATTTTACTGTTGAACTAGGTAACTACCTAGATGCAACCATGTTCTATTGTAATAGTTCCTTTTCTCACACCACTTACCTGTGGAACACCCTTCTGATTTCTTGCTTCCCTGCCACCTACAATCTTCAAAAATTTAAATGTAACACCAATTGCCATCTTCCATCTTTCTGAATCCTGTTCTTTTATTGTCCTTTCTCCTCAGTAAAATGTTCTCATTCTCTTTCACTCTCAGTAACCCCTTGTGTACTAGTAGCAACATCGTCTTGCTTGAGGTGGATAAAAATATATCTGTGGATTGTTACTGATATTTACGAAGCTTAACTTCATTTGATACAAAGGAAAATGGGAGATAGGAGGATTGTGCTGTCCTAATCTTTTAGTGGGGAACATTCTTGTAACTGAAATTCTAAACCCAATCTCTGCTACCAATGGAGAAAAATGCAACTATTTCAGCCACAAGGGAATAATGATTATTATTCATTTCCTCATTCCAAAATAATTCACAAATTCTGATTGAACTTGAAATTAAATTTTCAAGAATATTTCTTGCTTCAAATTCTTATTTGTTCTAATTTTTAGTCAGTTACCGGTGATCTAATAACCACAGGAATGACCATTTGCCTCTTCTTCAAATTTAACATTTGGGGCTTCTGAGGCCAAGGATCTTGTTTTTTTTTCTGACTGATTCTAATTTTTTTAAAGTCATGCTGCTGACAATGAAACTTTCAAAAGTTCCAAATACACAAAATAAATGTAGACACCATAGTCATAAAAGAAAATTGGGATATGGTCATCTATCATCCAATTCTAATTCCTTAGTAAGAGAGAGTAAAGGTTTATCCTTTGTTTCCTGTTTAGAATTGGCTTCCTGGGTCCTAAAGTCTATTTCAACTCTCTATACTCTTCTCGTGTCTCTGTCTAAAAACTTTGAACTTATTTATTACTTATTTTCTTTTTTTTACTCAATAGTAGTACATAAAAAAAATGGTAATTAAACGAAAGCAGTTTTGTTTTGGACATGTTAAAATTTACAAGTGATTTCTTGCCTTCAGCTAACTATTGATTGGAAGTCTTTTTCAAGAGCAGCTGCCAGATTTACTTTGAGGGCTCTGTCGGACTTGCTACTAAGAGAGGAGTAAATACCTAGTTGAGAAATGATGACATTGGGGAGATCATTGAAGAAGATCAGAAACAGCATTGGTCCAAGGATAGAGACCTGGGGATTTATTCATAAATGAATGAAATTATTTTAGAAATGTGTCTTTTGTAGAAACATATTTTTTTTTACATCTGTTAGTCCCTCCCCAACTTATTTAATTTATGACATTTTGATAAATTAATTTTTGTACTGCTTAATGTTTATATTAGTTATATGCAGAACTCCTTATTTTTTTTTTTTTTTTTCTAAAACAAAACCCTCAGTTAGTGAAAATCTGCTCTGAATTATAAAATAAAAATGCAATAAAACTAAAATATTATTTAATTAGAGAAGCTTTTAATTGCTTTTATGAATAGACATTATTGTCTTGAGAAAAAAAAATTCAGTGAATAATGAACTTTTACAAGAACTGATTTCATTTTTAAAAAATTTTAATTAGAATAATTTATATAGTTCGAAATCTTTTATATTTCTGTATTAATTTGTACTGGTTAGGTGATATTATTATTAAGTAAAAACTAGTTACTAATCATAAATGGAAAAGCTTACTACAATTCAGTGACCTTCAATATTTTAAAAAGAATTTCAAGAAATTTTTTCCTGCGTGTGTGTATAAACATGACGGTTTTTGTAAATATGGACCTTCATACACAACATTATCAGAAAAATAAGAGCAATAACTATTAAAGCTAAAGTACATTTACAGAGAACATTTTCCTAATTTTTTAAGATTACTGGATAGTTAACAATTATATAGAAAAGGCGCTCACGTTATATTCCTCAAGTAATTTTTACAGATATGTCCACTATAAAAAAAATATATATAAATTTCCGTTTGTTAGTCAAGTTGAAACACCAACCTACGTCTTAAATAAATGTATTTCTGCAATATTTTAAACTAAATAAAGTTTCAGAAAAACATATTTTATTTTTGAAAGATTTTCTAATAAAAAAACAAAAACAATAATACATTGTGATGGCAGGTGGCAGCGACTTTTAAACATTTCTAAGCAAAACTAATAAATTTTTTGACATAAAATTGAGTAAAATATTTTGCTTATTGAAAATATTTAAATTTAATTTAGTTTAACTTTAAATTAAAACTAAAATAAAATTTTCAAGAAAGATTTTTGATTTTAAAAATTCATTTTTAAACGTTAGTTACCCGTACCGCGTTTCGGTGTAGGTATCTACTTTCAATTTATGCTCACTCTCACAGAAGCAAGAAGAACGTTCTTGTTTTACAGTTTTTTTCACGTCTGAAAATATTGTCCCTGTACAATAAAAAGATGGAAACAATTCTTGTCTCGATCACTTTTTGCTTTCCTGAATTTGAGGCTAATTAAAAATAAATAGATATATTTTTAAAAAAAAAAAAAAAAAAAAAGGAAAGAAAAGTAAAAAAAAACAAACAAGCAGATAAATCAGTGTTTGGTAAGATAAAGAAAGCAGAAATAGTTTTTTTTAAACGATAAACTTACTACAAAACATCGTTTCACGTGTTGGTTGTTAGTTGTCATCAAATCACAAGTTCTAAGTTCTAACGCATTTGTCGTGGAAAAATACTTTTCTTTTTTTTGCGTACTTAAAGGTTTTAAGTAATATTTTATTAAAATTAAAAACATTAAAATTTTTAAATGTTTTTAATTACCAATATTTTTGTCATCTAAAATAAAACAAAAAAAAAACAATTATTACCCAAAAAGGGGAGAGCGTCATTTCTTGTTTAAAAGTAAAACTTTAAAAAATTAAGATTACGTAGAATTATTTATATTAAAAAAAATTTAACATCTGCTAAGTGTCAGAAAAGAAAATTAACAAAAAATTGGAACAGAATTGATTGATTGGCTCCGTCAGAAGTAATGGTTTATGTCGTAGAGAGCATCAAAGAGTCAAAAACTCATTTTTGGCATATTGCTTCTTCAATTTTTATTACATTTTTAAAAAATATATTGATTTTTTTGATTTTCAGCTTTCAGCTTTCTGCTTTCAGAAAAAAATGTAAAAAAAAAAAGTAAATAGAAAGTAAATAATTTATTTTGCTGTTGAGGATGAAAAAAGCGCCACTTTTTGTGTAAATTAAATTTTAAATTGCAACATTTTAAAAATTTTATTTATAATTTATTTAAAAGAAAATTAATTTGAAGCAAAAAATTTTGCAATTGGTGCATAAGACAGACAAATTCAAATCTAATTTTCACTAAGTCTATTGGAAAGTCGTTTTTTAATTACTATATTTATTTTTAATTCGTTAAAGAAATGTAAACTATTTTTTAAGGGAAACAATTTTCATCCAACACCGTTTTAAGCGTCCACCAATGTCAAATACATGTGCTCTGAACATAAGTCGATTAAAGATTGTTCGTGATTGCTAAAATATCAATATTAATTAATGATCAAAGAGAAAAGTTTACAAATTTTACGAGATCTTTTTAGAAGATTAAAAAAAAATAAAGAAAAGAAAAAGACTTACTTTTACTGACACCAGTAGAATGCGTAATAATATGAATTTCCAGGCTGGATACGAAAACAAGAGTTACCTCCCTTGACACACTCAGTTGTCTGATCTTGAAACTCAAACTTAACAAACAAAATAGTTACCAATTTTTGACTTTGTGTTATATCTCCAGCTTTGGTAAAAGATATGAATCAAAACATTTCCATATCTTGTTATTCTGATTTTATCTTTTACAGATTTTCCAAACAAAATCAACACGAAAATAATGTGTTGTGACACACTTATCTGAGGTACCACAATGGACTACTTAAAAAAAGAAAAAGGAAAATCATTTTAAAAAATGTTTTCTTTATTGAAGTTAAATTTTAATTTTATTTGAATGATAATATAATAGTCTACAGCTAAGCCATAAAAAGAAAAAGAAATTTACGTATGTAAATAAAGTTTCTAGACATTTTAAAACATTTAGAACAGTCACTCATTGTACCTGATTTGCTTTTTAGTACATTTTTTTCTACTCAAACTGGATTCTAACCACTCGACGACCTAAAAGCAGACTGAGTAAATACGTTTTCTGGGCATAGGCTTCGCGCATACATCCGCTTCTTAACCAAAATAAAACGAACAATTTATTGACCAGTCAGAGCCACTTCTGCTCATAAAAGCAAAACTTTGTGGGGTAGTTATGGTGTTGGTTAGAAAAGAATCAGAAGGGTTTTTGATCAAGGTTGCGTTTTTACATTAACACTCCACTTTAAATTTTTAAAGAAAACACAAAAATGAATGACGAGAGATCAATGAAAATCAACAAGTAAACATGTATTTAAAACAAGCATATACATATAATTCTGTTAATAACAATAAAGATTAAGTCACACGAAGTGGTTTCCCTTGTATTGTGTGAAGAACAAATGTATATTGTAATAATATTTAATCATGTCTTTTTAAATTTGTTGGTAGTTTAAGAATGTTTGATGTTTGAGTTTGAAAGTTGAAATATTTGTGCAGAAGAATGATATAGTTCGAATAATTGACTTGGTTTGTAAACAGACAGTACACTGTGTTGTGTGAGTGTAGTTTATATCTGTTTGTGTTTGTGAGTAGAAAATTGAATATACGTACGTGTTTTAGGTTGTGAAAATTTATAATCTACTGAAGTTATTTCTTTAATTTCTACTTTTTATAGATGTAAGGTGGCTCCCAGAACGAGCGCGGGAAAGATATTGAAGAAAGTGTCAAATGTGATTGGCTAAAAATCGACCAATCGTTGATTTTTTTTTCTATAGCTAGTTGGTGAAGCAAAAACACGAGAAATTTTTATGTGTCTCGTAAATTGTCTGTAAAAAAGGTATTGTTGATTTTCCGTCCAATTACTGTTGAGTACGTAGGCGTCCACTACAACTTTAATTCGGAGTCAAACAATAGCTATATTGTCTAATTAAAAAAAAATCAACTCTTGGACGTCAACACCGGCAAGCTGAGAGACACAAACCAGCCTTCATGTCAACATCAACACGCTAAGAAACAAAACAGCCATCAGCAATGTCTAATTTCATCATTCTCTTTTTTACTTGTTGCCTTAGTAACAGCAAAAGATAAAAGTTACTAGTTTTGATTGTAAATAAATTATACATTTATTTGCTCTACTAAAATGTAATCTTTTTTCATTGAATTTACGCTTGACGAAGAAGGAATTAACTTCTACAACAGTAACAACAACAAGATTCTGTCTCCTCAGTTACCCATTTCCGTCTCCACAACAAAGTGGTAACCCCGATGTTCCGAGCCATAGCTGTCTCATCACGAAATACGCAGAAACTCCAGTAAATACACCAACACAATAGGCTCACATGAAGACACATTAGTAGAAACACCTTTAGAGATAAATTCATCAGTCCGTCAATTACCACCATACAATGCCACCAACACAAATAACTGGTTCCTACATCTCAATGTTATTTTAGCTGTCGGAGTGATAAGTTCACAAAAATCAAATTTGCCAATGTTGTCCAAGCTTTGCCTCCCGATGTAGTCAACGAATTTACTGACCCATTGGAAGATGTTCCCAAACCTGCCATCATTAAATGGACATGCCGCTTAAATGAACAAATGCTGAGGGAATTATTCAATAATCAGTGATAAAAAATCCTCGCAACTCCTCAGAGTCCATCCTAAGTTGCCTGTGTTTGAATAAACTACGAACCACTATGATACAGATACTGACGACCATGACAGACGATACACCACTCGACAAACTGGTAGATATAGCAGACAAACAAAACTTTTGCGTCGTTCAACAAAACAGGAAAACGAATGCAGTGCTAAAAAAAACACACATTAATAAAGCACTTGCAGATTTACAAAAGCAAATGCAACAAATGCAATTGTTGTTAAGTTAACAACAACGGAGGTACAGAAATACATTACATAGACGCCGAAGTCCTAGCTATGGAAGAACAAACACAAACCCCAGTATCATTTGCTAATATCACCTCATGTTTGGTAACGACGCAAGGAAATGTACCTAAACTTGTCGTCATAATACCAACAAACACCAGGGAAATGAGCAAACTGGTGAGTGATCAAACTTCCCTGACCGGTACACTACTCACAAAGGAAGTTGCTTATTTTACGTAGTTGACAAAAAACAACGGCTACAAATTCCTAGTCGATACTGGAGCAGTAGTCAGTATCATTCCACTAGCAACTGGATAACCAAACCCTATCCTAGTCTCCTCAGACTATTAGCTGCAAACAGTACATGCATTCATACATGCACAACAGATTTGACACTAAATATTGGCATGCGCCGAGATATTATGTGGACATTTATACAAGCGAGGAAACACCCATTTTGGGGGCAGATATTTTGCCTGTTGCGGGAACAAAGAATGAGTAACCTGGAAGGCAGAACTTGTTCTTTTTCGCCCCAGCAAACGTAAATTCGAGGAAAAGGAATACGTCGTATTTTTGGTAAATAAATGTATAATATATTTACATATATACAAAGCCAGCATACAACTCATTGCTGTTGTAAAAGGCGACAGAGTGGGGAAGGGAGAAAAAAGTGAAAAAAATTTTGGTCATGGCTGTCGGCTGATGTTTTGTGAAGACGGTGGCGGCGAAGGATGAAAGTTGAAGAGTATCGCGTTTAATCTCAGTCTGCCTGCGGAGTTCTTGACCAACTTCTGCGTGTCGACATCTCAGCTGGGTCTTTCTCCCTCTGCCTTCTGCGGCGTTGAATCAAGGAATTTATATCTGTCGTAAATGCTCCAAATCAGCCTGTGTTTTCCCGAAGATAAAGATAAAATACACGAACAAATAACAGATAAATGATAAATTGTATGGTAATTTTATACAATTTATTTATATATTTGGGTGTATTGGTGTGTGTATTTTTATGTTACAATTGTGTTATGGTATTGTGGCGGACTTCACCACATTAATTTAACTTAGATTAGGAAACCAAAATGACGTAAAGAAAAAGAGGATAAGCCAAAGACATCATTACACATAAAATTTGTATTTAACAAGATGTACAAACAAGGATGTGAAAGAAAGGCATTCATTGAGTAAAACAAGAGTTGTCTCTCTTTAACTATTAATTGTTCCAAAGTTCACTGAAAGAAATAAGGGTGTAATAGTTTCTGGCAATAAATGTTTTCAACACTTTTGCTGTGTAAGAAAAAAGATTATGTGAGTATAGAGAATATTCAGCATGTGAGTGGTGGTGTGATAAGATTGGCGCATGGTTTTAACTGTAGTGGATTTGTGTGGCAGTTGAAATCTCACTACTTAACCAAGAATATTCTTTGCTTATATAGGTGATCATCGGCTCCGAAATGTGCGCGGGAAAAATCACTCTTCACGTGCAGACAATCTGATTGGTTGGCATTGACCAATCAGTGGGCGAGCTTTGGGAAGATTCACGAAAACTTCTGAGATCCGATTCTCCCAAAAGTGCACGAAATTGACTACATGAAAATATAGCGATTATAAAATTGTCGCATAGCTGCGATTTATAAATTGTTCATTAGTGTTGATTTATTATCCAGTGAATGCTTATTGTTGTATTGATGATCATCATTACAGCACATGTTATAAAAGAGAGAAATTTATTCCGTAGTATCACAAGTAATATCACAGAGAGGAGTCTCACACGTATTAACTGCCTAAGTGTTCCTGGCGAAGAGTTTGAATCTAAGGTCTTTTGGCGGGATGTCCGTATTTCTGGCAGGAACAGTTTTTGTTGCATGCAGAGAGTAATTTTATTATTTTTATTTTTTATTTATTTTAAACAAGGTTTAAATATTGTTTTATTTTATTTATAATTTTCATTATTATTATATTATTTTTATTTATTCGTAATAATAATGATATACCTTCAATACACATCTACTGGCATCAGTGCAACAACTTGCCATAGTTTAGCGTTCCACTTCAGTTTTAAATTACTTCTCAACAAATTGTGGGGTTCAGCGTACCCGGATTAAAGGAGAATGTAATACGGGATACCCTGCCCACAAAATTTCAACGAAAATTTCAAGAAGAAACAACACGATAAGGAACGTTTGTATAAAATAGAACATTGTATATTTATTATTTTGTGAATAGGGTAAAAAGGATTAATGTTTTAGTTAGTTTAAGAAAAATGTGATTTTGACAAAAATGCCAGTGTTCGCTGTCTTTCAACAGGGTAGCAGAGTAATGTCTGTTCCTTTTGTTTTTTTGTATAGTTGTAAAGGAAAAAGGGGCGATCAATTTAAGTTGAAAAAGAGATTGTGAATGAGGAATAAACGATAAAAGGAAAATGTACTTATGAATTGTTTTGGAGTCAGTTGTAAATTTGTTGTTGTTGTTGTTGTTGTTGTTGTTGTTGTTGTTTTCCTTTCCTAATCCACTTTCAGCTTTTAGTGTCGGGTTGAGTCAGTGATGAAATTTACTGTCAGTCTTCTATTATCTCTGCGCCCTTCTGACTGGCGACTGACTTGAAACTCTGTATTTATTGTTGACTTTTTTTTTACACTGGCTCGTTATCTTTTTTTTGGTTTAGCAAATCGCCTCCTTTCATTGGCCAGAAAATTAATTTCACACCTTATTGCGAAATCTGTTTTTAATCGTTTTGATCCGATTTTGCGGGTGTGCAAATCTACTTTGTGTTTTTTTAGTCGTTTGTTGGAATGATATAGGATTTGTATCCTATAAAATCATTGGTTAAAAAATAGTGTAATGCAATTACTTTATGTCTTCTTAGAAAAGTGAAAAATTTTGCGCAAAAAAGTGTATCACACAGACCTTACTATTTTTCTGATTGTTGATTGGTTAAATAATGATAAATATGAAAAACGCCTACGCAATCAGGTTTTGCCGCCAATATTTTTGAACGGCAGCCTGGAGCCATTCATGTGACGCAGAACCAAATAAATAGTGTCTGCGAACGTATCCCATCAGTGAGACCTTATATAAATCAACATGATACATTGCTGCCACGCTAAAGAAATTTGACTTGGATATTCTATTTTTTCCAATAGTTGACCAGCAACAAATTATTTTTAAAAAAGTCTTCTGAAGCTACAAGTTTACCGAACATAATTTCAGCTTTTCAGGACATAATTCAAGAAACTTTCCCACTCAGTTCTATTGAACGGAATTTACTCTTTGGAGAACATTTTCTTTTAGCGGCAAGATTTATTGTATTTATTTTCAGAAGTACAAAAACTAAATTTCATTTTAGTACCAAACAAAAACTTCTTGAAACATTAAGTAATAATATCTTCCTTTTTTACCAAACACATTCTCACAATATTCATATTACATAAAAAAAAACTTTCAACTAATTCACAAAGAAAATTTCTTCTAAAAACAAACTCTTTTTCATTGTGAGACCAAATAAAAAATTTACTCTTTCAAAGAAAAGTTTTCAATAATTAAATTTATGTTAAGGGTAAACAACTCTTATTTTTGCATTTTAAATCTTGTACCAAAAACACTGTTTTGAAGGAACATTATAAAGTATTTTAATTTCCTCAATTAACATTACTGAACTTTGAAATTCAGCTAAATATTCTGGGCAGTTATTCTTGATAATTTGTATTATTCCTATATAAATATTTTTTTGTTGTTATAAATTATTGTTGTCATCTTTTGTATTGCCTTGTTAGCCTTGTGCCATACATCTAAAGTTAAATGTTTGTGGAGGAGTGAAATTTTATCTACGCAACCGACCTCATATAGCTAAAACAGCTTTCTGATCAATTTTCAAACTTATTCAACCTTCACCTCCGCAACAATAGCACAGAATTCCTTGATATTTTGAACAAATATGAGGATATTATAACACCTTTTAAAACACTGACAACATCAAGCATGACACAAAACACCGGATAAAATCGACTGGAGACCCAATATGTTCAGGCCCACAATGACTACGTCCACACAAATATGAATTCGCCCAAAACGAATTTAACAAAATGCTGCGGGATGGAATAATCCGCACATCTGAAAGTCCTTATATATCACCCCTACACCTCGTTCCAACACTGGACAATAAAGGATTTTGACTTTTGTGGACTTCCATAAATTAAATGCATTCACTGTTATCCTGTTCCGCATGTACACGATTTTGTAGTGGTGCTGTAAGGATTGTTGGCTAGGGTCACCGTGAATATAATAAAGAAAGTTGCTTCCCTTTTTCCGTAATAAAAAGGGTAAGTTTAGCTAATTAATGTTGAGTACAATGTTGAATGTTATTTAACTACAAGTTCAATTGAAGTCTTAGCTAAATAAAGAATAATTGCACAGTGTGTTACCAGTGTAGAAAGATGTAATGTTCATGAGTGATACCAAAAGGAATTAGTATGATTACTCGAATTAAGAATTAAAATGTCACAAGAATATGCGCCGTGCCGTATTCTCCAAGAATTGAACTGCTACTGGCTGTTGGCTCACAGCGAGAGGGTTTTTATAGTTACTCATAGGCTCCAGTGAGCTTGGCGCCAAAAATATAGAAAGATACTAAAATACGCGATTGGTCAGGAAATGGACCAATCCGTGATTTTAGAGAAAAATTCAAATTACGTGCGATGGCAAAATTGTCATATAATAAGTATCATATATTTATGAACCAATGACATTAAAGAAAGCGGAGGTGTGGCACATGTAAGTGATCACCACAATACCCCGTCAAGATTGAAAAGTCAGGGAAGAAAGAGTTTTCAAGGGCTCGTAGGTTGATTGGTTGATCCATCGCGTTCAATACATGCAGGTTTTAGGCAATCGATAGAGAAAGTCGATCGGCCGTGGTTAGTCTGTAGAGTATAATATTTATCGGTCCGGGCAAGGAAACGAAATGGACCCGCATAATGTGGTGTCAGTGGCTTTCCAACAGAATCCTGTCGTACAAAAACGTACTCGCATTCCAGTAAGGAAGGAGGCACATAAACGCCACGTGAAGTGTAACGGGTTGGAATAAAAGCAAGAGAAGACATTTTCTTTCGAAAATAGGTGATAAAACTGGATGAAGGTTCTTGTGTAGATGTTACGGAGAAATATTGACCTGGTAGTACCAGCTGTTGTCCGAAGACTAGATCAGCAGGCGAGCATTTCAGATCTTCTTTAACTTGTGTGCGAAGTGAAAGTAAGACAAAAGGTAAGTTGTCTATCCAAGAAGATTGGTTAGTAGTACCTATGCTGGTCAAAGCAGCCTTAAGTTGGCGGTGGAACCGCTTAACTAGGCCATTGGAACATGGGTGGTAAGCATTTGTTGATATATGGCGAGCTCCAAGTAAATTAGTAAATTCCGTGAATAGCTGAGATTGGAACTGCGGTCCTCGATCAGTGGTAATGATCGAGGGGCATCCGTAAATGGAAATCCAGTGTTGAAATATGGCTCGAGCCACGGATTCAGCGGTAGTGCTGTTGAGTGGGACGGCAACCGGCCATCTCGTAAATCTATCTATAATTGTCAAAATGTATTGACATCCCCGAATCTCCGATAAGGGACCTACTAGGTCCGCATGTAAATGTCGGAAACGACCATCAGGGGCAGCAAAACGACAAGCTGGTGGCTTAGTGTGTCTCTGGATCTTGTTTTGTTGACAAACAACATAATATTTAGCATAGCGAGTAATATGTCTTTACGCATCTTAGGCCAGACGAAACGGTCTGCAATTAACCTAAGTGTAGCTTTACGACCAGGGTGGGACAACGAATGAAAGTGGTCGAATAATCGTCGCCGCATGTTGGTTGGGACGACGGGTCGAGGATTACGTAGAGACAGGTGTCGCATGCGATAAGCTTATCAGTAAAGGGCAAGGGATGATGCTCAATATGTAGTGATGAATTTCGAAGTGAGTCGAGCAAAGTTGTCTCCCGTATTTGCTCATTCGCGATATTTTCCATGTCTAAAGTATCTTGCAGGCTTCCACACAAGGATGCTCTGGAAAGTGTATCGGCAGCAATGTTATCTTTTCCTTTAATGTGATGTATATCTGATGTGAACTGGGATATATAATCAAGATATCTGTAGTCCCGAGGATTGTACTTGTCTGATTTAGTTGAAAGGGCAAAAGTGAGGGGCTTGTGATCTGTGTAGATCACAAAGTGTCTACCCTCTAAAAGGTGTTTAAAATACTTAATTGACAAGTATATAGCTAAAAGTTCCCTTGAAAAGGTACTATACTTCTTCTTTAGCGTCAACATGTTGGTGTAAAACTGCGCCTATGGCGTCAGAAGATACGTCAGTCGTTAATGATAGCTGAGTGGTAACACTGTCAGTGAGGCATGAAAGTTTCGTAAAGTTGACCAATGCTTTACGAGAGTTGTCAAATGCTTGCGTTGTGTCGTTGTTCCAACAAATAGGAGTATTTTTACGGTCTTGCCCGCGAAGGATATTTGTCAGGGGTGCAAGAATTTGTGAACAACGTGGGATGAATTGACGATAATAATTGATTAAGCCAATGTAGCTGCGAAGCTGTCGAAGCGTGGAGGGCTTCGGAAATTCCTGAATAGCACGTATCCTTTCAGGCAGGGGTGTAATACCTGTAGCATCAATGACGAAACCGAGAAAGTGGAGTTGCGAAACGCCAAACTCGCACTTCTCTGGGTTGATTTTTTTCTGAAGACGATCTGTGACGTCCCCCAGTATCGCTGCGCCAAATGTGACGTCTGCCTATCCTGTGACGATCAATGTGACTTGGTATTGGTCGCGGCACCAAATGTGACGTTCTAACCTTTTGCTGATTCGGATGGGAATCTGGTTAGATTCGGTATCAGCCTTGTCGTTCCCAGTTCGCCTCCAACGTCTGGTTACCGAAGTAACTGTTTTGATTTCTAGTCTAACCTACCCACATTGAGATTTGATCTTAGGTAGACGAAATCAGTCAGTCGCCGGGCCGTAATGCAAGCTGAGTTCGGACAAGGGTAACACCGCACAAGTATATGTAAAAGAAAATAAAGTAATAACTCGAAAAGTTCAAATGTGTTAAAAAAGGATAACAATATTTTATATCTGGTTGCTGAATACAGGACTGCGTCTTTCTACCAACCCACTTATATGGATTCGTGACACTTTATGATTGTTAGGCGAGTCTTAACATCTTAAGTTGTTTGTTTTAAGAAACTGGTTTTGGTGATATTCCTAAAACTTGTGACGGTGGTGTGAATCTAAGTCGTTCTTCAAAAATAAATTGTTCTTGGTTAGAAGTTGAGGTCGAGAATTGCATGAATCTTTCAGTCAGCTTTCTGCGAGGCGGGTCCTCAGAGCTCTCAGCTCACTGCAACTGCTTGCCTGTCTGTCTCCAACCCCAACTGCGAACCTAACTGCCGCAACTCGTTGCGACTCTGCTTATAGGGACGCCGACCAAAACCGGGGTGGGCTTGTCGGGGTCTGAGGTTCCTTGATAATTCTAAAACAGGATTAAGAATTTTCTTTGTCAGGAAAATTTAGTAATTTCCATTTTTGGAAGTCTTTCGTCCTCCCACTTTCTTTTGTTCTCATATTGGTATCTCACCATACCCTCAGAGGGTGTCAACGGGTTTCCCCTCTCTCTCACAGTGCCATCTCATACAGATCCCTTCAGGGGGTGCGTCAACAAGCCTCCCCTCCTACTTCACATGATTACCTTCGCCTAACGCTCACACCAGCATTCAGTCAATGGGCGCCCAGCAGTGTGGGTGTGGCCAGACTAGCTTCGGTTTAAAAAATCTTGCTCAAAGAAAAAAAAAATTATCTCCTTTTTTTTTTCCTTTCTTTTTCCCTTCTTTCTCTTCTCCTGCCCGGCAAAAAGTCCTTGGACTCTTTTCTTAACCAAATGTCACTTGGACTTTATCACCCGGGACCTTCACCAAACAAGTGGGTGGTCAATTGGATGTATCGCACCTTGGTGCCACTTATTCGTTCTGATAAAATAATTTTGCTATCATAGCCAGCTCCTGACAATAAACAGGTGCCTTTTCCAAACGACCTTTCCGTAGATAGCTAATGGTTCAGTCTTTTGTTTTTGTAATTCTGTGTGGTCCAGCGACATTTTGTTTTTCGGTCAGCGTATGACCTAATCAATTTTTATCCCCCAGCACCCTGCGGGAGGTCCAGAGGACATTTTCTTTTTCGGTCAGTGCGTGCTTAATTAATATTATCTCTTAGCTTCTGTTTCGTAGGTCATTTGAAATTTTCACCATTCGGTGAGCCATCATAAATTAAATTAAATCCGACACATCTGCGACCTTATTCTCCTCGCTAATGAGAATAAAAGCCTTTAGCACTTTTCTTTGTTAGAAAAAAAAACATCGCTTAGTGTTCTTTTCGTGATGGCTTCTTATCACCTAAATTTAATTCTCGCCTTTTTCTTTCTTTTTTCTTCTTCTTTCTTTCTAGTAACCTAAATAGTCTCACAGATCAAAAACTTGCTGAATATGTTTACGTTGCTCCTGTAAATTAGGGCTAGCTATTAGAAGATCATCGATGTATGCGAAAGTGAAAGATAGTCCACGAAGTACCTCATCTATAAGGCGTTGGAATGATTGAGCTGCGTTGCGCAGTCCAAAAGGCATATGCAGAAATTCGAATAAACCAAACGGCGTGGTAATCGCAGTTTTGGGACTATCTTCGTCAGCGACTGGGATCTGATGAAAGGCTTTGCGCAGATCCAGTTTGGTGAAGACAGTTGCTCCCTGTAAGGTAACAGCAAAATCGGTCAAATTGAGAACTGGGTACTTATCGGGTACCGTTTGTGAATTAAGTCGTCTATAGTCGCCACACGGCCTTCAGGCGACATGCTGAGCCTTAGTGACCATGTGAAGCGGTGAGGCATATGGACTCGAGGAGGGGCGAATAATCCCGAGGTCGAGCATGTGTTGGAACTTGGTCCGAGCAATCTTGTATTTGCCCGGCGTAAGACGGCGAGGTTTAGAATAGACAGGCTGTTCGGTAGTTCGAATCCTGTGTACAGTGCTGTGCTTGACAGGCTCTGTATAAGTAAAAGGCTGTATCAACGAGGGAAATTTATCCAAAATATCTTGAATTGGATTATCACGCGGCACAGTGATGCGTAATTCTGTAGATGTTAGCTGTGATACAATTCCGCAGTTAGATAGCTTCGTGGTGAAGTCAGATAACTGACGCTGTGAGAGGTCAACGATGAGTTGATAATGTGCCAAAAAGTCGGCGCCTAAAATGGGGAATTTCACGTCTGCAACGGTGAATATCCATTGGTATGTCCTTCTAAGTCCAATATCCAGTGTTAACGATTGTTCACCAAAAGTCTTGATGTTCGTGCCATTAGCGGCGCGTAAAGTGACTGAAGAGTTAGTCTTAGTGAAGTTGGGTGATGGTGGAACAACACTAAGATGTGCTCCCGTATCTATCAGGAATGACATGTTAGAATTCCTGTCTTTTATATAGAAGAGACGGTTAGTTGCATGTGTCCCAACAGCAGATGCCGCCTTCAAGTGCTGCTGGGATCGGCGTTTCCCGCCTTCCGTGATGCCTTGGGTAAATGTTGGCACTTGAAGGTACAAGGCTTGATGCATCTGTGGGCTTTATCACCATAGTTAAGATGATACCAGCATAGCATGGGTTGGCGAGCGCGAGTAGCAGAATGAGAGCGTCGCCGTACCTTGTATGAGTTTTTATCCTCTGCTCTGGTAAGATGCTGCACCTGAGTGGAAAGCCTCACGAGTTGCTGTTTCAGCTGTTCTATTACATCCATCATAGCAGCGTCAGTGGGTACAGGGGAGTCCACGCTGCTGATGTTGGGTACGTCATTAATTTTATCAGCGGTCTCAGCAATCGTCGAGAGATCCAAGTCATCGGGTAGCGTAGCCAGAATCTGTGAAGTATATGGCGGTAGCTTGTCCAGCCAAAGTTTGCGGAATAGTGATTCCGAGTTCTTCCCTAATAGATTCTTCATTCGTCTAAGTAACTGCGACGAGTGGCTAGCTCCGAGCTGTATAGTATTAAATAGATCGTGCAACCTGCCCTCATGCGATTTTCCAGTACGGTAGATGATGGCTTCCTTTAGTATATCAAAGGGGTTATGAGCGGGAACGGCTTCCAAAAGGTCTAGCACGTCAGCAGCGATCTCTGGTAGCTTCTCGACTATGTACGCGTAACGCGCAGTCTGAGAGTGAATATGCTTTGCTTGGAATATGGCTTCAGTCTGGGCGAACCACACGTTTACATTAGTCATGTCAAAAGTTGGGAGGGTCAGCACAACGGCTGTCTCTTGTACAGACTATTCAGCCATTATGAATAAGCACGTGGTGTACTGTCGATTTGGCGCGAAGTAATATCTCTCGATAAACTGGATCGGTGAGTTGTCCAAATGTGTTTGGTATAAAGTTCCGAGAAGTCGTAGTTACCAATGCTGTACAGAAATTAGTTCCTACGTCGGGGTTACCAAATGTAGTAGGTACGTCGGGGTTTCCAAATGTTGTAGGCACGTCAGGGTTACCAATTGTAGTAAGCACGTCGGGGTTACCAAATGTAGTGGTGCTGTAAGGATTGTTGGCTAGGGTCACCGTGAATATAATCAAGAAGGAAAGCTGTGTTCTTGTAAAACAACACCCAACATGAATCCTGTACAACATACACGAGAGAAAAATAATCAAGCTCAGTGAACATTAATAAAATATTGTATTAACAATGATATACAAAAATCAACAATAGTATAAAGAAAGTTGCTTTCCTTTTTCCGTAATAAAAAGGGTAAGTTTAGCTAATTAATGTTGAGTACAATGTTGAATGTTATTTAACTACAAGTTCAATTGAAGTCTTAGCTAAATAAAGAATAATTGCACAGTGTGTTACCAGTGTAGAAAGATGTAATGTTCATGAGTGATATCAATAGGAATTAGTATGATTACTCGAATTAAGAATTAAAATGTCACAAGAATATGCGCCGTGCCGTATTCTCCAAGAATTGAACTGCTACTGGTTGTTGGCTAACAGCGAGAGGGTTTTTATAGTTACTCATAGGCTCCAGTGAGCCTGGCGCCAAAAATATAGAAAGATACTAAAATACGCGATTGGTCAGGAAATGGACCAATCCGTGATTTTGGAGAAAAATTCAAATTACGTGCGATGGCAAAATTGTCATATAATAAGTATCATATATTTATGAAACAATGACATTAAAGAAAGCGGAGGTGTGGCACATGCAAGTGATCACCACAATTTTGCACTCGGATTACGCGGATCATATATATTCTCAAAGATAGACCTAGCGAAAGCTTACTTCCAGATCCTGGTAGCGGGATCTGAAAGTCAACTTTCGGTGACAATTCCGTTCGGCAACACGAGTTTGTCAGGATGCGATTTAATCTGAGGAACGTTATCCAATCATTTCAAAGACTAATTGGCTAAGTCTTGAGAGTATAAGTGGGTCAACCAATTTGTACTGGTTATAAATAGAAATAAAAACTGACCCTCTACAATTTATACAATATCAAATGTAACAAAGACAACAAGAGAAATAATCAAGTAGTAGAAATTATGAATTTGTTCAACAATAAATATTTTTTATAAACACAACAAATACATAATATATAGTGCAAAAGTTGATAAACACAATAGAGTTCTTTGGTGCGTGTTACTGAAAGAATTTTGAGTTACTGTCAGGGGCGGACTGAGCCATCGGTCCAATCTGACCTGGTCCGAGGGCCCGGCACTGCAAGGGGGTTCGCCTGACTCGGGCCACCTTGTGTGTGTTTCTCATGGCCGTGCGGACTGCCGGACACAAGTACGGGCAGATCCGTGACCGTGCAAAAATGAAAATTTGGAGAAGAAAAAGTATCTTCGTTAGCAATCAAACTAAATTTGTGAAGAAAGAAAGAAAAACAAAGAAAGTAAAAGAAAACGAAGAAACCTTACGAATGAAAGCAGTAAAAAAATGTCTCTGTTTTTTGGGACTGGTAAGTTCAAACCTGGTTCCCAGCTAGACTGCAAGGCATAGCTTTATCGGATCCTTTTTGATTTTCCGCACCCCTTGCCTGGCCGAAAACACGCAATAAATTATTTTAATATTGTAAAAATATTCAGGTGACCATAAATCTGGCGCCTGTAGTCTGTGGTACCGGTCAAGTCTTAGCGAACTCTCTCTCCCATCCCCGTCACTCCCAAAAGACACTCAAATTTTCATATGATATTTAGAATTTCCAAAGAAAGGACACCTTATAAATTCCTGTCTGTTGCCATTGCCAAGCATTTCAGTAAGTTAAAATATTGACTAATTATTTTGTTTACATCTGTAATTATGCTAATTTGTTACAAATATTGAGTAAATTTAAATTCGCATTATGTAATTTCTTAAGTCAAAGTTTTTAAAATGTCAATAAGAGGGTTTAATGCGAATTCAAGCAAAATATTTTAAAAGATTTTTTAATCAATATTGTTTTTAAATTGACGAAGGGGTTAATACTAACAGTCAATTTATGCCAGTGAGTGCATTAGATCTTACCACATTCTTCTCTAAATCATTGATATAATTTCAGTTGATAAGATATTTATATACGTATATGTGTACTCACTGTGACTGTGCAATTGCAGTCGTGTCTCTTATCTTGTTTGCTCTTCAGACATTTATTTTATATATTTAGTCGCTGTGTTTTGGAAGTCTGTTTTTTAACTCCTTAGAAAAAAAATTAAAGAGAAAATTATTACTTAACTCATAGAGAACAAACTTCCAAATAAATAAATAGAACTATTATTTGTAAATACGTACTCGAAATAATAAATCAAAAAGTAAATTTACGAAAAACTCAACTTTCGAATTTAGCCGATAATTGTTATTTATTGATTCGTGAAAAGAAGGCAAGTAAATTAAATTAAAAAAAAACAAACCAAATGCGATAAAATGCCATCCTTTTGTTAGTTAATAACCATTAATGAACAAAAATGTAATGTGTAATTAAAAAATTACCTTTGTATGATCTTAATTAGTAAAATAATTCAAATATTTGAAATGTGCCTAGTTTAACTAACTAACAACAATTTCACAATGAAGGAGCGTCCAAAAAATCTATCCCCCCTATCAATATGCAAATATACATCGAATATAAAACTAACCCGCGTTCATATTTTAGATAAATGTAGAGAAGTGACGGTAAGTGATCACGTTAATAAAAGTTCGATTTTTTTACTTACCGATAGATGTTATTCTAAGTAAAAGATACTATTTTTTTTTAATAAAGAAACAGAAATTATTCATATATTTCGCAAATTTCAGGGATTTTTGACATTCCTAATTTTGCAATCTTATTCATGGATTTCAGGGTGAATGAATAGAGTTGAATTCTATGTTTAGTTTACATTAATGGAAACTTTAGTTTTCGTTTAGGTTCTGAAATATTGAAATTACGTATTATTTTATTTTCATTTTATAATTTTAAAACCTGATATTCTACATAAATACTTGCTATCGATTGTATTTTCTTTGTTACAGTGTACTTACTTGCTCTTTATAAAATTGTCCCGAAACAGATTTTACCGAGAAGAAACTATTTGTCTGGTGTGCAGGTAGCTAAAAACCCTATTTAATGATGTCTGACTACAAGCATAAAAGTGGTGCTCAAAAGAGAAAAAAGAGAAAATATCCATGATAAAGAAGACAACAAATAAAATTGATACATTTTTTGCTAAGAAAGCGAATTCGATGAGCCACCATCTAAGATTTTAAGGCCTGATTCCATGACAACCAGTACGCAGGTTACACATGCAAAAAGTGCGTATTTTTTAAAAACCGGATACCAGCCATAATGCGTCAATTTCACAGATGTTCTGGAAATTTCATCCAAACCAGCCTGTATGTAATATACCATTTAATAGTGCTGTTGTATATGACAGACAAGGCATTCAGGGCATGAATATTAACAGAAAGTGGGTAACATTCAGTGAAGAAAATAAGAGTTTACATTGCTCATTTTGTCTGATGTATGCTCCCGAAAAAAGTCGAAATATACAGATGATCCAGGGCTGTTCTGATTGGAGACACATCGCAACGAGACTTTTGGAACATGAAAAGAGCCAGTGTCATAAGCATTCTACTGATGCATATTTTCTGAATGCTTGTGAAAGATCAGCCAAGCACAATTTGTTAAAGAAACAACTCTCCTTAAGAACCCAACAAGTTCTTCAGCATCGCTGTTTTAAAGTGTATAATTGATGCTATATTTTACATTGGGTTTCAAGTTTTGTCTTACCGCGGCAAATATGGAGAAGCTGTTGCAACTGCATTTGATGAAAATAATCCGGAAAATGCTGGGAATTTTTTAGAGGCTATAAAGCTTCTTGCAGAGTACAATCCACACCTGCAGGAACATTTGCAGAAGGTGGTTTTGCAAGGCAAACAAAAAGATCCATCTAAGAAAGGGCGTGGCAAATTTGTTACTTTTTTAAGTAAAACAACTGTCAATAAGATAATAAATATTATTTCAGACATGGTTAAAAACGAAATTGTGAAGGAGGTGAAAAATGCAGGGATGTTTTCAGTGCAACTTGACTCTACCCAAGACATTTCTGCCCATGATCAGTGTGCCATTGTCCTTAGATATGTAGTTGGAGACAGAGCTAAAGAAAGACTTGTTCGCCTGGTAAATGTGAATAATTCAAGTGGAAAATGCTTGCACAACCTGTTACGAAATTCACTTGCAGAGATAGGTCTGACACTGAGGCAGTGTATTGGAGATTCGTTTGATGGAGCAGCAAATATGAGTGGTGTTTACTCTGGTCTTCAGGCACTTATGAAAGCAGCTCGCCCTAGTCACATCCATACTTGGTGTTATGCACATGTTCTGAATCTGGTGATCAGTGATGCAAGCAGTGGATGTGTTGCATCAGTTAGTCTTTTTTGTTTGCTAAATGAACTATGATCATTTTTCAATGATTCCTACAAAAGGATGAAGGTGTGGGAAGAGCATATGCAGACCAAAACAGGAAATAAGAAACGCCTAAGACTAAAGCGTATTGGTCAAACTAGATGGTCAAGTAGAAGCAGAGCACTTCGAAAATTGTTTGGCAATTACGCAGATCAGTCATCAGAATTCTTTTCGGATCTTCTGATCATCCTTCAGGAAGTAAGCGAAGCAAATGATTTCAGTTCGCAATGAAGCACAGAAATTGAGTGAAAACTTGCGCAAATTTGAAACCATCTTAATGGCGTTTACATTCATACGAATTTTTTAAATTACAACACCTGTGTCAGATTATCTGCAGACACCAGCCCTGGATATCATGCAGGCTTGGCGCATGATTAACAAAGCCACTGAAAATATTGAAAAAATCTCAAGAGATTTTAAGGGTATTTATGAAACTGCGTCTGATTTTGTTGTTCGTGCAAATTATAAATTAGAAGTAGTGAAGATTTTTGTCCCTAATAGCTTCTCAATTTCAACCATGAGATCTAGTCACTCAGCACCAGAAGGTATCACAGACGAGAAGAAAATTTTTGAGGTTTTATACCATAATGCGGTTATTGATGCTGTGCTATCCAGCATGCGAGCTAGATTCTCGTCTCATGAGAAGCTCTATAAGCAAATTTCCTGCTTTGATCCAAACAGGTTTTCTGAAATTTTGGCATCCCCACAAAACATTGAGCTAGGTTTGATTGCTAATGCAATACCAGAAATTGACATAGTGGCACTACAGGATGAACTGATTTCATTTGCATCAAGCTACAAAGACTTGAAAAAAGGGCTGCTAGAAAATATAAATGACAATGAAAATGATTCAGACAGCTTGGATTCAGAGGAGGAGGATACAAATGTTACTCAATCATCTGCCAAGACAACATGTAAGAATTGTTTGTCATGTGCTTTCAAGCTATTATCTGAGTACAGACTGTGTGCAGCTGCATATGAAAATTTATATGCTGCATATAAATTTATTGTAACTCTAAGCATCACACAGTGCACATGTGAAAGATGTTTTTCTAAACTAAGACTGTTGAAAACAAGGCTGAGATCTTCGCTCACACAAAATAACTTGGAGTCACTTATGCTAATTGCTATTGAAAAAGACATAGCAATGAAAACCAAATCAAACAAAGACAAAATTATTGATAAAATTGCAGAATCCTCTACTGAAATGAGTACAATGTTGTTACTGTAATCCTTGGAAAGTTGATATTTGAAATTTTTGGCTCAGTATTATTGTAAAGCATAGTATATCTTATATTAAGACGTATTAAAATGTAAGTAATATTTTTAAAAGTGTATGTTAACACATTTTATTATTTGTTTTTAAATATCTATTATAAATTTTATAATTTAGTACATTGTTTACGTGTTGATTCGCAGTAATAAAATGGAAATTTTGTTTGACATGTCATTACGCTTTGTCATTATGTGTCCATGAACATCTTTATGAGCTTCAAGTTTTCAAATCTTTTGATGCATAAACGCATACATAAATAGTGATGGGACATTTAATCGGAATCGTTAATCGTAAGAATCGTGTATTTTGGGGGGAATCGGAATCGCATCGTTAAATAAATACTTTAGATTTCCGATTCTTTCATTACGTTTCTCTTTAAATTTAGACTGATGTTGAAAAAAGAAAACTTTTTTCCATATTTCTAACCAGTAAGAGAGAAATGTACCATTTCATAAAAATAACAAGTTATATAAAAATAAAATGAAACCAAAGAAATACGTTATTGAAATTTATTTGATTTGCTCTTTTTTCCTTTCTTTCATTTTTTTAGGTCAAACTTATTATCTATAAATCCCACTTACACTTAACTAAATCAGTGAAACAAACACAGTATATTTGGAGTGGGAGAGGGACTAACTGACTTTGATCTTCCTACAAACAGTTTCTTAACTATTTTTTTTTAATAAATCTAGATAATGAATATTTTTCAGGATTTTTTTTTATGAATGCAGACATTGAATTTTAAAATTCTTCTTTCGGTGTTAAAAGGAAAATAATTAGAAATATTTACGAAGAATAAAATTAAAAGAAATAACAAGGTCCTGCTTTAAAATATTTACAAAAATACAAAAGAGATTTTTTTTTTAAAGCATTATGTTAAAAAAAAAAAAAAGAAAAGAAAAGAAAAAAAAAGAAATAAGATTAATTTAACATTGAAAACGATTGCATAAAAAAAAAAAAACTGGCTTCCGTTTCAAAACAATTCCGCGATTCCCGTGATCGATTCCCGTGATCGCTGAAAATTGGGGTTCCCTACACATACAGGTAGAACCTAAGTAGGCAAGGAATCGGAATCGGAATCGTCTTGGTATCGGAATCATGAATCAACATTTTCCTGGAATCCGTATCGGTATTGGAATCGGAAAAAAATTAGGAATCGTCACAACACTAATCTTAAACTAAAGTTTTTTCTTATTTAAGCCAATATGCACAGATCACCTGCTGCACAGCCTCTATATGTGGCATTTAAGTTAAATGATTAAACTGTAAGTTAAATGATTTAACTGTAAAAAATTGGGAAAGGGGGCCCATTGCATTTTCGGTCCGAGGGCCCGTAATACTCTCAGTCCGCCCCTGGTTACTGAACTGTATGTGTGAAAATGAGAAGGCGTAGTTAGCTATATTTGTTTTTATAGGAAAATTAAACAGTTGTTTTTGTATTAAATAGAAAAAAGTATTGTTCTTGAGTCTTGACTCACTGATTGTTATATAGAGTTATCGGTCATTAACCAGGGATTCTTCCTGTAGAATAGAATATTTTGTGGGAGTGAGTGTTAAGCCTGGGAATGGTTGACAAGGTTTGTTGTTGCATTGAAGATAAAGTTCGGCTCCTTTGCTGTGTTGATTTCCAATGAAGTCAAGTGAATTGGTTCAATATTTTAAGTGCCCACTGACCAAGTCGCGTCGAAGTTTCGTTTTTATTAGTTCTCTTGGTCACGTCGTGAGGCTTGTGAACATGTTTACATTTTATAGCGTCAACTAGAGGTCAAAATTTGGGTCGGTACCTTCGGACGTAGTTGACGACACCTAATTAATATTTTACAACCAATCAAAATACATCAGTTGTTATATTTGGTTGGGATCCTCTATGTGTTTAACTTGCACAAAATTTAAGATTTAAAACAAATGTAGGAATCTGATTCTACAACTGAAAGGAATTGGGAATTGTTTCATTCTTAAAGAGGTGTTTGATGATATTTCTGTTAGTGCGGAATCAGATTTCTGTTCATCAGTAATTAAATTATGGCTTGATATATCATCAGTGATTGCTGTTATATCTGTACATGACAGTGTATCAGCCACAATATGTTGTTGTCCCTTAATAAAGGTATGTTTCGATCTGATTGATTCTTGACTTTATAATTTTCCTTTTTCAATGGTTATGGGCCCAGGCGACATCTCGAAGATAATAAGCCACGTGGGATCTTTATTTTCGTTCATCTTGAATTCTCGGTTGTGGTAGAAGTTTTTGTATCACTTTATAACATGTAATGGCGATGGAAACAAAACTTAGTAACCTCGTGCCACTGAATGGTACAAATTATGCCACTTGGAAAGTACGATGCAAAATGGCATTAATTAAAGATGGCTTGTGGAGCATTGTGAACGAAACGGAGGTTGTTCCCGAAAGAAGGACAGATGCGACAACACACGCGAAATATTTATCGAGGAGGGATCGTGCCTTAGCGACGATTGTGCTCTCAGTGGAACCGTCACTGTTGTGACGTCGTCCCCTGGTCGCAGCGCCAACTGTGACGTTCTATCCTAGTCTACCACGGCACCAACTGTGACGTCCCTAAACAGCACCAATTGTGACGTCCTCGCCGCGGCGCCAGCCGTTCGCTCCTCGCTGCTCCGTTCGGGTGTCGCTGCTCCAAATGTGACGTTCTAACCTTTTGGTGATTCGGGTGGGAATCTGGTTAGATTTGATATCAGCCTCGTCGTTCCCAACTCGCTTCCAACGCCTGGTTACCAAGGTAACTGCACTGATCCCCCAGTCCGCCTACCCACGTTGTGAATTGATCTTAGGCAGACGAGATCAAACAGTGGTTGGGGCCGTACTGCAAACCGAGTTCAACGGGGGTGATACCACACAAATATGCATAAAAGACAATAAAAAGAAAACTCAAAAGTTTAAAGTATCAAAGAAAAAGGTAACAAACTTTAGTTGTTCGATACATAGGACTGCATCTATCTCCCGACCCGTTCTATGGATTGTGACACGTCGTTTTCCGCTAGGCAAGTTTTAACACTTCAAGTTGTCTGCTCTCTAAGAAATTGGTGTTTCGGTGGGTCTTTGGACGAAAGTCAAAAGAAAAAACTTATTTCGGTGATCTGGATCTAAGTCGCTCTTCAAAATAATTGTTCTTGGGTTGGAGAGGGGTCCGGAATGTGCGTGAATCTTGGTCAGCTATCTGCGAGGCTTGCTTCAACTGAAGACTGACTCTGGGAACTGCTGGAACTCAACTCAACTCTGCTCGTTGTGGCTTCGTTTATATGGGCGCCGACCAAAACCGGGGTGAGTTTGTCGGCGCCGGGGGGTTCCTCGATAATTCTAAATACATATCCACCTCTCTGGTTAGGAATTCCCACCTTTTTCTATTTTTGGGAACCTTTCCTCACTCCCACCTTCTCATCATACTTCAGAGGGGCGTGAACTGCCCTCCCCACATCTTCGTAGCAACCTCTCTTACTCATCCTCCAGATGGGCTGCAACAGCCTCCCTCGTGCGTCACGTGATCACCACTCGACCAATGATGTCTTAGTCGGGCGTGGATGAATCCGCGGCTTTGTTTCAGGAAGAGAAAAAAATATCTTGCTTAACTAAAAAAAAAATATATCTTCTCTTTTCCTTTTCTTCCTCTTAATCGCCGTTATCATTTCTCTGGTCGCGAACGGGACAATATGACAATGGCGGTCATAACTCTTGTTCTACACGTGGCTTACGTCAGGTATTTTATCGCTAATTATCAGAATGGGTGGTCTTCTTAACACGGTCTCAAAAAGAAACATCTCCAAAGTTTCAGTCAGTCTGTCGCCTCGAAGAAAGAAAAAAAAAAACACTTCTAGGTTCCTATTCATTTTCCTTCGGTACATATTTCTGATAACATAATTTTATTATCGCAGGCCAAGGATGTTCCGTCGAAGGAAAATCGGTCAACGGACATTCGTAGGTGGTCCTTAATTTTTCATATCTGTCCAAAGTCACTTTAGTTGCCTGTTTTTCGTCACTTATCGAAATAACATTTTTATTTGAATTTTTTTTTCTTTGGCCAGCCGGTCTGTAGTTGATAATAAGATGTCTTCCCGTACCAATAGTTTGTTTTCATATCCTTAGATAACACAGCCGATGCCAAAACATATCTGATTCTTTCTTTCTTTCCCTTTCTTTTTACTCAGAATTTCCCTGTCATTGTAATGACACGCTTTCGCCATTTGTTACTTATCAAAATATCCTTTTATCCATTGTCTCTTAGCTGTGTGTGTGTTCTTGCTTATCACTCACGATTCGGTCCTTAGCCTCTTCTTTTCTTCTTTTCTTTCTTTTCCCTTTCTGCCTCGTTAAATGGTGCCACACTGTTGATCCTGCAGTTGTGTGGAAGAAATTGGCTCATCAATTTCAAAAGAAAACGTGGGCTAACAAATTAGCGTTGAGGAGAAAATTATATACCCTTAAATTAAAAGAAGGTGACTCTGTTCACAAACACAACAAAACGATGATGAAAATATTTGATGAGTTAGCAATTATTGGCGATTCAATTGATGAGGAGGATAGAGTTGTACATCTCCTAGCTACTCTCCCAGTTTCTTATAACCTGTTGGTGACAGCACTCGAAGCAAGTCAGGATGTACCCAAATGGGTGTTAGTGACTGAACGATTGCTGTACGAAGAAACCAAGGTTAAAGAAAGGGAAATTAATGGTGCCGAATTGAAAGCCATGACGTCAAAACATCACGTCAACAAAAGGGGACCCAAGTGTTATCACTGTCGAAAAAATGGACACATTAAGCGAGACTGTCGATTGCTTGGTGAAGATACAAAAGGGAGTGTCAAGTGGAACCATCCGAAAAAGAAAATGCAGGATAACTCAAGCGATTCTAACGATTACGTTGTTGGACTTTTTGTACATCATGCGTTGTTGCCTAATGATAAAAAGAGCAACTGGATTGTGGACTCTGGAGCAACATGTCACATGTGTTATGATGTGAGGAAATTCATTAATTTCAGAAAATTGGATGTAGCAGAGGAAATAAGCCTTGGCGACGGATTCTCAGTTGAGGCATTAGGAATAGGAACAATAGAACTGAAAATGAGTGTACCAGAGGGGAAACACCAAAGATGCAGGTTGTATGAGACTCTATATGTTCCCAAATTATCTTATAACTTATTAAGACATGCATATTTACTGAATCAAGTTGTCAACATTTAGATGACAAGCAGAAAGTGGTGGGTACAGGTTCAAAAATTGGGAACATGTACAATTTAAACTGCAGTGAAGTACATGAAGCAGCCCATGCAGCAACTACCTGCTAAGGTAGTAACACAAAAGAGGAGATTTGGCATAGACGTTTTGGCCACCTTGGAGCAAATAATTTACAGAAACTAGTAAGGGATCAACTTGTAACTGGCCTTGACTATGATGTAACCAAGGATATCAACTTTTGTGAGCCATGCTTGGATGGAAAATATCATCGTTCCTCGTTTCCAAAATCTGGTGGAAGGCGAACCACTCAATTTCTCCGAATTGTACATAGCGATGTTTGTGGAAGGATAGAGGCAAAATCGCTTGGTGGAGCTGAATATTTTGTCACGTTTATTGACGGTAAATCAAGATTTGTGTGGACATACGTGCTCAAGCACAACAGAGATGTGTTCAGAAGGTTCATGGAATGGAAAACCATGGTGGAGAAATCAACTGGACATAATGTTAAGACTCTACGCACTGATAATGGTGGGGAGTACACTTCAAGCGAATTTGAAGATTATTTATAGAAGGCGGGTATACGACATGAATATACTGTTCCTAAAACTCCAGAGCAAAATGGAGTAGCTGAAAGAATGAACCAAACATTGGTGGAAACAGTGCGAGCAATGTTGTTGGATTCAAAGCTGCCTAAGAAATTTTGTGCGGAGGCTTTATCTACTGCTTCATATGTTCGAAACCGGAGCCCAACAAATGCAGTACAAGGTATGACGCCATATGAAGTATGGAAGGGCTACAAACCTAACGTGAACCATTTACACATTTTTGAATGTGATGCTTTTGTACACATACCAAAGGATGAAAGATTTAAAATGGATTCCAAAGCAAAGAAAAGTATATTCCTCGGATATGGTATTGGTGTTAAGGGGTATAGACTCTATGATACAATAAAATCAAGGGTATTCCTTAGCAGAGATGTCATCTTCAACGAATCAGATTCAATAGCTGAACAGGGGAGAAAGGAAGTTGTAAACCGATCTCCAGTAGTAATTGAATATCAAGACAGCTGTGATGATGGTGACAACTCGCAGCAGGTGACAGGACCCCGAAGATCACCAAGGATTAAGAAAGCTCCAGATCAGTATGGCGAATGGGCCTACATGGCTCATAACTTAAATGACCCATTGACAATGAAAGAAGCACTTTCCAGTCCTGAGAAAAATGAATGGATGAAAGCAATGGAAAGTGAAATTTCTTCCTTACTAATAAAGTATGGGACCTTACGGAATTGCCCAGTGGACGAAAAGCTATTGGTAGCAAGTGGGTGTTTAAACGAAAGTATGATGCTGACGGAGACATGGAACACCATAAAACTCGACTGGTAGCTCAAGGTTTTCTTCAGAAGTACGGAATTGACTATGACGAGTTGTCAGATTTGAATCGGTGTGAACTGTTATTGCCTTAGCAGCACAGCTTGACCTGAGGATACATCAATTAGACATAACAACTGCATTCTTAAATGGTGAGCTGAAGGAAGAAATTTACATGAAGCAACCAGAAGGATTTAAAGTTAAAAACAAGGAACATCTTGTCTGTAAACTGAAGCGAAGCATCTATGGTTTAAAACAATCGCCAAGATGTTAGAATGAATCACTGGATTGCCAACTGAAAAAGATGCACTTCAAGCAGTTGGAGAATGATCCTTGCATCTACATACAATCTTCAGGAGGAGAAATCTTTATAGCTACTGTTTATGTAGATGATATTATTCTAGCTAGCAAGTCTCTGACACGTATCCAAGAATTTGTTAAAACAATATCGAAAATTTTCAACGTCAAGGACTTCAGGAAACTACATCACTTCTTTGGTGTTAAGATTGCTTATCCCACAGAAGTTTTGAAAAGATTCCAAATGGAAAATTCAAAACCCACGTCAACTCCAATTGATGTTGGAGCAAGAAGCTGGTCAACCAAGAGTTGTATCAATCAGCAGTTGGAAGCCTACTGTATCTGTCAACAAGGACACGACCTGACATTGCCTATGCTGTCGGAAATGTTGCAATATTCTGCTCCCAGCCTACAATGGAACACTGGAAGTCTGTAAAACATATCTTGCATTACCTAAACGGTACACGAGGGTATGGTTTGTTATATGACAAGGAGAAAGAAACGAATCTCCTGGGGTACTCAGATGCAGACTGTCAGCTGGAGAAGTAAGAAGCAAACCTGTGTTGCATTATCAACAGCTGAAGCCGAATACATGACATTGGCAATTGCGGCACAGGAGGCAGTATGGATGTCGCGTCTTCAAGGTAATTTAATAGGAGCTTCAGTTGAACCGACACGAGGAAAATCAATCAACAATATGTATGGCAAAAAATCCACAATATCATGGACGAGCCAAACATGTTGACATTAAGTTTCACTACATTCGAGAGCAGGTGGAGATGAAGTCTATTAAACTAGAGTACTGTCAGAGCAAAGACATGATAGCTGATGTGCTGACAAAAGGACTTGTGAGCACACAATTTGTGAAGCTCAAAGAACTGTTAGGTGTTAGAGAACTGATACAGTAGTCTGACAGCAATTGAGTGTTGAATTATCAATGACTGTCAGTCTGCCAAGAGTTATCTGCTCTTAGTTTTGGTTATCTCCTCTTCTCTCTTTTTAGACAGTCTCTAATGTAAATAAAGCGTTCACCTCGTGTGTGTGTTAAGTAAAATATGTCTATGTGGTTTTTATTAAATCTGTCTCCCTGTCTGAAGTATCAAGTCTAATCAAAACAAGGTATGTTTCGATCTGATTGATTCTTGACTTTATAATTTTCCTTTTTCAAATAGGTACTTTCAGAAATCCAGATACAAGATTCAAACACATACACATCATTGGTCCCCTATCAATCTGTCAAATTTATTCAAACATCTTAACCATTGTTGACAGATTTTCACGTTGGCCTCAACGGCATATCAGCAGCTTCAGTTGCAAACACTATTTTAAAAGATTGGATATCTATTTTCGGACTACCCGATGTTATCACCACTGATCGTGGCACACAGTTCCGATCATACCTTTTTCAAGAATTCAGCAACTTGCTAGAGTTATTATTCCAACATTATTCCAATACCCAAATATAGTTTGGTTAAATCTGCAAAAAGTGAATCACAGAACACTTTCAACTTCATACACTTTCAAAAAAATCTCGTGCCCTCATTGGTTAATAAATATACAAGTAGGAGTGAATATCCATCCACGCTTAACTAATTTTTACAGCTCGTGACTGAAATCCAAATTCGCGCCAAGTCTCTGTCAGCCACCCGAAGCAAGTAAAAACAGAAACTCATTCATAATCCCCAGTGAGCATTGTGACATCAAACGAATTGCAACTAAAAACTTCACGTCACACAATCTTAAGTTTTTCGTTCATACGAACATTATACAAGCTTAACGATATTCACACTAACCCTAACCCAAAACTCACCAGTGAACTCTATTGCTATTCACTCACCAAATTCCTTACGCAGTAGTTAAACAAATTCCTCCTAACAAATCAACTTTATTTCTCAACATTCGAGAACATTGTATTACACAAAACAATCAAAAGTAGATAACTTCTTTGATCACAAAATTGCATTCAACTTTACAAACATTTACTACTTACATGAACAGTAAATTCTTAAATGTAAATCTTATTCTTGCGATTAATTTACAGAATCCTCAATAACAGGTTCTAACAAACATCTTTTCAAGTTAGAACTCATTAACAAAATTTAATCCTTCACCAAACTTGAATTCAACGTAAATTAATCTAAGAAGATTTCACCTAAAAAAATTCACTACATTTTTGTAAAATATTTTCATTACAAAAATATATTGAAATTTACTTGTTATTCAAATATTTGTCTTTTGTCTTTTATCACAAATGTTTCTTGTTGCTTTCTCTTGTTGATTTTGCATTTTGCTTAACATATTCGTAAATTAAAAATTTGTATGGATTGATTTGGGCCGTCAATACCATTAAATAAATGGTAACCACCAAACTTTCCACTACAACCCCTTCTCTATAAGGGACATTATTTTAAAAGGCATTGGCAGCACACCAGCCGAAATAGTCTTCGATGCACTCTTGTCACTACCAGGAAACCAAACACATATACGCATCAACAAATCTATATACCTGTGTGTACATTTTCATACGAGAAGACGCAGTTAAAAAACACTTTTAGAAACTCATCAGGGTCCATACAAAGTCTTACACTGATCAGACAAATATTTCACATAGAAAAAAGGAATAAGTCAGACACTGTCGCTATTGACAGACTAAAAACAGCTTTCTTAGGAAAACAAAATCAACCACGCACACATTCTCCTGATGTACAAGAAACACCCAAATCTAACACTATTGTTGCGGGATGTACACGGAGTGAAATATATCAGAAGGCAAAATTAAGTAAGATGAAGGTTATGCCTATTTATAGCGTCTGTATCACACAAAATATAGGTTATACAAACAATTTAAGAACAAATTGCATGGCAAGAAACTACTAAATATTGTTGTTAAAGATTTAACATTAAAGAAATTTTTATATCAACAATAAAATATACATGTAACGACAATTACAATGTTTGCTTTTGTGATATTAGGTTGGTGCAAAAATAATGACGTAATAATGTCGTTTTTTGACGTTAAAAAATACGTAAAAAAAACGACATTATTACGTCATTATTTTTGCACCATCCCAATAATTAAGACAATGTCATAAGAAATGTTTGTGCAGGAATGTTGTTAAGAAATGTTGGTACTTTTTGATTGTTAAGAAATTTAAAATGATTTGATTTCTGCAATGAAAAAGAAATTATATGTGTTCGTTCATTTATCAGTGTGTGTACGTGTGTAATTTACAAGTAAGAATAAAATGTTATCAAGAGTTGCTTACCTTTGTCTGTGTAGGCTAAGTTCGTGAAATATACAATTACTTTTTAGTAGTGAAATTGTTTCACTTTTCAAGTCAACTGTAGATGTTGGTTAACACACGGACAATGGTTGATGAATGTTTGTTGAGATTTCAATGTGGTGTGTGAGTCAGTGAATTGTCACGCATGGAGTTTGGTAAGCATCTTGTTGAACTCCAGTGGCTGTCTGAATTGAGTCAGCTGCGGTTAATTTATAGATTTTTTGTGTAACGAAATCGGCTCAAAAGAGCTTGGCGGGAAATAGCATTCGTTTGGAATTTTGCTATACTTTGGTGTTTTATTAACCAATAAAAAGATTGGATTTGCAAAAACGAGATGATGATTGGTTAAAGGCTTTTCAGAGAAGAATACATTTTTTTGAAGCGGGTTAAAGGCTAATGTGAAAGATTCCACGCTATCATTACAATCTAACAATACACCAACAATTCAAACTAGATCAGGTAGAAAAGTCACATTTCCTCAAAACTTCAAAACATATTTATTACTGTAGCGGTTTGAACGGCCTGGAATTCAATCCGCACATTTTTTTTTTTTTACTTTACAAATGTATCAGCAAACAAAAAGTAAACAAGAGAAACCACACAAAAACTGTTTTTATAATAAAAATCCTCATTTTTTTTTTTTTTACAGTATGACATACAAAACAATCAAAATTGTGATTTTTATATAGAAAGAGTTGCAATTAATAGCAGGAGTTATTCACCTTTAACTGTTATTTGAATTAGTTAAGACTTTAAGGAAGATATGTATTTTTTATCTGGACTCACAGAAAAGATTTCAGATCATGAAATAAAGTTCAGTCTCAATGAAAGAAATATTCTTCGATAAGAAGGTGTTGCAGGCTGAAATTTGGTGTAAGATAAGTTCAAAGAAACTTGTTGACAAAAAAAATGTAATCTTTACTTGAATATCAAGTAATATTGTGTTTAGTTTGGTACTAAAAATGTAATTTTTAGTTTTTAAACTTCTGAATAAAATTTAGCGTAAATAAGTTGAAATAACTTGCCGCTTAAATTGTTCACCGAAGAGAGATGAATATTAGTGAGAGAATTCCGGAAAACTGAGAATATGTTGAATCGAACTTATACCTCCAGAGGATTTTGAAGTAATATTTCTCACTGGTGAATATTGACAAAGGCGAAAGTTGTATTCTCTTGGACGGCATGTTTGTTGCTGAAGAAAATCTCACTTTTAGAAGTTGATAAGTTTCTGTTGCTTGTAGTTGAAGGAGTGAATAGATGTCGTAGGTCTGCGCGCATTCTGTGTATTCGTGTTTCATAGTGTTTGCCCTTAAGGGACAAACGTAATCTCTCTACGTTACATCTTGTGTGTAAGAGAAGGCGAAAGAGAGAAAGAGTTGAAAATGTTGCTTGGTATTTATAATGTTGTATGTCACGTGACTTATCATACCCCGTCAATAGGTATCCACGTGCAGACAGACGGTCTGCAGGCATCGAGTCAAAAGGACGCATTTCCCGTCTCTCTCTTCAACATGCGACTCAAACACCTAGACTTCGGTAATAGACCTTTTATAGTCAACTTCTTTGCCTGAAGCTACCTTCACCATCCTTGACTCGATCCTAACCCAACCTTTACGACATTCCTACATAAAACGAGATTCTCTTCCAAAAAAAAAAAAAGAAAAGAAAAACAACAAGCATTTGTCACGAACTCTTCCAGAATCTCCACTTGTCAATTACAGCGACAGCGAAAGTCCATGTTCTATGTACTTACATCCATCTCCGTCAAAGGATCGTCGCACGTAAGAGAATTCATTTTTCTATCAACACTTAATCGTTCTCTCACAGTTAACTCATCGACGGCAAGCAACCTAGCATCTTTAAAACAACTGTTGCCACAGTATCAAGTGAACCTTACCTCCAAAGCAACAAGAACCCATGAGCCTCCACACGTACTACTTATATTTTCTCGATCTTTCCTTTGGTCTATACTTTATTCTATGTTGACGAATATTTCTCTTGCAACTTATAAACTCTGTGATTCTATCCTGGTCGAAGTTTCATAACCTATCGTGTTAATCTGTTTCTAAGTCTCCATTGATTCTTCTATTCTCCGGCTCCTTTCCTCTTCAGGAACATTTGGCGCCAACCATTAAAGTTTGGCGCGCAATAACGCCCAACCTCAACCGCACGCTTCACAGATTCGTTAGACCTACTATCCAGTAGCCAGGAACTCGACACCGGATTCTTTCCTCCTTCATCCTGTCAGTTTGTTATTAAATAAACTTATATTTGTTATGCCTTTCATACACCATTCGTATTTGTCCATTCTCTACCGTTGATAACCTTGTCAAGAACCGCTGATATCATAAAAGAGTATCAAATACGCTTGTACGTGGGAGTCTGGTTGTCTGACACAAAGCCATACAAAAGGGAACCACATTAGGCGACCAGGCTTCTACTACAAATCAAAATAAAATGAACAGTTTATTGACCAGTAGAGACACTCTCGATCCCAAAACCAAAACTTTAATTTGGAGTCAAACAATGGCAATATAATCTCTAATTAAAATAAACTCAACACAGCCCAACACCGGCAAGATGAAGGATGCGATACAAAACAACCTTCATGTCAATACCAACGCGTTGGGAGAGAAACAACAACAGCCATCAGCAATGTTTAATTTCACTATTTTTTTCTCCCTATTGCCTTAGTATCAGCAAGATAAAAGTTACTAGTTTTGTTTGTATGCATGTAAATAAATTATACATTTATTTGCCCATACTCAGATGTATTCTTTTTAATTGAATTTACGCTTACCGAGCTGAAAAAGGAATTAATTTCTGCAACAGTAACAACAACAAGATTCTGTCTTCTCAGTTACCCATTTCCGTCTCCACGACAAAGTGGTAACCATGACGTTTCGAGCCATAGCAGTCTCATCACGAAATACGCAGAAACTCCAGTAAATACACCAACACAATGAGTTCACATGAAGACACATTAGAAACACCTTTAGAGATAAATTAATCAGTCCTTCAATTACCACCATACAATGCCACCAACACAAAGAAGTGGTTCCTCCAACTCCAGACCATTTTTACTGTCAGAGAGATAAGTTCATAAAAAAAATCAATTTAGATGTATTCTTTTTTACTTGAATTCACGCTTGCTGAAGCGGAGAAGCACTTAACCTCCACAGCAGTAACAACAATAATGTTCTGTCTTCCAGGTTACCCATTTCTGCCTCTGAAATAACCTCCATTTAAACGAAAAATGAAAACAACAAATTTAAAAAATCTCCTAAAATTTCATCATTTGTCCTAGAGATTTGTTTCCATGTAAGTATTAACTGGATTTTGAAAAAATGATGCTTATTTTTTGCTTAAACATAGCGAAAATAGCATTTATTTACGCGTGGTTGCCTATGAACTGTCATCACGGTCATAGGTCAACAAAAGTAGTCATCTACTGTCACTCCAAAGCGTGCGTCATCTCTGTAACCCCCGCCCCACAAACTCACATAAAAACTTTAAAAGTACGAAGTAGCAAAATGATTAGAATTTAGAAATTGGTATTGTTTCTCCCTAAAAGTAAATTTTCTTTACCCTTATATAACCAATAGTTTAAGAAAATAATTTTTATTCTGTACACATTTATGAAACTTAGAATAGATTTTAATTTTTATACCACATTAGAAGTATAAAAAGGAAATTAATTAAAACTAGTTAAATGATACTTTTGAGTTTAACTTATTTTTTATTATTTTCATACCTGTTTGATGTCAGAAAATATTTAATTGCACCCAATGACGTCTTTTTCAATTATTCTGATTTTAAAGTTTATTTAACTAAAAGAAGTGCTACAAATAAAGGGAAAAATTGATAAAGACTTATTGAAATTATACTGCTCATTGACTGCAGTCACATAATTATTTCCTTTTTGAACCTGTGTACAAAAAATAATGTAACAATTTTGTAAAAATGAAAATAAATAAAATTCTTTTAAAATAATTTTTACACTTGAAAATGACATTAAATTTTACATTTTTTTAATTTAATTATTAAATATTTTTATTTAATAAAAATGACTAGACCCGGGTTAAGGATACAAGGCTCAGTGAATAAAGAAGTTGGTTAGATCCAGTGACTAGACCCAAAGAGTTGTGAGTTCAATACCAGGCCACAGCAGTGGTGAACCAAAACTTGGAGAGTTGAGTTAAAGGGAAATAAATGAGATATCAGGAAGAGGCATGGCACGTGGAACTAGAAAAATCTACCCTGGTGGATGAAATAAAAGGTTCAGTTCGAAATTACAATCACCTGAAGAAGGCCGGGGCGTACAACGGCCGAAACATTGTTAATATGACAATGAAGATGGGGATAATAGTCCGAATAATGTAAAAACTGCAAGTAATCTCCCTGAATCTTTTGCGTTTCACGCCCTGCGTGGATCTACGGCTTCTTCTACATTCCCTCCTCCTCTTACTGGTTTCACGGGTATTTCTCGTCATGGGGAACCTTAATCTAGTTCCTTTATTCTCAGTGTACTATGTTTCGTATTCTGAGTCTTTCGAAAAACTTTGATCGTACATTGATTCCTCAGTCCTGCTTTCTTATTCTTCTAAATAGTCATTCGAACTAGCTTCGCTTTGTTCTTCCTCATAATTTTGGCTAGCTCTTAACTGGTCTGCATGGGCAACAATATTTTTATCATTCTTGCATACTAATGCTATGTATCCTTTTTGCATTATGAAATTCGCCTTTTCTGGCTCGTTTTCTTTATTTCTTTTGTACCATATGTCTTCATTCATAGAGTAAGACATGGTTAATGGAACTCTAATTTGTCTGCCCATTAATGCAGATGGGCTATCTGATCAGTCAGCATGTGGTATTGTTCTGTAACTCAACAATAATCTTGGTAGGAAAGTTTCAATCTTATTTTGTTGAGATGAAAATGCTTTCAATCCCATCTTTATTGCTTGGACCATTCGTTACCAGTTTCGGGACTTCCCATATTCATAATATTGTAGCGGACCGTGTGGGTTTGAGTGTTGTTAGTTTAGGAACACGTGCTGTTTATTCCTGCTAGAAGAAGGTCCAACTACAAGAACATGCCAGACTCAAGCTGAGTCCAACCGAGGATGTAAAGAAAACAAACAAGACCAATATATTCATGTCAACAAATATATGTATTAAACAACAAAATTTACAATGGACATAGACATCAACATTCGTGTTTGTGTGTGAACGTAAAGAGTTTGTATTTTGTTGAATGTTCGTATGTACGTGTATGTGTGTTTCATGGAGCTTTCCCACAAGTGGACGAAGACGCGGATCTCTGTGAGAGATCACATTTTAAATGTGTCCGCTGAAATACAAAGTAGAAAGAGAACGAGGCAAGAAATCGCCCAGTATTTATAGTGTAGGGAGAGCGACCCCTAGTGAACAATTTGGACAATTAATGAGGAGTTAACTCCGACAAACTTCTCTTGTATGAAGTCAATACAAACTCCTAAAGTCATTTGGTTTGTAACCGCTCTAAAATTTTATGAGAAATGTTGTACTGTCCATCTGTCAATCAGAGTTGAATTAATTCTTCCTCTGTGCTTATTCCTTGTCCTAGTTCATGAAATTTACAATATCTGCTAACCTTATTAGATATTTCCTTAGAGGCTCCCCAATACTAAGAATTTGATTCATTCGGCTATGACCAATCTTTTGTTTGGTTGAATATTTCTCAATATTATTTCTTTGACTTCCTTAAATGTCAAGTTTTCAATTTCAGCATGGTAAGTCATTAACGAAATCTGCCTAATGGCTTCGCATCCTGCAGTGCCAAAAATAGATTAATGATTTCTTTCTGTCCTTCAGGTGTTTGGTCATCTCATAGATTCTTTATTCTGGCACATGCCTGAAATATTTTATCCAAATCTATACGTATTCAGGTTCTGTCAAACAAAATTTATTAGGTTGGTGCAAAAATAATGACGTAATAATGTCGTTTTTTGACGTATTTTTAACGTCAAAAAACGACATTATTACGTCATTATTTTTGCACCAGCCTAATATGATGATCAAACTTAGTGTGACGTCCCCCCCCACCGGTGTCGCTGCGCCAAATGTGACGTCTGCCTAGCCGCGTCCGTCGTGCTATCCTGTCCTGTAACGACCAACTGGCTTGGTACTGGTCGCGGCACCAAATGTGACGTTTTAACCTTTTTGTGATTAGGTATCAGCCTTGTCGTTCCCAGCTCGCTTCCAACGTCTGGTTACCGAAGTAACTGCTTTGATTTCCAGTCTAACCTACCCACATTGTGAATTGATCTTAGGCAGACGAAATCAATCAGTCGCCGGGCCGTAATGCAAGCCGAGTTCGATCAAGGGTAACACCGCACAAGTATATGTAAAAGAAAAGAAAATAATAACTCGAAAAGTTCAAATGTGTTAAAAAAAAAAAAGGATAACGATATTTTATATCTGGTTGCTGAATACAGGACTACCTCTTCTTCCCAACCCGCTATATACATTCGTGACACTTTGTGTTTGTTAGGCGAGTCTTAACATCTTAAGTTGTTTGTTCTTTAAGAAACTGGTTCTTGGTGTATCTTCAGGCGATATTCGTGAAACTTGTTTTGGTGGTGTGAGTCTAAGTCGTTGTTCAAAAATAAATTGTTCTTGGCTAGAAGTTGAGTTCGGAATTGCGTGAATCTTAGTCAGCTTCTGCGAGGCGGGTCTTCAGAGCTCTCAGCTCACTGCAACTGCTTGCCTGTCTATCTCCAACCCCAACTGCGAACTTGAACTCGAACTCGTTTTCACTCGCTGCGACTCTGTTTATATGGACGCCGACCAAAACCGGGGTGGGCTTGTCCGGGTTTGAGGTTCCTTGATAATTCTAAACCCACAATCCACTTCTTTGTTTTCGGTCAGGAAAATTTTATTATTTTCCATTTTTGGAAGTCTTTCGTCTTCCCACCTTCTGTTCTCATATTGGTATCTCACCATGCCCTCAGAGGGTGTCAACGAGTTTCCCTCTCTCACAGTAGCATCTCACACCTATCCCTTCAGGGGGGCGCAACAGGCCTCCCCTCCTTCTTCACATGATTACCTCCGCCTGACGCTCATGCCACCATTCAGCCAATGGGCGCTCAGCAGCGTGGGTGTGGCCAGACTAGCCTCTGTTTAAAAAATCTTGCTCAAAGGAAAAAAAAATTATCTTCCTTTTTCTTTTCTTTCTCTTTCTGCCCGACAACAAACCTTAGACTCTTATCATAGTCAAATGTCACTTGGACTTTATCACTCGGGGCCTTCAGCAAACAAGTGCGTGGTCAATTGGACATATTTGCATTCTGTTGTTAATTAACTGTTCTGATAAAATAATTTCGCTATCATGACGATAAACAGGTGTTTTTCTCAAATGACATGGAGGTGGTTCCGCGGACATTTTGGTTTCGGTCAAGCTTGACCTAATTAATTTTTATCTCCCAGCACCCTGTGGGAGGTTTCTTTTCCAACTTGAAAAAATCTTTTTTTATCATTGCCATGGGCAGATTGGATATATCTTACTCGCCGCCCCGTAACATAAATCAGATTAAATTCTGTGTTTCACCTTCTCGACAATGGAAATACAAATCTTACCACTTTCCCTGTCAGAAAAATAACACCGCTTAGTGTCCTTCTTATCACCTAAATTTAATTCTCGCCTTTCTTTTTTTTTTCTTTCTTCTTTCTAGCGACGTAGTGTCACATTAGTCACCGTAGATATTCTGTGTACAATGACTCAAAGTTGCCTGTGAAACAAAAGGAAAGAAAAAACTGAAAAATCAAAGTAGCATATTGAATATGTCACTTTTAGGAAATGTAAATATTAAGAAGAAACTTAGTGAGACATACAGACTTTCAATCAATGAGCAAAACAGGAAGAATTGAAAATTAAAAAGAACCGTGAAATTTTATCCAAAATAATAGACTATTTTATTTTATGGAAACTTTGAAGCTTCCTTACGTAGACATGATGAGAAAGATGATTCAGTAAATCTAGGGGTATTTAGAGGCTTAATAAATTCGGCATCTAAATTAGATCCAGATTTGAAGAATCACTTAGAAATCAATAAGGTTTTCGTAGGTGTTTCTAAGACTATTCAGAATGAGATACTTGACTGTCTGTTACACATATACCATGAGGAGATAAGGATAGAAATTAGAGAAGTTTCGTTTGTAGCCGTTATGGCTGATGACACAACAGATGTTTCAGAACACATTCAAACTGGTCATTGTTCTACGGTACGTGTTGAATGAAGAAATATTTGAGCATTTTTGGGGATTCTTTATTCCAGAAAATCAAACTGCAGATGGCATATCAAAACGTATTCTAGAATAATCGCACATAATTCTTCAAGGAAATGGATAAAAAATGTCAGCTCAGACATTTGATGGTGAAAAGGTCATGAAAGGTAAAAAAGAAGTTCAAGCGAAAATAAAAGCGGTTTATAGTAGTGTATATTTCATTCACTGTTATGCACATCAACTTAATTTAATAATGAGAAATGCAGAAAGTATTACATGAAACGCAAGAATATTTTTCTGACATTTTGGCTATTCCAACATTCTTCTCAAGATCATCACAACGTGTATCCATCCCCAAGAAGCATATGGACGTCAGTAGTCTATGTCCATCCCCTACTTTAACATGCGGACTGTGAACAGGGTTCATGGAAATTTGTAATCTTGAAAAAGTTGCCTTACTGAAATTCAAACAAAATCAAATGCAGATTAAACCAGAAGCAACAATACCGGAATGATGATAATTTCATGTTTGGTTAGAGCTTTTTCATTATATTATGCTTCATGTTGAAGTAATTTACAACCAAATGCAATCTTGAAAAATTAGTGTTTAAAGTCAATATATAACATTACAAAACTGCTATTTTAGAAATAAGAAACTCGAAGTACTGTGAGAATCCTAAGGCATTCATTGCAGAAGTAAAGGAAGTGTGTGACTGCATATGTGTTGGATATATATTCTTCCACTAAACACTTAGTAGCTTCTAAATTGATCAAGAAAAGCTTTACTAGTTTTAAGAATGAGGTGCATACAGAGGAGTTAGTACTGACCACTGAAGCATATCTCATGATAGACAATGAAAAGCTTGAAACTGAACTAAAGTTATTCTATTGTAGGTCTGATGTGCATGAATGTTGCAAATTATTGAAATTACAAGAGTGATAAAAATGCTCTTGACCACTTCCCCTTATTATATCAGAGAAAAGAATAAAGCCTTTCCTAAAGAACACTGAATGCTGAAAGAGTAAATGTACTTGCAGTGCTTTCAATGGAGAAAAATTTCTTCAAAAGTCATCCAAGGATCAAGGAAAAAGATTAACCTTTTCACTCAAAGTAAAACAAAAATGGATTTCATTTTTAAATGAATGGATCAAGCTTGAATTGTCAGTTTATAAGTTTTCATTTAGGATTTTATCAAGTTTATGTATAAATTTTCTTTTTAGATGTTTCATTTTATACAATTTTAAGACAATGGCTAAAAATTTTCTGAAGCAGCACACCCACTAAGCCGCCACTGAAATTGACCAACGCTGATAATGTTGTAATGTGTAAATTTTGTTAACTACTATGATATTGTCCCAATGACAAATCATTTGAATCTGTTCCACTGTCCTTCTTAAAGAAAGAATGTTTGATAATCATACTGAGACTTCTCCTTCCATTCTCTGTCTTAAAAACAACCTAGGACAGATAGAGGATGCTTCTACCACTATTTCTACTGCCAACTTAGTTGATCGCTTTTAATAATTTGCATTTGGCGCTGAAGGTGTGGTGATAGAAAAATAAATAAATAAAAACTAAATAACAGGAAGACCAAAATTTTACCATCTCTAAAAGTAAACAGAAAATAAAAAAATCACCAGGCAAACAATTCGACCCACCAAACAGAAACCTTTTACAACCAGGATGTACAAAAAGGAAATAAGATCAAAATTTCACCATCTCTAAAAATAGATACCTCGACCAACCAATCAAAAAGCTTTCAAAACCAGGATATAAGGCCACAAGCCAACTAGAAGTGAGCCGCTTTTTCACATTCTCCCCTATATGCGTTCACAAAAATAACCTACCATAAAGGTAACAAACTTGTGATTTCTTCATACAGAACAAATGGTTGGCCATAAAGTTAAGTTATAACCCCCACATATGAAGTTCCCACTAATACTATATCCTTCCTCTGTGTGAATAAACAAGATATCAAAAAAAGGAATTTTGTTATTGTGAACTGTATGGACAGAGTTGAATGTATTGGCAAAAATGTGTTAATGACAGCAAATATACAAAGAGATTTAAGCATCCAGTGTTGAAAGAAATGCAGTTTCCAGGAAATAATATTTGGCTAAAGCTTAAGGAAAATATGTTATGTTTAGCAAACCACAAAACCCATTAATTTTTTCCACTCACATATAGATCCGATGTTGTGTTTTATAGTTGAAAATTTACTAAGGTCATGGTTAAAAGTAGCAGTTAAATCTGCAGCATTTCTAATGCCTTTCTATCCAACATTCTGTCAACTTCTAGTTTGTTTTGAAAGTAAACATTTTTGTCTTGGCAGCAAGAATTTGTCAAAGCAGAAAATATGGAGTTGGTTTCAAATAAAGTTTGGAAATATTCTGATTTGAAATCTACTGAAACTGTACATAAAGAATGGCAATGCGTCCGAAATATAAGGAAATCTACTGTCTGGAAATTTTTTGTCTGGAAGAGAAGATTCAGTTATCAGTGGAGAAATGGAAAACATAGAATTAGCAAATAAACGTATTCCAAAAATTCTGCTTGAAGTTGTGTATGATCATTTTGTATGAAAGACGCAAATTTACTTCATGAATTGTATTCCATCAATAGATATATAGAAGTGTTTTTTTTATTTTTATTTTCAGCGATGCCACATTATTGTCTCATGTTATTTGGAAATGAGTTAGACAATGCCAAATAATTATCCTGGCTCAAGAATTGCCATGGACAAATGCAGTATGCTATCTTAATAATCTTCTGAGATCAGGAAATCAAAGTAATATGGCTTTGTAAGGAGCTTAACTTAAATGAAATTGTTGAACATGTGTATAGTTGCTTCAGATCAGCCTTAAAATTGCATCTCATAGCTTGTGAGCTCATGTCATAGGACAGCAATTTACCATTTCATACTACCAAAATGATTATAAAGTATCAGGGAGACTCACTGGGGAGCAATGGTTACTAAGCTAGTCTAGCAGACCATTACTACTGTGTAGTAAACATATTCCTGGGTGCTCCACACTTATGGCCTTATACCAGTCTAAACTAAGTTACATATATATCTAAGAGACAGATCTCTCATCACTAATCTTACTGTTACTATCTTGCTTTCAATATGGTTGACAACTTCAAGAGTAATAGTAAAGTTACTTTTGTGATTCTGAAATTATGACGATAGATATTAGCACTTACCTGATCCAAAGCGTCTGTGATGTTTGGCATGCTGAACCACCATTTACGAGAGGTCCAAGGCACATTTGTGATGTTGAGCCTTTTTATGAATGTCAGTCATTTGCATACGAGGATGACCACCTGTTTTAAAAGGCAGTCTATAACAATGATAAAGGGCAGAGAAAAATTGCAAGTCGAAGCGAGCAAACGTAGCAGATGGGAGGTTTTTTTTTTTTTTTGTTGCAAAGACTGTGCTAATCATTAACAGAAATATTTTTATTATTCCATATATTTTTAATTTATTTATAAGCTTCCTCATATTTTAGCCAATTTATTTTTGGCTGTAGTGTTGTTACAGATTTCCAAGGTGGGTAATGCAAATTCAAGTTTTGTCTAAAGCTATATGAAATCTTAAAATTTAATGTTTAAAGAAAATATGTTGATATTGAAAAAGAGAAAAAACAAAAATTATGTGTATGAAACTTTTCTTGAAGTATCCAGCCATTAAAAAAAAAAAACGCTTATGTAGGGTATGGGTGTCATTTCCTCTTCAAAGTATTACCCTTGGGACCTCAAATAATTATCTTAGTATTATTTTCACTTTTCAAAACAGATTGCAAAATTCTCTTTCAGGATTACTTCATGGCATTCTCCTAAAACTCACCCATGTTCTGAAACATCCCTTTCAATGGTTATTTAAACTTTGGAAAAGTCAAAAATTTGGACTGTAGAGGGAGCTGACACACCTGGTGGCAGTGACACAATATTTTGATAAATATTCTGCACAAGATCTGAAGAAAGAACAAATGCATCATTATGAATTTAAAAAGGCCAGACATTATATAAGCTCACACAATCTCATTACCAATTGAGTAACTCCAGGAAAGAGTGTCAGTTTGCACATAAGCAGTAAAGTCACCTTCAGTTGGTTGCCAACTGACATCAAAGCTAATGGTGGTTCTCAATATGTTCAAAATGGCTGGATATATTCCAGAAAGACCTCATATATAACAAAATTAACAATTTAAAACTGACAAAAGCAATAAGAAAAACAAAAAGGAATTCTAATTCGATTTTTATTTGTATGAAAATTAATGATATGAAGTGAAGGTTTTGCCTTTTGTTTTGCATTTGCTTTCAAGACCACTTCTTTGGAATAAATTACAAATTAGATCATTTTTCACAAAATGATGCAAAAACTTCAGAGCTGAACACACAAATGGATACAAAAAGAACAATTCAATATTTGAGGTCACAAAACCCAGAATGTCAACATGTATATCAAAAATCATATAGTATGTAAAGAAAAAAAAATTGAGATGAAAACTTTTGAACTAGGAAGTTACTTTAATTAAAAGTAAAATTATTTAATGAAATACAAATTTTAAATTGAAATGAAAATTTGTAGAGCTCATTGGCTTCTTCATTAAAATGTTATTTTCTCAAGAATGACAAGTTGGGACTAAAGAAAAATCATACTGTAACTTATAGAATTACGTTGTTTTATATTCAATGCATTTAGGGAACTATCTATGTTGTGCAGTATTTCTTGCACATCTTATTTTTTTTCAGAATAAAATTTTAAAAAATGCTGTGAAAAAAATAAAATATGCAGCTATCCTCACCACTAGGAAAAAAAAAGTCAATTTTATAATTTTATTTTAAATGTTTCTTTTATGTTAAAATCCATAAAAGGGGTTAAAGTTTAAAAAAGTTACCTTAAATTTTTTTTCTTTACATCTATAATAAAATGACCAAATATAACTTTTAATCCAATTAATTAAATTTGCAAAGTTTAAAAATTAGAAAAAAAAAAATGTTAACCTGACCATGTAACAAATTGCGTTTTAATAATCCTATATGTGAAGCATTGTGAGCAGAATTGTGCTACAAGCCATTGATAGTGCATTTATTTATGAAGTCAATCTCATGCCAAAATCAGCTTTGTCCAACAAATACCTATTTTGTTCTTATGTAAAAATAGAGAAACGTCACAGACATTGAATTTTTTTAAAAAACTGACACATACAAGGAAACTTTCATAATTTGACAAATACTACATACAATGATTGATATTTTTTCATCTTTTGACAGATATTAGAAAAAAAAGGTTTTAAATATTTTACTCTATTTTGTTTTAAAATTGGTTCAAGAAACTGTCAGCAGTATCAATAACTTTTGTAAAGAACAAAAACATTCAGTACAAGAGATCCTGAAATACTGGCACACATTGATAATATTTTTTATATAACTTAAACTTTTCAATTAAAGTATCTGTTAATAATATATCAGTTTGTTGTTATAATTATGAAGGAGGAGGGCATTTTTATTCCACCTTTTAAAAAACTGTGTTTAAAAACACAGTAGATCTAAGTGCTTAGAAAGTGAAAGTTTCACAAAATCATTAATATAAAAATACTAAAAACAAAAACTGTGCAAAAGTAAGATTGAAAAGATTTCTCCAATACAAAGTAAAACCGTTTAATATGTCAGAGTTGCAATTCTGAACTCTTCTGCAAGCCAACATAAAATAAAATTATTCAAATGAGGCTGGATAAAATCTAGATATTTAAAAATATTTCATCAGTTATTACATGTTCTAAGGCTTTCAAGTAATACTTTACATTGGGTTGGGAGTTTTAAAAAATGAATTCAGCTTCATCTCCCATCCTTAATTACTTTAAACTCAAGGCATGAAACTTACCAATTATTTGGTTCTTCTTTAAATGAAAGATTAACATTAAAACCCAGTCAAATCACTAAGTTTTAAAGTTCCTGCCTCTCCCAGGTCATGGTTTTTTTTCAACATTTCAAAAGAGGTTCTATACTTCTAAAAAAAAAAAAAAAAAAAGAAAAAAGAAAAAAAAATGCACCTAAAAAATAAATTGTTAATTCTGTTTTAGAAGACTAACTTATTTTTCTATTACATTCTGCTGTTAACATAACTACCTAGCCTTCTGTTGTTCAAAACTTGGAAAACTGAAATCAATTTAATTTTAAATAATCTGAATTCAAAATTGACCATTAATTTTTTTTGTTAATCTGATACTAACTTCCACACATCTAATGTAAAAATGAAGATTTTTAATTATCATGTAAGTCATTGAGTTTTATTGAATTCTGTAGAAAGTAGGCCTTGTGCTCAACATGGTTCAGTTTAACAAGAATACTTATGGCAGTATTGTAGTAAGATTATCTTGAAAGCCTTTGAAAGTGAGATATACAAATATTAACAAAGGAGTGGATGAAAAAAACTTGATATCCTCCAGTATATCACTTCATCAGATTTTTTTTTTTTTTTTTTTTTTTGGAAACTAACTTCAAAAGAGAAAAATTTGAAGTGATTAAAGTAGAGAAAATGAGTAATCACTATACACATGGACACTTACAGAAAAATTTAAAAACAGGATAGGGTGAGAATCTCTTTTGACACACTAACTGCCATATGGGTTATTTGGTTTTAAGTTAATTTTTTTAATGAAAGCACAGTTAAGTACACAAAAAGAATAACTGTGTTGAGGAATATTTTAAAACATTGTCAAATTATGCACATTTATGGGAGAAAAACATTTAAAAGGTTCAATAATATGAATAAAGAAATAAAATAATTTATTTAATTAGATACTGATTTGCTATATTTTTTCTTTGTAGACAGAATAGAGAATTTTAAGAAAGTCATTCTGACTTACAAACATTTAGATAAGCCATAGACTATAATCTCAGTGACTAGTAAATCAGACATTAAATGAGAGAAAGGTTACCATGAGCATTTCCAGTAAACAGACCATGATTAAAGGAGAGAATTTAAAAAAAAAAATAAGCTAAAAAAAATATCATTGCTGTTATATTTTTTCTTTAAGAAAAGCCTGTTTAATTTGAAACTGACAGAAGAGTTAAAAATAATCAGAAAGTATAAAAGGGAACATTTATGGAAAAAAAAAAAAACAAACAAAAAAATTCTTAGTTTTTGAGAAAAACAACTCATAGAAGATGACACTCCAAAACTAAGAAACAGTTTAAAAAGGATATTTTTTATATTTTTATTCTGGGTTTCAAAAGATATAAAGAAAATGTTTCTTGTACAATATTTGTATGTGCACTAACATAAAAAAACAGAAAGCGGCACAGTTAAAAGGAATATAGGTCAATTAGTGAAGTGCTTGACCTTTTTTTTGTTAATGAAAAAGTGGATTTTTTTCATTAAAGACTGGGTTTCTACTGGGTTCCATGAAATGATAAAATCCAGAAAAACAAAAAGCTTAAATACTAAAAGAAATCATGTTTCTTTTTGAAAACATGTCAAAATAATCTTGCTGTTCAAAAGATTCCTTCAGAATTTCACTCACTCTGAATGGATGAATTCTCAATTTAAATAAAAACAAAACAAAAAGTTTATTAATAGAATCATCAACAAAAAAAATTGACATTTTTTTATCTAAACTTGCACATCAATTTGTCAGATGGCTTTTGTTAAATAGAACTGACAAGCTTTTTGGGTCAGACATAACGATGTAGCAGTTTGGACATATAAAAAAAAAAAAGAAAAAAAAGAAGAGTTTTTAAGGTCACCTATGACAGAGCTAATCTTTATTTTCACACTCCGATGAAGGATTAAAAATAACTTGGCGTTTAATACATGTATGTGTGTATGTTTATAATGTTAACAACCTAAATGCTCCACTAATCTATTGACTTCTACCTTCATTCCTTAAAAAATGTCTATTGATAAAAGTAGTCAGAACATTACACCCAATTTTGGCAAGTTCCTTTACAAATTTCCACCTGACATCAAATGATTTGATATGAAGAGAAATCACCAAAAGGTTTAAGAAATATTCCTTGCCCATTCTATTCAATAAAATGTTTTTAAACAAAGGATTATTACCTATGAATGAAGTTAAAATTATATATTCCTGTCATTAAATAAAGAAAAATTACAGGCCAAACCATATTACACATCATAGATATTGATTGAGAAAATATAATCTCTGATCATACTTATAATTTATGTAGGCCACTTTGTCTAGGTATATGCTATGCAAACTTTTTATTTTTTATTTTTATTCAAAGCAATGATACCAATTTTATTCTAACTTATGAATAAATTTTAGTTCATTTGACTCAGTTGAAAATTATTTTGAAAAGATCAAAATTAAATCTTTGTGAATCTTTTTTTTTTTTTTTTATTAGAACCTATAATTTTTGTAATGAAGATGATAGATATTCAATTCTCACTGCTTATTTCAATCTTCTGAAAAGTTTTTCTTATTTTTATGTTATTGAAAACACTGAATTTAACAACAATTGCATTTTTTAGATACATAAAATGCCAGAGAGATTTTCTGTAATTTTCAAAAGGTAGATGTGCAGAATGTTGTTTAAATTCATACGATGTTTACAGATTTTTTTTTTAAATTTACTAATTTTTTTTATTCTATAAAATTCATTTTTTTCCATTTTAAGATTTGTTTTGATAGTAATTCTTTGTGATGCTGATGTAATTAACACAATGTTTCATTTGATCCATTTTACAGCCTCCTTCAGGTAAACAATTTGTATGTTTCTAGGGAAAAAAATAAAATAAATATAAAAATACAGAGATCCTGCTCTTTTCTTATAAATGGATCAATCAAAACATTTTGATAACATTGTCAACACAAAAAAATGAATCCAATTGTCCAAAGAAAATTCTAGACAATATTAATTGTCTATAATTTTAAATGTCATTAATATTCTAAATTTTGTTCAGGTAATCTTCATGTCCTTGATATTTTTAAAACAAGGAAAAGAACTTATTTCTCTGTAGAAATAAGAATTTTTCTTATGGGTTATTTCCCCTGATGAAGGCTGTAGAATAGATTGGCTGAAACGTATTAACATCAAGAACATGAAGGTGGAGTTCAAATGTCAGAACAAAATTTTGAAATACAAAATAGTTTGAGGTGGACATCAAGGTAAAAAAATTTCTTGAAAGGTTTAAGTGAAAGAAAAGGGGATTTTCTGAAGAAATTCTTCAATGAAGAGTTAAAATTAGAGAATAATATTAAAACATTTTATTCACTCATCAGTTTTTGATCTTGGCTAGCTAAAACATACTTTAGATTTAAAAAAGAAGGCTGATTTGATATGTCACTGTTACCATAGCAACTATCAAATGCTGACATGCTAAATTAAGGATATGAAAAAGTCCCCAGAAAAATTAACAGTTTTTAATTGGATACTCAGTCTCTAGTTTTCAAAAAAAGAGTTCTGGGAACATTTGTACATAACTAATTAAAAAGAAGACTTCAAATCCTTTTTGAAAACTTAATCACAAAATCCAGTATCTCATAGAAAAAAAAAAATTTTACATTTTAGTTTTAAAGTATTCCTCTAAAAGCACTAACTTAATAAAATTTTATTAATTTTAAAGTTTTGATAATAAAATTAAATGACTTGTGAATGAGCTAAAACATTTCATTTTCTTTAAGTACAATGAGTGCAATTGAATTTATTCAATGGAATAAAATTTCAAGTTGAAAAAATATTTACAAATTTTCATAAATAAAAGTAAATCTTTCCTTTAAGAGAGACAAAAATGCTTGAATGTACTTTTTCAGTTTTAATTTGATCAGGCGATTAATAAAATTTTCCTTTTGAAAAACTGATTTGCGTCAACTAGTTTTAAAGAAAGTTAAAATTCTGTGATCAGTTTTGAAGGCTTATAAATTGAAAAAAAAAAAAAAAAAAAAAAAATCAAACTTTGCAGCAATTTACAGAAAGCATAGAAAAAGAAAATAAAGTTGTAATTTTTAGTTTTTTGTTAATCAACAGTGTAAGGGTTTTGGGGCCAAGTCTCTTTTTCAGAGAAAAGGTTAATAAGTGAATTTACTTTTCCTTTAACCTTTAAAAACATTGGGGATGAATATTAGTTCAACTTAGGAAATTTTTTTTTTGTCTGCACTCATTGCTCTGATATCATAGGAAAAAATATTAAAATTTAAATTAAAAGCAATAATTATTAAAAAAAAAAAAATTATTTTTGGTGCTAGTTTGACATTAATAGTTTAAATTTGAGTGTTTTTGAAGTTAAAAAGCTGCAGAATGTGACTAGAAGATAGTCTCTTCACAAATGCAGCTTGAAAACATTGGCTCCATAGGGAATCAATCAGTTAACAGTAAAAATAAAAATGATCTAAATATTAAAAAGAGAGAGAAATCAGAATAGTACTGTGTAGAGAAAAAAGGGAAAAATGTGGAACAATTATGTTTAAGAAAAAAAATATGAAAAAAGAAAATAGGGAAGTTGTTGATCATCTGCACTTGGAAAGATTATCTTAGATTCTACAAGGGTAGGAGTCTTTTTAGGTTCTGGCACTGCGTTCACACTCCATCAAACATTCTCGCACCAAAATACGAGCATGCACGATGCCACGTTTCAAACGCTCAGCAGAGGACTTGCTGCCGGAATACGTGGGACGTATATCCTTACCCATGTCCTCGATGACTGCCAAGAGTTGGGTGTACTTGGTTTGAGGGTGCTGCGACAGTGGGGGCATTTGTGGGGGCCGGTTTGTCATGGGGGGTGGCGGAGTGCCATGGTTGCCATGCATGTCAAGATCCGGCCGGGGGGTGCCAGGGTTGCTCATCACGGATGTTGCGGGTGAGTTTGAGGCTGTGCCCTCAATTATCACATCGTCATCCATTGTGTTGCGGTTCTAGAAAAAAAGCAAGCCAAGTTACACAGTTAAACATGATTTTCATTATCATTTGTGGGTTCATGTTTTGCAAATAGGACTGTAAAAAAATAATGGGAACAAAAGAAATATGCAGAAGGAAATTCTCCTGACAGTGTCAGAATTTATCAGAATTAGAACTTGTAAAAGCATTAACACTTAAAGAAGGTTTAAATAAAAAAAGTTTGTTGCATAATTCAAAAAAGGTAGAGAAAATTTGGCAAAAAGTAAATATTAAAAAAAAGTCCTTTATATAAAAACCTGTGAGGAATTGTTTATTATTCCTGTTTTAGCAACTATCTTAATTTCAGTTGTTTTTTATTGGAACTTCTCAAGTTGTCATGCTACAGCTTTTAGTTTAACAACATGAATTGGAAATAAAAACAAACTCATTCACATACCTTTTACCTCAGGAAGCCTTAGTGCAACAACTGCCTTACTAGTTGAGCCATAGAAATTTCTGACAGTCAAATAAAAGATATACCAATAAAAGAAAAATTAATAATAATTGGTAATGATTCATTTAAGAATTTAAAAATATAATAACATTAATCTTAATACAACTAAATAAAGAGGGTGAAGTATCAGACCATTTGGAAAAGATAAGGAATGGCCATATGACTGTTAGCCAAAAATCTTCATGGCCTTATAAGTAAGATACTTGTTGCCCTGAATGGCTTTCCAAGTATGTGAATTTTCCAAGTATAGTCAGAAGTTTAGTCTTCTTTATTTCCAATTGGAGTTGTTTGTTTATTTATTCTTGTTACTGTAAAATGCACATTGAAACTGGACAGCAGTCCCCAGCTGCACCACACACAAAAAAAAAAAAAAAAAAAAAAAAAAAAAAATAATAATACTAGTTAAAAAAATTAATAAAATGCTGTCATTTATTTGAGAATTACAACAATGCACTTTTTGTGAATGAAATAAGAGATTATAATGGTTCCATCTGTCAGGATATATAGGACTTTAATGAATACTGTAGTGTACATCTATGGCTTACAGGTTAAAAAATGATTTCAGTTGGTTATGTTAGAAATTGCATCATAGTAAACACACTCTTGAAAGTTTATGAGGGGGGATCAAGGAAAAATTAATCTAGAATGGAATTTCTGACCTTATCTTACAAGATAATTTTATAAATTGCATTAAGTAGAAATATTTCTAACATGAAAATAAACACATATATGTTGCATTTCTTATGTCTGATTTGAAGCAAATCTCATGTGAGTCAGAAATTGACAAAGATTCTTTTATTTTCAGTAAATTAAGTACATAGCGTCAATAAGATTTGAAAAACTAATTTAAATATTTATACTAATATTATAGCATCAAAGTTTTCATGGTAGGTCTACCTTCATCTCCAAGTGATGCAACCTTTCCAAAATACTTTAAATAGAATGTTTGATAATATATACATAATTCAGACAGTAACTAAAAAAGAGAGAAAAAGAAGCTCAACAAATTTATATAAAAGAGTATTGCAGATTTTAATGTACACAAGAATAATGAGTATTAAAGAAAATTTTAGCACTGTATATCATGAAAATCAACTTTCAAAATGCAGCTTTTACTCAAATTTCAATACTGACTTTAGATTCTTAAAATCAATAATCAAAATTGTAATTTTAGATAGACTATGCAGATTCAACATCATCAGTCTTATGGTTAGTGTATCTTGGGTAAATATAGCTGGGAGCCCATCCCTCTCCAGGATGCAGACTAGCAGTGATAAAGAAAACCCCAAACACAGAAAATAAAAATAAATATATCTTAGTTCTTTGTTGGGAAATTCTCAGACTAGTTTTACATCAGCTTATTGCTGCTTTTTTTTTTTGCAACATTCTCAGTCAATACATTCTTAATTTTTACTATAATTTTATTACTAGTTTTTCTTTATTTTATTATTGTTACCTTTTATCACAATACTCTGGATGTATAAAATTGTAGTAATCCAGAGTGTAGTGATAAAAAGCAACAATATTAAAATAAAGTTAAACTGGTAATAAAATAATCATAATTTTATAAACTTAATTAACCAGTGCAAATGCAAACAAAATAGAGTTACGTATGTATCATAAGAAAGAGTCTAAATCTGTGAATGTTTTTAGTTGAGAGATTTAATGTTATAAAGAGAGAAAATTACATAAGGAAGAGAGAAAGAAAGATACTAATGAAGCGAAATATTAGTTTATTATTTGACAATATCTTGTCTTTTAACTTAAAAAAAGGAAGCAAAACCATTTTATAAAACATTGGTTCTTTCAGACCAATTTCCTTGCATTTGTGTAAGAAATGTGTAAAAAATCCTCTGTATTTTTCAAATTTCACAACTTCATGGCTACATCTGGTATTTCTGTGAACATTAATAATCTTTTGTGAACAGTGGAAGACAAAACTTGAAAACTGACATTAATCAGTTAAATAAGAATGGAAAACATTAATTTGCAAGGAAATAATTCTAGTTGAAAAATCTTATCTTTCTGCTTTTTATTTTAAAATGATTAATGTTTTGAAAATTTCTGATGAGATGAATCCACAAAAGCCAATACAGAGATGCAAGAAATGTCTGTAAACACATAACTTTATAAACATGGAAGATTTCTTTTTTTTTAAATTACCATTCATTTTGGACCATGTTCATGGTGGCGGTTGACCTCCTATCAATAATACCAGTACATAGAATGCAGGGTTATATTTGAACCCTTCTTAATCTAGAGATACTTTTTCATATACCAGCAAATATTGCATAGAAACAAGAAATGATATGTATATAAAATGAATGTAGGTAATAAAAAATAAAATAAAAAACAAAAGCACAAAATGAGTACAGAAACACTTATGATGCAAGAAACATTAAATGAGGCACAAACACAAAGACAGTGAGTGGTTGGGAGTGCCAGTCAAGATGGAGGTTAGGCTAAACTGAGCAGGTGTTAATGCTTAGTCTAAAGAGAAACAAACCTTATATTTCAGATCATGCCATATTGTGAAGAGAAAATAAAAATTATTTTATTGGATTTTTTATTATATTATCAAAATTATTACATTAATATTAAAAAAATATAAAATAAGAAAAAACAAACCTGCAAAGGCGTCTGAGGAATATTTTTCAATTTGTATGAAAATATTGTTGGTGATGGGGGTGGTATTACTATTACTAAAATTAGCAGCAGGAATGTTGATTTATATTCAGACTGTTCATTTTTGCATAATAAATAAAACAATTATTATTTCTTGTTTTCAGGAGACAAACATTTTGAACTTGGTTAGGAGGAATTCTTCTTAATGTTAACTGTTCTTTCATAAAAGCTTGGATTTAGCAGAGAGAGGCAGCAATTGTCAATCATATACTGCTCGTCAAGGATTAAGCATTGTTTTATAGATAAAGGTCATTTTTTTTTAAAACTGGGGTTGGTGGCAAATTATTGGTTTTGCTTTTTTGATGTTATTCTGGAAGACACATTCAAATAGTGAATAACTACTTTAGGATATCTAATTATAAACTTACATCTCTGTGAAGTATATTGTAACCAGAAATGTAGTTCACAATTCTATTAATGTTATCATTTTGAATTTTGTCATTGTATTATATTAAGTGAATGCCAAAGTTTTGGGAATTTAAAAAAAAAAAAAAGGTTTTCCACTGGGTATTTCATAGTTTTCAAATTCAAAATCTGCAATTCAACTTTTCTCTTAAGGTGTTGAAAGCAAAACACCAAAATGAAAAATAATTTTCTTCTTGCTTTATGAAAAGTTTTTATGAAAGACAAACAAATAGTTCATAATTTGTACATTTTCTAAAAACTTATGCCTTTCTTTAAATTACCTTTATAATTCTACAAATTCAGTCATCATAACTCACTAAATATTCAAAAATAGTTGATATCTCTTATAGATGATTAGCACTTAAGGGTATTTCTCTAGGACAACAATTTATTATTCCTTTTCTGTTTGTCAGATGATAACCTAGGAAAATAAGACATTTTTTTTTTCACAATATGGACCAAACTGGAAAATATCAATTAAGGTTAGTAGCATTCCAGATTTTACACATAAAATACAAGAAAATTTGAGCTAAAACATCAACTTTGATAAGACTCAAGTTAAAACATCCATCAGAGTTCAGAAAAACTGCTTATGGTATTTTAGGAGTCAAAATTCATCAACCATTTGCCAACTTACCAGAAAAGTTTCTGAAGGAAAAAGAAAATTTAGACAATTTCTTGCTTTGATTTTATAATAACCTTAATGTTTATCTGAAATTCTTAGATGAAGCATGTTCATAAGTGTTGTGCAGTATTTTTTTTCAATAAATAAAACACCTCCCCAAGTACAGATCCAAGCATGAGAGCCTTATGAACAAACAAACAAAAAAAAGCAAACCTGGTCATATATATAAAAGTTATCTAAAACATTTTTTTTAATCTTTTGCTTATGACTTTTGCTGAAGCATAT
>OZ010592.1:446294-716294 GCA_963932145.1 Acanthosepion lycidas
GCATTGTTGCAATTCTATTGCTCAACTGTGGATGATAGAATAATCTCCTACAGTTAATGTGAGAATTTGGGAAAAATATAAGTTAATGGAGCATTTTTATGGTTAGTTGACTATTTTTTTCTTGGTAAAAAAGATCGTTTTGAGAAAGAAAGCAAAAGTCAAAGAGAAATATTTTCTAACAAGGAAATCCACCAAACAGAGAAACAAATGTATGGTTAGTTTTGTGTTGCAAATAAATTTTCCTTTTTGGGGGGAAAAATGCAGGATTTGAGGAAGGATACCAAGATCCATCCTTTTTCTTCTTGGGGGTGGCAGTGAAGGGTGCATGATCAGGCAGTTAGGTGTTGTTTTCATGGGTTGGGACAAGTCTTACCATGGGCCGCTTGGAGGCATCTTCAAATTTCTTATTGTTATTCATTGCTATTCACAGGAAGCTCTACAGTTAGAGAAGAAAATGAAATGAAAAAAAAAAATAAAAAATAAAAATAAAAATAAAAATAAAAAACAAAAAAACAAAACAAAACAGATTAGACTAGTAAAATAAAACCTTTGAGATAAGAGGCAGGTTTGCTGTATTTAAAGTTGAAAGAGCTATATTGGTATGCCCCCATATTGCAAAAAAGTTTTTCTTAAAAGTTATCTTTTCATTTTAGTATTTTGAAAACAGAGGATAAACTGTGGTTCATCTTTGTCTGGGATTCAGACACATAGGCAGTCTGTCAAAGTTGACAATTTTAGGAATAGCTTTTCTAGTGTTAATAATTTGTCACTACTTAAATAGAAAGTGGTTTGTCCAAATGCTTAATCACTCACTGTCAACCATTGTGGCATACCAAGTAATGAGATATTTTGTCAAGATATCTGATTGTGAGATTAAATGTAAAGGCATTAATGAAAAATGTATACAAGTATCCTCAGTCAAATTTTGAAATTAGTTTTTCAATTTCCATTTTATGTTCTAAAAACCATTATCTATGAACATCCACTCAACAAGATACCTATTTAGTGACTTTTCTTGTGTGTGTGTAATATTAAGTAGATCAATATGTCTTTAGTCTAATAATGAAAAAGCATTTATCTTACACAGTAAATATTTTTCAACACAATTTCCTTCCTTGCCAAAGCACCTAATTCAACAGTGAATATTAATCACACAGATTGAATATCATACAATGAAAATTTCATATAAGAAATTCAGCTAACAATGACATGGACATGTTAATCAACCTGTGTGTATAAATATGAAAGGATGTTGAACAACACTGAGCCTGACTTACTTCTTAACCATGATTTTCAATGACCAAACATTGAACTACTGTTTGGTAAGTATTTGTGTGTTCTACATGTGCATAATAACAGTATAAGTCTATGAATGCTATAAATAATAATTTTAAATGATCACCTTTTTGTCAATATGTGCCATTTTATCACCTAACCTGTTGTTGTATGTTGTGAGATTTACTTAAGAGCAAGTTATGTAATAAATCAATAAAGAGCTAAAGATAAACAGAAATTGTCTGAGCATCAAACATATTTGTATGACTTCATCTTGTCCTTTAGATTGGGCCCATTTTGGGTTTTTCAAATTCATGATTTAGTCAAAAGTAATTGCCAAAAAACACAATGATGTTCATAAAGTAGATGGCAGATTGAACACACTTGGAAGAAAGAAAAGAAAGAAAAATAATAACAAAAATAGAGTATGAGACAAGGTTTTCTTGTTTTTGTCAATTTTGTTCTAAGGCAAAATAAAAATCTAAAAATAAAACCCCAAAAACTGTGTGTCTATGTGGTGGCCAACTTTGGAATATAACACACTCACACTACTGTCTATAGTAAATTATCCATTTTTTGCAGATAAAGAAAATATGATTATTACTTTTAAAATCAATACTACTTTTTCTTTCCTATTTTTAGCATTTACATTCTGGGAGAAAATCATATGTTAACTTTTGTAATTCTGTAATACCCTGATCATGAACAAACAATATAATTGTGGTCAGTTGTTAAATTCTCATTGTAAGTAATAAACTTAGCCTAATTTATTGTGATTGAATGTTTTTATGTCAACAGTGTCATTAATGGAAACTTGTAACAGTAGATCAATGTGTGTTGAATGAATGTAAGAACAGTGAAAAGGCTATACTCATAGTTGATATACAATTAAGCATAATAAGTAATATTAATTGATCTGGGGACATGAAAGTACTTAATTTTAGGATATATATATATATATATATATATATATATATATCTCACATTGATAGAAGAAAATTATGAACCACTTCAAAGACAATGATATATTCAGTCTGTGAAACATGACAATGATAAGATATTGATCAGGAGTTGTGGTAAATGTTCTTTTCTAATGTGGATTAGTTGACAGACATAGGAGATGAATTATAGGAATTCAAGGAATCAAAAACAAAATACACTGAAGCTAAAACTCACAACATTTTCCTGCTACAAAAAAAGCTGCATCAGCAACAAACTACAAATATACATAGCAAGAGAATAAGCATTGAAATCTGAGAAAAGCATGAGAAAAAGAAATAAAAAATAACAGTGAAGGCCTTGTATTTTAAGGTATCTTTAAATTTTTTATATAGTCATATTAGAAATCTTCTATTAGGGCTGTAGAATGAAAGTTGGAAGCAATTTTGGGTCTGGTCTGAGTTGGAAGGTTTTGTTAACTTTAAATTGAAATTAGTATGAAATTTGATTTGAACATAGAGATGCTGTCACACTATTTTCTGTTATATATGAAGAGATATATATTTATCTAATAAACTGTAAGATATTCTGTGAAAAGAAAACACTTAAACCCTAATTAGTCAGCTAAAATGTTGTAGGACAAAAAACAGAACAAACAGTACTTCAATTTTTTCTTCACATAACACATTTGGACAATATATTTTTCAATCTTCAAATAAGATCCCCCCTCTCTTGGTTATTGCTTTCACAGTCCAATGGTGTCACTCCACTATTCCCCCAGGCCTGTATGCTGCTCTGTAGTACCTTCTCATTTTCCATTTTTCAAGTATCACTTATAGGAGATCTGAGTGAAAAACTGTGCCATTGTCCATTACCACTTTTACTATTGGACCTCATTTAAGAAACACCTTCTCCAATTCTTCTGCAACTGCAGCTACTGTTTCCACATGCAATTCCCTCCATGTCGCCCAGGTTTACAAATCATTGACAAATACACACATCTACAATAATGGATTATATCGACAGCTAACCTTGTCCAATTGTTTGTCGTTCCAATCTCACCAGGATCATGCATGTTCAGGGCAGGGTCAATCAATTAACATTTGATGCAGTTCCTGACCAGCCTCTGAACTTCCTCTCTTTTTACAAGAAGGCTGACTTTTGACACCAAATAGAGCCCTGTTCACTCACATGTGATGCATACTATGCAACTCCTCTAGTTCTCTGGTCCCTAGACAGCATACTAGAAACTCTTCTTCCTCATTAATGACCAACCACTTTTTGTTTACTAGAGTTAATGCATCCACCTAATTTCTTTCCAAAGGTACAAGCACTGCTTTCATTCATAATCCAAATTTAGATATCTACTCTCCCAGTATTCCTAATCTCTACTTTACTATCATTTCTCCAGCACCTCCTGCCCATATTCTCCTGCTCTATTCTACAGTAGAGTTCACCCATCTTAGTCCTGTGGCTGAATCAGTCCTTACTTTCACCTCTTTTAACCTCCACTTTAAAGCTAAATTAACACCTTTTAGCACATCATCTAATTCAGCCACATTGATGTGGTTATAGTCATTCTTTTTGCTCATCCATGCTGCATCTTCCGCCACCAAACCACCAATCATTACAACTACACCTGCAGCAATACAGCTAGCATTGCACCACATTACTCCTGTTTTTGTTTTAGGGATGTACCAAGTCCTGATCATGGGGTCCTCATTCTTTAGTTCAGTTAAGATCTCCTGCATCACAGTGACAGTTTCATCAGTGACTTTACATTCTCAGTCTATCCCACTTACTCTTTTCACGTAGCTGCATGCCAGTCACAGCCATCCAATTTGAATCAGTTGGGTAATGCTAGCAGCTTTAGTCTGTAAAAATTACTTGTTAGAGAAATTGTAGTGTGGCCTTATGCCTCATGGGAAGTACATATGTTCAAGAAATAGAAATAGTAGTGCCCCAACAGCTTTCCATGGACCGAGAACTATTCCTGCCTACTCATCTCTCCTATCACCTGTAGGACCTCATTGCCCCTTCTGAACACCAACTCATCCACTTTTACTCTCTTCAGCTTAAGGCCCAGTGCTGCCCCTGCATTCCTTAAGATGATCCACCACTTCCTCTGTTGATACCTTTATTACATCGATCATGATGTCATCAGTGTATGAATCAGTGGCTTCTTTTGTCCTATTGCTCTTCATCTAAACAGTTTTTAGAACCACTGCCATAATTTTCAGTGCAGCATTGAGTCCAAACCCCAACCGAGTCAGACAGTAAGCTGATACTGCCATAGTTACTCCACGATGTATAACTGCAGGTAAACAGACTTATGGTTCACACTTGTAATTCCTCTCGCCAACTGACTCCACTTTCTCATTTTTTCATCACACACCTCAATTATGTTGCTCCTAGTATGGCACTCTACATAATAGTTCAACTCCCAAAAGTCTAATACTGAGCTGACTTTTCCTTTTGTAGCTTGAACCACTGCCATCAACAGCAACACCCCTTTTACTTCACCCTTACACAGCAAGAGAATACTCTCAGTAATCCATCTTTCCACCTCCTCCTCAAATTCTACTCTTTTTTTTTCTTTCTTTCAAGGAATTCTTGTAGTACATCACCTTGCTTTTTAATACTGGAGACTCTCCTATCAAATTCCATTCAACAGTTCATTTCTTTCCATCAAACTCTGTTTGAAATCCTTGTCTTCAATTTTGAAAGAGTTCAGAACTTTGGCAGTTGTAGTACAGTTTACCTTTCCAAACTTCACCTCACCATTTTTTTACAGTCACACTTCCCAGCTTATTGATCATGTCTATTCTGACAAAAATGCTGATCCCATCAATGATGCAATCAACAATAATTGTCGCTGTTTTTATCTGTGTTCCACCTACTTTTATCGCTACCTGCCAGGTTCCTTTACATTTTACCTCCCTTCTATTAACTGTTTTCACAGTGCCACTCCCACTCTATCCGCTCTGGGAATAAGTGGTTGTGCAGCCAGTATCAATAAGAGCTGTCACTATCACATTGCACATTGACACTTGTACGAGTGGCAGAAGTTCGTACTGCACCTTCATTTCATTGATGGGGTAGCTACTGGCGCAGAAGCTCCCCCTTGCTCATTTTCCTGAGCCTCAAGGCAATACCACGCAATATGCACCAATCTCTCACAATTGTAGCATATTACTTTCAATCTTGGTGGCTCCTTATAGTCTCTAATTAGGTGCTATCTACAGCACTCAATGCTTGATGATTCCATAATATTTGTTTTCTTTTGGTCCTGCACTTTGTGCAATTGCTGCTACTATTCTGGATTTCCAAAGTCCTTTGATGACCAAGAGCCTTGCAGTGGGTATCATTTCACGGAGGTTCATCTTTTCTACACCAGGCACTTATTGCAATGCCACAGATATGTCGTTTGGGAAGCTCATCATGAAAGCTAGTTTCACCATCTGATCCAGGCCTCTCCCTAGATATCCTGCCAGCCCCACCAACCTTTTGATATTAATGGCGTAAATGTCTACTAATTCTCCAGCTCATTTTACTCTCTTGAGCGTTTCATAAGCTTCAAAGAACCCTTCATTGAGTGCTTTCCTAAGTCTGGTCTCTATCATGTCCTCATCACTCATTTCAAGATAGAGAGCAAGTGCATCTCCTTGTAGAAAAAGTGGAAAGAAACCAGCAAGGTCTGGCACTTTTTGGAGTTAGGCAACCAATTTCCCCTTCTTTATCTATGTGACTATATCACCTTCTCTGCTAAACAGCAGTAGCACATCTCAACCCAATCTTACCATTCCATACTCCATATTGCTGAAATAGCTTGTGGCTCAAAAAATAAAAATAAAAAAATTTCTCCCAGAATCTCTCCCATCCTTCCTTACTCTTAAATTGCCTCCTTCCTCTCTCGCAACCTTTTCTCGTACAAAATGAACAAAATCTCCATCTCCTATTTTTGGTTGAGCTTTATAGCTTTTCTTCCTTCATAAAATTCATCACTTTCTGAAATATCTTTCTATAATAGAAATTGCCACCTGTCATTGCTGCTTCTTCTCCCCGACCATGAAGCAAGCGGCATTCCATTTTCTCTTCTTCCTTCACCCAAACTACACAGACTTTCTGTAAGTATTTTAAATCTTCACAGATACACAGGGTATGTGAGTGTATGTTATACCATAATGTGTCAAAAGGCCCAGCTTTGTATACTTCTGTGTCATTTCTTGGACAAGGCAAAACACATGACTGTTTCTTTTTGAAATACCATAGGATAACAACAAAAAAAAACTTTTTTTTTTGTTTTTTTTACCAAATGTAAATATTAACTTGCAAAACTTGTCCCTACATCTGTCTACAGATGAGGTATTATGTACACTATTTACATTATTCGGAGTATTGTTCTCATCTTTGTTGCCATATTTATTACAATGTTTCGGCCGTTGTACGCACTGGCCTTATTCAGGTGGTTGGAATGTCAAACTGAACCCCTTATTTCACTCACTGGGGTAGACTGTTCTAGTTCCATGTCTAATGGATATCAGTTATCTCCTGTTAATTCCCCTCTCCAAGTTCTCCACTGCCTTAACCAGGTATTGAACTCACACTCTTTGGGTCCTGTCACTGGATCTAACCAATGCCTTTATCCACTGTGCCATGTTTCCCTACATCCACATATTGAAATCAACATTCTATTAAATAATATATGCAGAGAATATATAAAAAAGACGGCAATAAAGCAAATAGACCACAACTATGTTTATATTTTAGTCAAGTATATATAAACTGTTAAAACAATCAAGTGTAGCATATTTATATCAGCTTCCTTATTTTAGTTCTGTGGGTTTTGTTGCTTTTTTTTTTTTTTTTTTTTTTTTTTTACATTTGATCAACTTCTACCAATCTAATTTTTCATAAAAAACATTTTATACACAAGACATTCTATGAAAGTGACTACTTTAAGTTTTTACCTGAAGTTTTGAGATGAGGGATTATCATTATTATGTACTGAATTCCTTGAAATAGTGTCTTCATCTTTTTTCATCATCACAACATTTTGGTCATTCTACCCTTTGCAGGTGTCACTCATAGTTGGTAACTTTCTGAGAATTTTATCCCTGTGGTTTGAATAAAGGGTTTGGTTCAAAATTACCAGAAGTTTAACCATTATAACAAACACTTAATGAAGGGCACATCTGCTCTGATAATAACCAAGATAAGGGCATTAGTCTGAATCAATCAGCTTGTAATATCTATTTTAATTTGACATTTTTAGAGTGAAGGTTTATTCAATGTCTACCCAACAAATATAACAAAAACCTTTATTAGGACCAACATGTTTTTCAAATAAATATTATGTCTTGCATAGATTTATAATAAATACAAGAAAAGAAATTTGTTTGGAACTAGGACAAATAGTAAACATGGATGGAGTTTTAGTAGCATTCACTGTCCAACAATTGTTTCCTCATTATTCTCGAATGGGAGAGATCAGTTTTATAGAACATAAAATATATCTAGTAAAGAATACAAAACAAACAAAAAACAAAGAATGGTTTTAGAAGCCATTTTAACTCAGACATGGATGTATAACCTTACTTGTAAATATTTGCTGTCACTTCTTCAGCTCCTGCCCACCATTTCACATCCAAAAGTGCAATTTTTTTTGCAGTTTATTCCTTCTAAAGGCCTTCACTGTTATAAGGCTTTGGAGGATACTGATTTTTGCTGAGACTCATATTGCAAATAGACTTGACTTTAAATTTTAACCTTTTAAAAACAGTGCAAAAACTGAAAACAGTTATATTTTTAAAAGAATATTAAAATAAAGATGGATGAAGAAATGGCATTTTGCACACCATTTTCTCATTTCATATAGTAAAAATTCAGAAGCAGAAGAGTTGAAAAGTGTGCAGTGTCATACATTTGCCTAAAACCAAAGTCAAAGTAAATATTAAATAAGCAACAAAATAGGGAGAGATTGAAGGCTTTTAAAATTTACTGGTTATTTTATATACATGTTGTTACAAAATCTGCTGCTACTGATAAAAGTTTTAAAGGTGTATTTGCAATATGAAATAAAATAAATTGCAGAAAAAAAATGAAAGCTTACCACCAAACTTAGGATAAGAATACACAATGTGTAAAGTGATTTAAAGAGAAATGACAAGACCAGGCTGCATGTGCATGAACACACAATGGGGGTATTGAAAAGTTCTCAGCCCAACCAAAAAACTCAGAAAGAAAACATTTCATGAAATTTTGAGAAGTGAGCAGGGAATTTTTCAACTCCTTGTATCTATGTACATACACAGAGGACTAATATTACAAAGGTGTAAAATGTTTTAGGCTAAATTTATTAGAAGTAAAAGTTACATACCCAAATCCCATGAAATATTTACTTTTTTTTGTAAATAATTCTTAAATTCCCTTGAAAGTAAATGGTTTACAATTTTGTTTTTGGTTGTCAAGTTTTCTGCTTGGCTTTTAGCCACTGTTAGAACATTATGAGGAAAACTTTCATTACAATTCTTCATGAAAAATCTCCTTTCATTATATATATATAAAATTTATTTAAAATATATTTAAAATTTGCCAGTCACCAAGCAGTATTGATTTACAGAGAGTATTTAAAAATGTGTACACCCTTTGTCAAATGCAATTCTGGTTTCTATTTAAAAACACAATTAGTTTAGAAAGAAAATCTTTGGAAGTTTATTTAGATGACTTATTTCAAGTATTCAATCTATTCTGCTTCTACAAAAAAGCACAGAAAGTGAACTACAAACATCAAGAGACTGTAACTGAAAATAATTATATTAGGTTGGTGCAAAAATAATGACGTAATAATGTCGTTTTTTGACGTTAAAAATACGTCAAAAAACAACATTATTACGTCATTATTTTAGCACCAACCTAATACAATTACAAGAGATATGTATGACATGTTGATGATTATAAAATTATTTCTGATGACATTTAATTTTCAAGTAATAGCCAGAGCTGCTGCTAACAAACAAATTATCTATACATTTTTGTGGGAGAATGAGTAGGCTGTGTGAGTAATTTGGCAGCAGTTTCTCTCAATATTTATGGTAATCAACAAGGAGTTGTGCATGTAAGCACATATGTATAAACAAAAGGTATGTATAAATCAGTAAAATATAAGGGTGTGTATGTATACACAAATGTTTATATATGCAACTAGCTTAAAAGCCGCCCTTATCAGGTGACATTTAAGCTAGCTCCTGTGGAGGGCTCTTGATTGGGCCTTCATCACAATAGGTAGGGAGGAGTAGATGTGATAGGCAATAATAAACTACAGAACTCAAAATTGATCACTGCATTTAATTATTCCATTAATATTTAAGCTTACCTTTTAAAAGTTCAACGAAAAAGGAGGACCTACCGACAGTTGTGTCCCTTTAATTGAAAAATCGTGACAATGACAATGGCATTTATTATATAGATGTATCATTCTAATTGTTTAAACCTAGTTGGAAGGAAAGTTCTTGCGGTTTGTGTGACATTAAATTGTGAGAACTTTCCTTCTAACTTAATACATTATTAGAGTGCTGTTTATCATATGGGTATGCTAATGCTATGATTGATAATATACCGATAAATTTCAGTGAGCTTTCATTACATATAGGTAAGCTGACAATACCCACTTGACCACTGAATTCATTTAAAAGGCAACCAAAACATGTATTTTTCACTATATTTTACATAAAAAGTAATAATTTTTCAAAACCAAATTTAGTAATCATTAACTAATTTTTGTTGAATCCTATATTTTTTATAAAGGTTACTTTATTTCTAGATTTTTAATTACAGCTTAAATTTTCCTGCTGTAGACATCAATCATAGTGTAATCTAAGTTCATTTTGGATGACAAAAGTTGATCTAAAACTTGCAAAAATAATTTTTATTTGTTATAATTAAATTCATGCTATTTTCTTACATTTGAAAACAAAATTAAAAGAAAATATTCTTTTACTTTTAATTAAAAAACCATGATCATCATATTTGTAATGTTTTTAGAACTGACCTAACTGGGAAGAGCAACATTTTCTGTGGACATCTTTTTGGGGTTATTAAATGCAAAATATTAAGGGTGTATCTAGTCTATGTGCTTTGTGTGCTACAAAAGAACAGATATTGATTTTTATATTTCCTGACTTCAAACAAGGAACATAATTTTCTATGTTGACTACAACTGTGTCCTTTACAATTAACAGCGACAAGATTTTAAAACAATATGGATATTTGTTGGGAGAATAGTCACTACCTAGAATTGCTAGTGAACTTATAGATGAGAGTTAGTTTCATAACTGATGTTGAGGGGGAGTTTCATGCTGGATTTTTTTCTTCAATATTTAAATATAAAAATAAAAATTTAATTTAAATATTAGAGGCTATTTAAAACCTTGTAAGTTTCTAGACACAAACTCATTATGCAAATATTGATAGTATCACAGTAGTTTATTGTCCGAGTTGTATACATCACAGTTTGATGGCCCTATAATTAAAGAGATCATTAGAGTGCTATATTGGGCCCTCTATGGTATTTCTAAAACAATAATGGTCAGTTACTGACTTTTTTTGAGTATACTCATCTGCTAGGGTGGATGGGGGAACTAAACTCTGTTGCAAATGCCTGCACAGGCACATGTGTTTGTTCAATATTATAAAGCAATAAGAGTTACTTAACACAGATGTCTTCTCCAAATAACATGGGACAGGTGACACAAGCCTGTCTTGTGGCTGTAAGAGGTGTGTATATCCCACAACCACTCACCAGTGATTAGTGTTTAAACATCAGGTAAAAAAAAAAAAAAGTGATTTTTTTAGGCTGATTTTCTCATTGGTCAGGACCTCCCCATTTACATTGGCTTTGTTTGGTCAAAGGTTAAATAAAGCTTAGTAAATACCAAAATAGTACAGCTTTTCACACTTGGTTGATCCATGATTTAAGAGACTGACAAGATGAACTGTTAGGACTTAAATAGCATCTTTTTTTTATTTGCTTGGCAGAACCCGGTTCTTCTCCAAGTAACATTAGTCAGGTTGTGCTAGGTTACACAGTACTAGCAATAGAAAAGAATCCCTGACTAGATTGAGCCCAAGGATATTCATGTTTTTCCAAATTTGAACTAAGTTTATCAATTTTGTTTTGTAAAGTGATATCACATTGTATTACATCACAGAGCCCCCTCTCGCATTGTATACATTGTCAAAGGACCGGATATAAAATTAGCTAAAGTAACTTCAATGAAGAAATAAATTGAATAACATATATATTTCTTCTTTTCTCCTCAGTTATTTTATAGTTGTAAACTTAATAGCGATTAAATTTTGATTTTGAAATTAGCAGTTTTTAATTTTAATATTAAATTTTATCATATAATTTAGTAATTATTGGTTAGAATAAATTCTTTTTTAATACTACCCATATTTTAAACATCTAAATAGATATTATAACATGACTTCGTTGTCAAGCTTTTTGAATTTTCCTATACTTGTATTTTGATTGGTCCATCTAGCTTTTGTAACAACGTTTTCCCCTTGCGAAGGATTGTTAATTAATTTGAAACTTAAAACCATTTATTTTACATTCAACATCATCACTTGATAAGACACCGAGGGTGTTGAAACAAAATGGCTATTTTTGTAGTGATTTTATAACATATTTATGTTATAAATTTTTTTTAAATAAATAATTATATATATATATATATATATATATATATATATATATATATATATATATATATATATATATATAGGTCAGTAGGGCATTGTGGGTAATCTATTCTGGCAGGGAGTGGCTTGTTTGTTTATTTGTTTGGATTAATTTATTTTATTTGTTTTCTCGCACACAGATACATACGTATGCACACACATTCACACATCTTCTATCCGTCCGTTTTATTTGTATCTTTTTTTTTTTTTTTTTTTAAATCTTAAGATGGGGGTCTATGTAAGACCATGGTAGGTAAAATTGTTATTATTTTTAATTTTTTAATGCTGTTTTGTTATTATTTTAAAGCTGGTTATTTGCTTGTTTTTGTGATTGCACTTATGTAAATGGTAGAAACTCCAATTCATAATACTTATCGGTATTTATGCACTGGTATTAATTTTGCTGGAGGGGGAGAAGGAAGTATAATTGTGGACTCATGCGGCAATGGTAATTGTGATGCGGTAGTAATGGGAGGGGGGCAGTGATAACAATTGTGACAGCAAATAATTATGGTAAAAGTGATTGTAGTAATGGTGGTGGAACTATAATAACAATTATAATTATTATGATGGTAGTTTGAATTAGAAATTAATTGATGGTGTTATGGTGTCAGTGGTTTCTCTTTTCGTGTTTATAGAGTCAATGAGGGTTTATGTAGCAGTGTTGTTTGGTATTTTTTTTTTTTTTATCCATTTGGTATAAATTGTGATAATAGGTATTTTTCTTGTCTGTATTTAAAAATTATTTCTGATCTTATGTTTAGTAATTTCTTTTGTTGGGTGTGAGAAATTATTGCTACCTTTTTCTGTAGTCAAAGTAGGCATTTTTTTGTAATATTGTTGTAAGCAGGTGTGTTTTTCAATATTTCCCAGCTTATTCTTGGTGTAATATATTTCTGTCTTTTAGACGCCATCTAAAAAACGGAAATAAAAAAAAAATAGCAACCAACACTCCTACAGCATTAAAAAATTAAAAATAATAATTTTACCTACCATAGTCTTACACAGAACCGATCATGGATAAAAGATGTGTGAACATGCGTGCATATGTGTGTGTGTGGTTGTGCAAGAAAACATTATTCGCCGAACAAAAGAGATGAAAATAGATGACACTGCAGCTTGCAAAAGAAGTTTGTTACACAATCCAACATTGAATACAGAGACCAATTGCACATGTATGCACACAACACATGGATGAGCATATACACCCAGTTCCACAATATTCATATATGTTTATGTGTGCTGCAATGCATGAATGTATGTGTGTATACGTATGAGTGGAGTTTGGATGACAATTTTTCCTCCCACTACTATAAAAACACTGATATACACAACCATGTATGAGGCCAAAATTTTAAAATTAATCAGTCTGACGATCGCAAATAGTGTGAAATCCAGTGCCACAAACTCACATAAATTCAACTAAATATGTTAGGTCTATCACTGATATTGAGCACTTTCCAATAAGTACCACACACACACACACATATATATATATATATATATATATATATATATATATATATATACACACACATACATACACTTCACATAAACAGCACCTGTCAGCACTAATGCATCGCTCTTCATTAATGAATAGAGCACTCTGGCTGTCTGGCATTTATTTGCATTCATAAAAACAATACACTAGAATTCGTCTTTATCTCTGCTGAAGTGCCGTTGGCTTAGGAGCAGAAACTACAATTGATACCAAATCGGGTTTCAATCCTGGCTTGAAGCATTTGTCTAGTCACACTGATGCGCTGTGATACAGTGAAACAGGCCTGTATGCAAATAACATATATATATATTTATTTTAAGACATTATTATGTCCATACATTCTTTTTATAGATACAAATATTTAAGTAAATGCTCTGTTTATAATAAACAGTATTAAACAACATTTACCGGCCTGAATGTCCAAGAAATTTTCACAGAAAATATTTGTCCTCCGACAGGATTCAAACCTGTATCCTATACGGAACCGTCATTTAGCTTGACGTGCCTTTAACAGATTTGGCCACAGAGGAGCATTCGGTTAGCAAGGTCGAATTTACTGTATTTGAACTTCAATCTTCTATGAATCTCTCACATACATTCATATCTGCTCATGTCGTATCAAATGTAAAATAGATATAAAATGGTATAGAAAAAATAATGTACAAAGATTGTATTATACAAAAATTTTCTAAGTGGAGAAGGAATGCTTGCCTGCCTGCTTTGAATATCAGCATTCAAAATCCTTTCATTTGGACTGAATCACCAACATTAGTAGGAAAGATGCAACTAATTTAGCAACAAGTAAAGATCATAGTGACATGAATTATTGTTTCTGATGAGAGAAAATAATTGTAAAATCTTTCCAGAAATTCATGTCACATAAAAAATGATGCAGTAGTTTCGAAACAACTAATTCGAAGACTAAAAATATAATTTATTATGAGTGTATAAAGTTGTAAACATGTAAACCTTGATATTAAGAATAGGTTGTTTGTCTTTTGTAAAATTGAATTAACAGCAAGTAAAAAAAAAAAATGCAGTAGAAACCAGCAATGCAATTTCCAAAGAAGAAAATGACAGTAAAGAAAGAATTGGAGCAATTGAAAGCATCAAGGTTAACATTTCACAAAATTCAGCCAAGATTCTTTGTGAAGAACACTTCTTCTATTGTTCTAAAATTACAAGGAACAATTAAAATAATTCTTCTCTCAACCTATTTGATTTTTTTAACCTCTGATGAGTTCCCATTCACTTGCTTTAAAACAAGACCTTGACCACAATGTAAAATTCTATAAAAGTAGTATTTAGTGAAGTACCTAAGCAAATAACATGTTGATCACATTAATAGTGCAGCTAGGGTGTAAGAAACTTCTCTGTATACAGTAGGGCTCAGTGTAATATCATTTGAATGATATGTGAGGCATTTAACTTGTTGAATTACATCTTTTAAATAAAGTCTCTTCATAAAGTATGCCTATTTACTTGCATAAGTATAATGAACAGTCTAGAGTGTATGAAAAACACTTCACTGATTTCACAGAGTAATGTGTATCCAATTTTCAGCATATAAGACAGACCTTTAAATAAAATGAAAAACTGTTTTATGAAAGAAAGCAAGAATAGTCCCCCTCCCAGGTGATAGAAGGTGTGACAACACTAGTGTTGAGACCTTGCTGTAAAAGATAAAACATTGCTATACAAGATATAAGAAATTTGGAACCCAATTCCGAGGCAAGAATAAAGGAAAGATTGTTTTTTTTGATAAATTTGAGGAATATTTTACCCATGTTATATATATATATATATATATATATATATATATATATATATATATAAATAAGAGTTAATACAGTAAGCACTACTTATATACATCAAGAGAAAATTAATGAAAATAACAGTTAATGATTTTATTGCAAACAAGACTGTCATTTTTTAAAGTAAGGAAGAAGAAAATTATGTATTCTTTTCCTTATGTTCAGTGCATAATTAACTATGATGATAAAAATGTCTTTAAAGGAAAAATTGAAAACATTTTGCAGATATGCATACACCTAAGTCAAATGTTACCTACCTGTATAGAAGGCAACATACCAACTTCAGTGACTTACCTGCACACCCCACTCAAAAAAGTTAGGCTCGTGAGGATCCCTGGGAAAATAAATTATAAAAACAATAAATAATAATCAAGATCAAATATATAAAAAGAAAAGTTAAACTGATTTTTATGAGCTTAAAATTTTCCTTTTACTTAAAAAGCAAATAAATCTGTAGGTGTTGAACAATATTCTATATCTTCTTAAATATCAAATAGATCAAAGAAATTAAAAAAAAAAAATTCTTAAATTTCCTTCACTTTGCCTGATTTTGACATTCATGGAGATCAAAACAAAAGCAAAAAGATTAACAAAAATACTTTCAACAAATTTTTCCAGAAATATTCACTAAAAGACACAATTCTCTGACATTCAATAAATCATCAAACTATAAACACCTGCTGGGATACTTTCTTCAATTTCTCTGAACAATGTTAATTTCTATTGTAACGGTTCATGTCCTCAAAATTTCATACTGAACATGTATCAACAAAATATATATACTAATTTACTAATCACTGAATCGATAACATTATGTAACAAAATTATAACATTTTTTTGTCTTTGGTCAATGAGTATTATTTCCTAATTGTTTCTGTCAAGAAAGCAAAAGAAATGGCTATTATTCCTTTCAAATTTTGCTTTTGTGACCTGGACATTGATGCTTTGATCATCCTGGATATGACAATAAACTGCATCCAGCTGCAAGGCCTCTGCTCAGGAGATTGGAAGTTTTGAGGAGTGTGGAATAACCCCTTAATTGCTGTTGTTCACAGGTCCACCCTGATCCAAAGTGGTAGCACCTGTTAGGGCAAATAGTGAACCTCAAAGCAAAAATCAACAGACCATTTTTATAGTAAAATTACCAACAATATATTTTCTGAACTACAAAATATATACCTAAAAAACATACCTTTACTGTGAAAGCATAAAATTATGTACAAAATAATAAGATTTTGGCATTAAATAACCCAGAGATTGATATCCAAACAACCAACACGAAAGAAATCTTTCATGATATTAGTCCATATAATATCCTACAATTTCTTAAAGAAACAACAACATAAAATATACATACCACTGCCTCTAGTAATCATGTCCTCACAAACATGTATATGCACAAAAGATGAATATCAAGAGACTTAAATTTTGGTATTAAATGACCCATAAAGAGTTGATATGTCATTAAATAAACAAATCAATCAATCAATGTTTTGAAACTAACTTATTTTTCATTACATTCCAGACACATTCAGTGCTGAGAATTTGTAAGAACTTTTGAGAGGTTTCTAAAAATTTTAAGAATTTCTAGAATGTTCTGGCAACATAGTAATATAAATACAGGGAATGTAAGCTCAACAGTTCAGTTTACTTCTAGTTGTTCAAGTGCAGACATGTCATCATTGATAGATGCATTCATCAGAGATGGCATCAAGAGGTTGTAAGCATGTGATCAATGCATTTTGCTATGTCTGTGGTGAATTTATTGACAAGAACGAAAAAGTACTCTATGGCAACATCTGCTAAAATGTGTGCAGTCTACAAGGCATATTCCAACATGACTTTTGGGGATCAAAACAAACCCTGGGTACCTCCAGTGAAAAAAAATAAGATGGAAAATTTTGCTTGTTTGGATAATGGAATTTTTAAGTATAAAAGCTTTGGAATTTTTTTTTAATCTAAATACTTTTTTACTTTTATTTTTTTTAAACCAGTATTATTGAAAAATATGTATTAAATATGTTTCAACAATCATGCATTAGTGTTCACAGTATCAGGGATGTTTTCTAAACTGGATCACTGGCAAGAGCCATAAAAATACAGGGGTGTTCAGTATTCAAGATTCCATATTTTTGTAGCATTTGCTACATTAATTGGAATTCAAAGTCACAATTTTACACATGCAGTGCATGATTTTTTAGAAATTTAAAAAAACAAAAATGTAATTTTTTTTTAGCATTTTTAAATAACACTGGGTGACATATATTTGTTTTTTATACTCATTGTTATTTTGCTCTTTTGCAGGTTGATACAGAGGGGAAAATAGAGCCATGAAATTCACAATTTCATGAATTTGAAGGAAACTAACTGACCAGTTACATCTGTCAGCAATATAAAATAGTGAGGAGTGGAAGTAACTGAATGCCATTAGAAGCTACAAGATATTTTAGATAAAAATGATGAGCAGCAAATTCAATCTAAGATTAATCCTGGAGTTTGATGACTGAATGTTTGGTCTGTTAAGAGTTGGATCATAAAAGCAGAGTTGGTGTGTAACCTGTGCAAGGTAAAATGGATTAAGTAGATTCTCCCTGAATGTCTGATGGGGAGAACATCTCCCGTATGCTAGCAGCTGAGCATGGACGAGACGTTCAATGCAAATCAAATAGAGTGTTTCATATACTGCTTTGCAATAGATTCATTTATATTGTACAAACAGTTCATGACTTGTTCTCTGCGTCTGGCATGTCTGTGGATGTACATCTGGATAAATTGGAAATTAGTAAAGTTTTTGCAGGGATGCCCAAATACGGTCACATGTACATGCTTGCAGATTTTTTTCATTTCTAGAATTGATGCATTAACTAGTTGTTAGTTCAAGCCTGGGCAATCATGAAAGATGAGATAACAGCTGTGGAGCCAATACAAGATAATATGGAGATACCCCTCAATCCTACTGCAGATCCATATGCCAACAACATGTGATACAAATCCAATAGTCCAAATGTCAGGGAAAGAGATAATTTGGGCCAATGAGATAGAAGAATGGGAACATTCATACACTGCTAATGATGCAAGAGCTGACTAAATGTGTCAAGACTGTTCAAGGAAAAAAGAGGCAGGAAACAAGACATTAGTACGGGTTTCTTCCCTAGGCAAGTTGTGAATGAGGCACTACCTGTCATTTTGCAGATTCAGCATTGTCAAAATTTGCATCTGGCACAAGGAACCCGGCCAAAATCAATATCCTGGAGGCATGAGAAAAGCCACAACGTTTCAACCTGATACATATAATTGATACCATAAATATGCTGGGTGGCATCCATATTACCAGAATCATGCAGTTTGAGCAAGGAGCTCCTCTGTGTGAGATTCCCGCTGAAGGGTGGGGCGAGTACTCGTCGTGAGCCATGAATGGCATCCAACATATCACTTCAGTTGAGTTGAACACTATGCTGAAGATATCAAACTAGTCCTCCAATGGCAGGCCAAATTGTTACATTAGTAGACCAACTTCTTGTGTTTGTACCACTGGATCTCAGATACTCTGACAGGCAAAAAGAAAATATACACTAAGACCACAAACAAGATGCTGATATGGAGGAAGCTGGATACACATTCAGTTTTCTGTGGATTCCATGTCAGTCACATCAAATCAAAACACTAGCAGACAAATTAACCAGTTGAATCCAGGCCAAATAATGGCCATATACCTATATAGTGATTATAAGGAAAAGTGACCTTTCACATCTAAGGTAATTATCAAGTTAGCAATGAGAATATATTATTTTTGCACCAACCTAATAGTAAATGACAGGCCAGATACTGATTCACTAGTAAAAGGGAAACTTATCAGTGGAATGCATCTGGCAGAAACTGATGACTGATATAATTCACTATATCAATAGCTATTGCCTAACACTGACAATTGTCCATAACATTTCTGTCTAGTAGTTGCTGGCTTGCCAAATCTCAGCAAGCATTATCTAACAGCTAGAATCCATGTTCTATGAGTGAGTTCTGCCACTCATGCTTTTCATGAACAATGACACTGCATTCTGCACTGGGTATCTATAGAAAATAGAATAGTAGAGTACAGTGATCCATCCAGGATGGCATATAGTTACATAATCACACTTGCAAATGGGTTCCATTAATATGAGGTTTGTTTGAAGAGGATCAATATAATACCATCAACAGAATTCAAGACAGAAAACGCAGTCTACATGATAGGAGAACTTGTCAACAAAATCAGTGCATGACCAAATTTGAGATTAGACAAGTGACCAGGATTGTCAGACAGCATTCAATACTAGTTAATGAGATTTTATGCTCTTTTCTAGGACCAAATGCACCAGCCAGGGACAACAAAGGCTCATCAGCTGAGAGCAAGAGGGAGATAAATCTTCAACTCTCTGGATACAGATAATTCAATTGAAGACAATACACCCGACAAGAGACTGCCTTCAAATTTTACCTACTGTGATGGAGAGATCAGAAAAGATTGTTGCTTGTGTTTTTGATAGGTTCAATATTGGCATAAGTTTTTAGCTTGATAGCGTGTGGTTATGTCTGACATGAGAGAGTGAAGATGAGAAACCATAGAATAAAACCTATTAAAATATTTTTAAACAATGCGCTTTAGTTTATATTTCTTTTTTTTTTTGTCAACTTTTTATTTTTCATTTATGTAATAAATAGCATTAAAGTCATTTTCTATCATACTGTTTTTCTGATGATGTTGAGAATAAACACAAAAAATATTAACTAGACTTAGTAAATTAAATCAAATATTGTTTTTTTTTTTTGGTAGTATCCAGCACAAAAACCCTAATCTAAGAAAGAGGAGGACAAATGAAATAAAATTAACATCAACATTTTTGCTTGGTGGAGACTAATGAATTTAAAAATGTTATGCTCTATTGCAAATATTTTTATTTCAGACTGGACAGCATTTATCCCCTTTGAGCAAAGCTGCAAAAAAGAAAACTCACCCCCTGCATTAAATAGGCTTCTGAACTTTAAAATTACAAACATTAGCTTTTGGTGGGGATGAGTGAAAAAGTTACTTTCACTGTGTCATGTTCATAAAAAAATTATAGTGTCAACAAATAATTATAATAAAATAATTATAACAATTATAATTATCATTAATTCACTCATTCTAAATCAATGGAAATCAACCCCACTTTTCTCCTCCAAATACACAAAAAACATGTGATAGTTCACCTGGACAGGTCATTAACACATGCATCAACAAAAATTTAATCTCCTTTTCCTTTTTCAGGTCATAAGAGTAACATTTATCTTTTTTTAGCACTCAACAAAAATTCAAGGTAAGAAAACCCCAGACACTTCTTGCATTTTTCCAACTAGACAATGTTACTGAACTCTATGAAAAAAAAAAACATACAAGAAAGACTATACATTTTACATTTACTTATTCTTTATCTTATCATTCTGTCAGATTCTGATCCGCATTCAACCCCAAACTCAATTTTACTTAGTATCACTATCTCTTGTTTCTCCAACGTCACCTAACAACCAGAATACTTGTTTCGTTGTTTCCATATCTTACTGTTTCTCATTTTCATAAGTATTTTTGTATAGATAAATCTTAGGAGTTTAACTTCCAGTACAACCCCTTTTAGAAAATTGGCTGATAAAGTGATTTCCTTATGAGTAAATAAAGCAAATGTGATCAGTGATTTGTAGACTTGAAGGTCAAATTCGGATAAACATAAACAAAAAGCATGTGATTTATCCAAGATAAGACACGGGTGATATAATAATTCTGCACAATTTTCACAGCTGTTTGTAAATAAGGACACATACATTGTCAAAATCAGGTTGAAACTAAGCTTAAGCAAAAAAAAAAAAAAAAAAAAAAAAAAAAAATTAGAGGGAAATCGAAGAAAAGAATTTTGTAACACGTCAAAATCTCACTTCCGAGTAATAAAGCCAGCGTGCCTTGAAAATCAGTATTCAAGTTTCTGGCTTTTCCCTGGGCTCTGATACCAACCTCTATGAAGAAATCCCTGAAGTTCCTATTTTCATCATTTACAAAATACCAAACAGAAAGAAAAATTAATGAATTTTAGTCTTACAGACAATTTTGCTAGTTTGATCATAACTTGTTATTTCTTTCTTCTGGCCTTGTGCCAGACTAGGTAAGCTTCCATTGGTGATTGTCCACTTTTCAATAACTACGGTAAAGAAAGTTTGATCCTCACTGGGTGTCAATAATTACGATAATGAATGTAATAAAACTAAATTTAGTTAATAAGTCTGTCTAAAAATCAACAAACGAAAATAGTTTTCACATTGTTTTTAAATCAATAATTCTGAGAAATAAAATCCACTCAAGATATTAAATTTTATTACAATACAAAATTATACTCGATAAAAATAATTTTTCACCAACTTTTTTTACAATTTTAATTCCGAAGATCATTTATTTTTATTTCGTTTTGATAAAGATTTTGCTTAAAGTTGTTTTTCAATAGATTTTTTATGCATTATTTTTTAAGTTTAAATGAAATTAAACTAAAGTTTTTAACTTGAAGCAAATAGGAATTAGAAGAAAAGCATTTAAAAACGAATTTCAAGATACATTTCGGCGGGAATATCAACTTTGTTTATGTTTTCTATTAAAAAGGCCTGATTTATATGGATCATTAAATTAGCACAAAATTAATCAGTTGCAACAAATAAATAATAATATTAATTCAAGGAAAATGATACGGAAAAAAATTTCAAATAATAAATTTAATCATTTTTATCCTCATAAAGGATTTTCTCGGTGAAAACAAAACACACTCACAAAAAAAAACATGTTTTTTTTTTCAGAATTTGTCTTGAAACATCTCAGCACCATTTTAGAAAATTATATATGATTGTAGTAATTTATTTACTTACAGCGGAAACCTAACGCAGGAAACACAGCCAGGATTAAAAAAAAATGCCGAGCGGCAGAAAAAAAAAATCCACCACCTTTCGAAGTTGGGAAAGAAACCGGATGTCGCCACAGCTGAGCACATCAACTTCCGGTTACCAAACGGAGTCACGTGACACTGGCTTCCATTTCTAGAGTGTCAGATATTATTTGGGGGAGTGATTTGGATCGTTTTGTATGTTGCTGTTACTTTCATATAATAATTCCATATAACTATTGCTAATTTTACATTACAGTGTGGGTATGCTAGATCTATGTAGTTGGAGCCTTTCATATTTACAGTTTTCTAGAGTAGACAATTTAGTTCAAGTTAGAAATAACAAGAATTTTTTATGATTAGAAAATATTTTAAGTTTTGGCATGTAGGTGCAGGTTAATGTTAAAGCTAAATGCAAGATCAAGTGAAAATTAATTTATTAAAAATGAATGCTTTTATAACATGGTATGAGAATATTTGACAATATTTAAAAATTTGTGTACTGTTGATTTATCCTTCAGACAGTTCTAGTGTCTAACTGACTTTGCTCTTATGGCTTTAATGAATATTACTTTTAGTTTTATAATTTATTCCTTTTTCTCATAATGATAAATATTTTAATTTAATTTCTTTTGTAATGAAATTCTGAATTGCTAAAATTAAATGTTTAATCTTGAGGGAAAAAAGTTTTTTCTTAAAATTTGAAGTGAATCTAAATGAATTGTCACACTATGAATGTAGTGCAAAAATAAATAGAAAGATAATTAAGAAAACAAAAATATATATATTTAAAATAACGTTTAAATAAATTATATATATATATATGTGTGTGTTTGTCTGTCTCTCTCTCTCTCCCGATATATATATATATATATATATATATATATATATATATATATATATATTAGAAGAGACAAAACTCTATTTTAAAAATATGTGACTTACTTCCCTTACCATTAACCACTACTTTGAAATTTGAGACAAATCAAAAGGGAAGGTTGGGTAACGTGATAGTTGTCTTTTTGTAACCAGTATTAGTAGAATTCATTGTTTAAAATTTGTTGAACAGTTAAGATTTCAAATTGTAATTTTCATTACCACATTCACACAGTTCACTGGATGATTCATACTTATGGCCTTGTGTCAGACTAAGCTCAACTAAAGCATACCATGGTTGGAAGGTCAGATAATTGTATATTTCCTACTAGCACTAGTACTCTATGTTAAAATCCAGATAAAGGACAGGATTATAAAGGCTGATTTTTCAAGGTAGATTTAGCATAATCTTCCTATACACATTTCACCTGTCTTCGGCCTTGTGCTAGACTAAGTCAAGCTTACTTAATAACAATATGAAGTTTAATAATTTAAACCTCAGCAGTTTCCTTGAATAATATTATTGGACATGAAGAGAAAACAATGAAATTTAACAAATGTTATACTAAAATAGTATTAGGTTGGTGCAAAAATAATGACGTAATAATATTTTTTTCTGACGTTAAAAAATACGTCAAAAAATGACATTATTACGTCATTATTTTTGCACCAACCTAATATTTACTCAAAATATGTAGAGTACAAATGAACAATATTTAACATATCTACATGGTCAATTTTGAATACTGAAAGAACTGGTGCTGGAGATGCTAAAATGGCCCCTTGATAAAATAAAGGTCTCTGACATAACAGTATTTGATGTAAAGGGCAAGTAATCAGAGTAAACCTTACTGTATATTGTTGGAATTTAATTTGAGAACAATATTTTACAACTTCACATTCTTGCTATTATTTCTATCCTCACTCCAACCTCTTTTTACTTTTGATACATCCCAGAAAGGGATATATTTGTTCGAAGTAGCAAAGTGGTTGTTGACTACTGTAACTGGGTAGGACAATCTAGCAGGTAACCATAATGGACTGGTCCTCATCGTAGTGGTAGACAATAGGTGTAGGCAATAGGCGTTGTCCCTGTACCTCCACATCAGTCTGTATTTATGGCTGACACCAGCCAATCATGTTACTGTGAGGGGGAACCCAGGTGTATGCATATTCATTACATCAACTTTCAAAACCAGCTCCCAAAGCCTTGATTCTTATCAGAGATAAGAATATATTTTCTCACTAATGAGAGTGCTGGAAAATATATAAAGGAATTCCACCACCATTATTCCTTCCATGGTACAATAAAGTCTGGGGAAAACCTCACAGCTTGTTCACTCCAACCTGTTTTCATTACTTTCAAATCCGGCTCCCAGAGCCCTGATTCTTATCAGAGATTTCTGACCAATGAAGGGGCCAGGAAATTTGTTTAACAATTTTGGAGGGAAAAGTCTGCGATTCTTCTGAGCCTACCAAATCTTCATAAATTTGGAGAATCTTTGCCTATTTGGCAGTGAGAATTCAGCCCACTGTCTGTAAGGTCGACAATAGGGAGCTCCAATCAACTTCAGAACCACTTTCAGCCAAAGAAGAAATTCCTACCAGGCTGGAGAGACAGACCATCAGCCCACTACTAAAAACCAATTGAAAGCTGCATCCCTTCACCACTCCTTCTTTCGTGCCTGCTGGACTTCTGTTGCCGACCTACAAACTCACTCAACTGCAAGATTCCTATATCTACCAACAATTTTCCTACTCTACAAGAATTGTGAGTGTTTCTAAACCTTAAAAAAATTCTATGCTTAAAGAACTTTTTAGGTGCTCAGAGAAATATTTTGAGCAAGCCATTTTTCTGTTATAAACATTTTCTCTTCCCTTAAAGGACATTTTCTCTTCTCCCTTTCTTTCACTCCTAATTATCTTTATCCCTTTACCCTTTTTTTCTGTATATGTAAATAAACACTTTCTTCTTTTATTGTTACACACTGAGCATTGTATGCGCTTAAAAGAGAGAGTTTGTTCTAATTTTACTGCTTTTTACTTGCGTTTTGTCGCAATTTTTTAACCTCAACCCAATTTTTTAACCTCTACCCTTTCATGCGGGAAAGCCAGGAATGATTTCTCTGCAATATGTTTAAATAAACTCTCCCTTGAGAGTGACCATTACATTCATAATGACAAGTTGTACAGTAATTTTTGCCAAAACATCACATCACACAGGTTTGTCAGTTACCCGCATCATCCAGATTTAGCTCCAAGCAACTTCTGGCTTTAACCAATGCTAAAACCACCATTAAAGGGGAAAAGACTTCAAATTTAAAAAAATAAGGTGAATATGACGAGGCAGTAGATGAACTGCCTTTGAATACAATCTTTATGTTGTATAGCGAGAGAATAGTTAAGGACAACAATAAAGCTGTCTACTATACATAAAGTGTACAGCAAAAAAGATTTAAGTGATCTGCAGTCCATATAACATCAGGGCAGTATTCAAAATCATTTAAACCCTTTGGAAATATTTCTCTTGATCCATGCCCAAGGAAGAAAACATGACTAAGAACTCTATATGCCATTCTATGCAGTTCTGTCTAGAAATACACAAGCAAGAGCACCTACCCTTAACAGTCTGTAGTCTAGAGATGGTTAATCATGTAAAGAGGAAAAAGGGTGGTCATAAATGTCTAATGATGTCTAAATAAGAGAGAACAACACTGAAGGATAAGATGACTGAAAGACTCAGTGTACATGTTAATCTCTGGCAACATACTCAGTAGGCCTAGCATAGAGATGAATACTATCTGAAAACATTTGATTAAGAAAGAAAGAGCACTCAAAATTCTATAATTTGAGTACAGATATTAGGTTCAAGGTTTCAAAATTATACCACTGGATACAAGAGACATATGGATTAAAGAATTGGTTAAAGTATATCTGGTTTCTTGACAATCATGAGTTCAATCCCTAGGTCAGGTAGTGCTGAAAAGTCATATGTCCCTGTTCAGTGGAAGAAGCAAACAGGTAAAACAAAAGTGAAAATATGAAAGAATTAGTTAATTACCACTGATCTATTAGATATTCCCTAAGCATAGAAAGAAGAATGAAAACAATCTACCTCCATAGATTGAATAAAGAGTTTGGTTCAAAATTCTAGCATGGTTACCAAGTATGACAGACAATTGAAAAAGGATGGTGCATAGAACAGTTGAAATGTTGTTAGTATAACAATCAAAAGCAGTATGCTGTTCTGAATGGAAAGGCAGTTAATGGTGATAACATCTATCACAAATATTCCAACATAGATTTTCAGGCCCAAATTTGTTTAGAATTTATGTAAACTATTATGAACTTATTCACTATTATACTCTTTGTTCATTCATTACACTGCACAAGTAATAATACATTTTCCATTTTTTTATTGTTACTACTTGGTTCATATTCCCATTCACTCTGTATGTTTATTGTAGTTAACCAATTCTTTAGGTGCCTTGGCATGGAGTAAGGGACACTGAGGCTAGTTTAGTTGATCATTATGACTGAATAGTGAGTTTGATCCCATATATAATTTGACATTAAATGACTCAACAAGAGTTGACATATTTTAAGTTATAGGATATAAACTCCTATATTTTATGGCCAATAAGTGAAGTACAAACAAGAGACACCTTCAAATAAATCCCACTAAAATCAGAAGATAAAAAAAAACTTTACAATTATGTACAAAATACAGTTTCAAAATTAAATAATTTGTGGAACCTGATTGGTTATGACAAGTCACATTATGCTCTCTATGATGTCCGTGCAGTTGAAGTCCAAATGAACTGGAAATAGGCCAGAACTTGGGTTCCTTAGTACATTCCCATGCGGAACTCAGAATCTGTGAGCTGGTCACTGACTCACCATAAGCCATAAAAATGGCTTGTCAGTGACCATCTGAAATAGAAGAGTCAGTGAACAGACTCAACTGCAACACACATTGCCATGATAATGCACCAATCAGCAATGATCTTTCTACATACACTGCCACAATGAAAGTAAATTTTGTCTGTTTCTCTTTGTTCACTGTATTTTATTAGCATGTGCTTCACAAATACATATTGGCATACATGTCATTTTGAACTTTGCAGACTCATTTGCTGTCATAGTCAGTTTATCAGGGTTGTCTACTGTTGCCCCTACTTTACACATTGGTACTGAAACCTCTCCTTTGCACTTTTCAGACTCACTTGAAACCAATCACTTTAAAAATTGCAGACTCACTTGCAACAAAAATCATTTTGAACACTCAAATTATTGGCCTCTTCATGGCCAAAACAAAGAACATTTATTTTTAAATATGTAAATGTATGTATTACTGTATAAATGTTATTGTTATATTTCACTTGGTCTTCTTTTTCTGCAAAGATCATTTCTTTGCATTATTTATGATTTTGTATTGTAATTTGTAGTCATGACACTCAAATTTTATTTTTCCACTTGAAATCTGGGTAGACTGAACCCTCCTTAACCAGATACTTCTCTACTTACCTGGCTACAATATTTCCAAGAATGTTGAAATTTGAATGTTGAAATTTATTTTAAATTATTTTCTTCTGATTCATATTTGCTTTAAAAGCTTAGTTTAATTTTATTTCAACTTAAAAAATAATGTATGATTCTAAAAATCCAAGCAATTGATTCTGCAAACTAAGTTTGATATTCAACCTCCTGCAAAATAGTGACCCCAAAAGTGATACATGTCCAGCAAACATTTTATTTTCATCTAACTAGGTATCATAATGTAGTAAGGATAAGTCTCATTATAATGGTTAAACTTGTTAGCCTTGCACTGAGTTGGTACGACCAAAGAAAGGTTGTACTTACTTCATTAGTAGTTATAATGGTTGTGTTTAAGTCAGCTTTGCACTAAGTTGAAATGATCAAAGTAAAACTTGTCTTGCTTCATCAGTGGAGTTTTGGCAAAACATATATAAACACTATGTGTTGGAAAGTAGAAAGTTAGTTTAGTCAACTGGGGAAAAGAGATGTTTCCTGGCAGGGGCAGCTTCATCCACATGCTAATAAATCTTACAGCAAGGGGAAGAAAGTTTATTTACATATTTCCTCCTTGCACAATTCTGCACTCATGTTCACTGCTTTGTTAGACATTTTCATTAACCTATCTCTAACTACCTGGTTTTGATAGCAGTCACTAGCCAAATACTCCACCTGCCTAGCTAAGCATATCTCTAGGGAATCCTTCCCCAGTCACTATCCAGGCTAGACTATTCTTTAATGCCTTCACTATCTTATTCTTATCTGAGGCTAGTTTTAGCTATATTTGGTGGTGAAAACCTCACTATCTTTGATTCTCCCACCACATATTCCCAACTATTGCTCCTACTAATTCCAACTGCACTATTCTAGTCAACTGTAGCTGGAAATCCTCTCTGTCCAGCAAGGACAATAATTTCTAGGCCTAGTGTCTAACACCATCCAGGGATAAATGAGTTTGTGGTAGGAATTACTCAGCCAGTGGAATGTGAGAGAATCTAGCAAGTCTAGATTGATTCTTCTTACTAACATTCTATTCGGGTAGCTGACCACTTGGGTAGATGGCTAATTAAGGGCCCATGTCTGCTCAGGATAATCGACCTGGTATCTAGTGATGAAACCAAACTTGTCAGTCAGATCAACCAGGCTGCAATCAATCTAACTTCTGCTAGCTCTCTACCCACTGTCCACCTTGGGGTCTAAGATGGCATTCCAGTGCCCCGTTAAAACTAGGCATGCTGAATCCACCAGGAACAGCCGCAACTAATGGGAGACCAAACAATGCTCCCTATGATCGCTAAGCACATTAACTGCAATGAATCAAAATGAACTGCTGTTCATGGCAATATCAGCCATGACCAAATCCCCTCCCCCTGCATCAACATGGACAATGTCTACCCTTGCATTCAAGGAACACTTACCCTGCAAGGAAACTTCCATGGTCAGTTAGACCCAGTATGCTGAATAGACAACAAAGTCACTAGACAACACATAAGCATCAACCTCACAAACAAAATGAGTTTCCTGAATCATAGTTACATCCTACACTGAAGGACAGGAGACCATGAAGCAGGTGGGCCACCCTACTCTGACCTTACAAGCCCTTCACATTCAATCATGCCAACTTGAAAGCCACTTTTTAGGCTTATTCATATACTGCGTGGAGATCTACAGGGCTCAGGACTCTGACAGATTGCCCTAGGCTACCAGAGCCCATTTTGGATGTCACCTGTCCATCTTTAAAAATCCCACCAACGTTTGTGGGGAGGTTAGTTTTAGTGTCCTATATAACTGGGGTGGAGCAAAACTGAGGCCCTCCTTAAACTATGTTTAAATATTTTGTTGAGCTCAAGTGATGACACCTGCTCCATCCTGAGCCCAGGGAATGATTCTTTGGCACAGATATAAGGTCCCAGATCTTTAGTCTGCTTCCAGTGTTGTGATAAACCCAGGAGCCTTAAGTAAGTTCTTGGTATCCTTTGTCAACTTGCCATCCACAGAGGCACATTTGGCTTGTGGCACTGGATTCCATTCAGGACATGCCTTGGACAAGGGACCAGTGGCACCACATGACCATCAGTGGAGTCACTGTCTTTCAACAATGAAGAATATGTTAAGACCTTGGCAAATAAGCGTGTCAGGATGTCCAGAAAGCTTTTGCGGGTCACTGTCACCTGGAGGACAAAGTCTCCAAATGTCCACTTTGCTTATTATTGGAAAGACAGCCCCAACAGGTCCAAATTGGGAAAAGAAAGCCCCAGATGGTACTTGGAGATATCCATGAGGATCTGGTGCAGCATCACCTTGGTCTTCCTGGTGCCCATGTGCTCCATCTGTATCCACACAGATTTGATGGTGAGGATGATTCCTGCCAACTTCTTTGCTGCTTCTTCCATTACCAACAGGATGTCCCACATGGCATTACTGTGGTTTACTATCTTGGCTGCAGTGTTTAGGCTTTGTAAAGCCTCTTCCATTGTCTTCCCGCTAATGCCAATCAACTTTCAGGTTTTGACATCTGTGGTTAGGAGAGATATAATTCTAGTGGCCACCACTTCCAGTGCTGACAGTATTATTAAAAGTTTGTTCTCTGAGATTTAGTTTTGGTATTTGTTCTGCATGCCTGCATAATATTCTTTTTGGGCCTATGAGTTTGGAGCTACAGGATGATCCTGGTGTTCCAGCTGCTGAGGAGACACTGCTATTGTGGCTGGAGCCACCACACAGCACAAGTAACAAAAAAGTCCAAATAAAGTTGATTTATTACTAGCATCATAGAAAAATGTTTTTCTTTTTTTTTATTCATTATTATCATTTTATTTATTGATTTTATTTCATTTTCTCACGATGCTTTTGTTGTTTTTGCTGTCATGATTATGTACTTTTTATTGATTTTATAGCTTGTAATTGTTGAATTTTCCTCATATCATTTGACATCTCTACTGATCAGAGATTGAATGATTTCTATGAACTTACCAGCAATTTTATCCTCAAAATTATGGTGAAAATAATAGAGTTATTGTTGTCTATTCCCCGCAAGTATCAGATGACAGTATTCAAATCCAGGTAAAATGTATTATTTCAAATGCTGATTTTCATGGTACAAAAAAATGTAAAATTTTACAAATATGTTTCTGTATTAATTTTTATATTAATTCTTTTTATGTAAAATTGTTATAATAGAAAAGAAAATGCATGAAATTGTTTTTCATATTTATATTTTTTATATATTGGATTAATGTGTTTCATTTGGGGATTTTAAAATTTTTAATCTTTTGTTCAATTCAGTTTTTAAAGATTTTAATTATTTTTCTTTATTTTCAGAATTCTTTGAAAATATAGAGCAATGATTACCAAACCAGTTTACTAGGTTTATGTGAAAGTGGGGATTAGTTAATAAAGCAAAATGGTCCTTGGTGGGGGAAGGCAAAAATTCACATGTTGTTAATGTTCTGATTTGTTGGGTTGACAGGTCAATCATAGCAAAAAAGCATCTGTTGTAGAATGGAGTGCTGAATGAAGAATTATTGGTAGCAGTGATGTATCAATAGGTTGAAAACCAAACTATTAACATTTCACCATCAGTTGTGTTCTCAATGAAGTTCTATGCTTTGAATATCTCTTGGGACTCAAGTTCAGTCCAGACCTGAAGTGGGACTCATATATGCAATTTATCAGTAAAACTGTTGGAAAAATGTTCAGTTTCTTGTACCACTCCAGAAAGTACCTGACTTATTCTGCTATGCTTTATCTTTACAAGAGTCAGATTAGACTCAAACTTGTTAACACAATCTTGTAGGAGATGACTGCTTTTGAACTCTACAATCTCTTTTTTAAAGATGCAACCTTGAAAGCCTATTGCTATTCCTATAGCAAATGTTCATGAACTCCATTCTTTAGTTATGCTAGTTTAGACCATTACAGTTAGGACTCACCATGTTATATCCATGAAATCAAATTACCCACATTTCCTCTGTATTTCATTTCTAAGGAGATATCTTTTTTGAGCACTGCTATTGTGTGGAACAAATTCTCATGTGGATGTTTCTCTGAATATTACAATCTTAAACCTTTCAAGTTAAGAGTCAATTGCTACATATCCTCCTTATCCTCATAATATTCACTTCTTTTTACCTCATAGTAAGTTCATATCACACACCTCATTCAGTAACCCTCTAACATGAGTGGCTCTTGAGTCTTGTATTGAGTGAACATTAGTATAAAAAAAGTTCTTTAGGATGTTTTTGTAGCAGACATATTGAACCAGAACCCAAGTTGAAGTGCAGAAATGGTGAACAAGACTTGCATTATTCTCAACAAAAGTGAGTTTGTCTTTATCTGGCATTTAGGAATTCAATTTGAGAGTAGGTGATTGCCCCGTTCTGTCAAATGAGACTCTTCTTTGTTGTCCCACAAGAAATTGGGTCATTAACAACTTTACATAATATTAGCATAGTTGGACAGAATTGAGCAGGGATATCCGGGTATGTTGGTGCTCCATTCTGAAGTGCCAGGATGTCTAGTATGCTCATGATCTGGATAAGTGATTGGCAACTCATGAATATAAGTAGACCATCTTGGAGAAGAGAGTGAGTCTGTTGGGGTACATCATATGATACGTGCAGTTTTGATAGAATGAATGAATGAATCGAGTGGATACAGGGTGGATAACAATGATAAATACCAAGAAACTGGTGTAGAGGGAAGAAAGGCCCAATCTGAAATTGTGTCCCACAACAGAGTCGCTAATTTCTTTTGACTACAAGATATTTCTGTAAAATGGGAAACAAAATTGACTTAAAACTTATCCCAGAGTTTGATGGTACTACTTCTGTGTTGGAAAAAGTTGAACTAATTTGTTGCCTGGCTGGGGTGAAAGCCATCAAGCATATGATTCCTCTACGACTGAACAGCGATGAATTTACTGTATATCAACAGCTTATTGAAAAGAACAAGGAAGATACAGCTAGAATCAAGGCTGTACTCTATAAGGCATTTGCCATTGACCTCTGCATTGGCTATGAAAAATTTGTAGCATGGACTCTGCAGCCAGGTGAAACTGTGGATGTTTATTTGGCTGCTATGAAGAAGCTGGCGACCCTGTTTGGCAGACTACTCAAATGTGCGTTAGCATATGCATTCTTAGCAGGACTCCCAGTTAAGAATAAAGCAATTTTTATGAGCAAACTCTTGTGTAGACTTCCTAGTGCTCAACGAATTATTGAACCAGATCAGAACCATCCTGAAAGATGACTCTGCTTTAGAGGAACCCATTGTTGTGGATGCACAAGCAAACCAAAGTAGTGTTAGAGCTTCCCCCAGTTTGGGCTCATGCACTAGAATTGTATGCTATAAATGCAATGGTTAGAGTGATGTGGCAAGAAATTGCATGAATAGAAAATGAGTAGTGCATGTGCATTGTTATTGATGCAATGAGGCTGGACATATTGCTCAAGATTGCCTGGGAAACAAGGCTGGGGACAAGATGACACCGATCTCATCCCCAGACAATGTATAAACGAGACACGACCAGTCATCCAAATCTATGTCAATAAGATGCTGTGCTCAGCACTCCTTGATTCCGGATGCTTTCACACTATAGTAAGTGCTGGACATTGCCAAGCTTGGAAGAAAAGGAAAGTCAGAGTGACCATACATAAGCAGTGAAACATGCACATGTTATGGGATAGAGGTAGTCAGGATCCGTGCAAACACTGGAATTTCACTGATGTTGAAGTACTGGTGGTGCATAAGAAGTCATTAAACTTTGACCTGCTACTGGGTTATCATGCCATCAAAGCCTTAGGTGGTGTTTTCATCTTGCAGAACAGTGAAGTTTTGGAAGGAGGCCCTCATATGTGCAGCACTCAAGATTGACCAACCTGACTTCAGTATTGTATTTGACCAGTGTCAGAAGATCTGGACCACCTGATCGAAATGGACAGGAGACTGGGAGCCATCCATGCTACAAAGCTGTGTAGCTGAATACCATGTGCCCAACCAAATAAGACCTGCATACAAAAAGGAACTCCACACATGGATTAAAGATGGCTGGTTGATTCCCTATCCTCATAGAAAACTTGGAACTCCTAAAGGCCCGATTCCTTTGATGGTGATTGTGCAACCAAACAAGTCAAAAGTCAGGCTCGTAATTAATTTCCAAGAGATGAACCAATATGTCGACGCCTTCATGGCTGATGCTGATGTTTTGTGCCAGCAAACTGCGGGAATGGAGACAGCATGGATTTAATGTCGCCTTGTTGGATTTAAGAAAGGCCTATTTGCAAGTCCAAGTTGGTGAGTCATTGTTGCTGTTTCAGATGGTGATGTTTGCCTTACCAGACTGGGCTTTGAACTGAACATGGTACTGTAGGCAATTATCAGTGCTGTGTTGTCTTAAGAAGAGACAGTAAAATGTACATCAATGACATTAATGACATTAATATAAATGAAGACATTGTGTCATCACAGCAAGTAAGAGCTAAATTAACTCAGTTTGGCTTAATCTGCAAGGACCCAGAGTGGCTGGAAGATGGTGCCTGTGTGTTGGGCTTGAATGTTTGAGGCATTCAAGGAACCTTGCAATGGAGATGCGGAACTGCAGTTCCAGCAGTAACTGACATCCTAACAAAGCAAATAGTTTTTCCCTATGTGGAAGGCTTGTGGGGCACCTACTGGTATGTGGATGGCTCCACATGGCGGCAGGCTCCATGAAGCTCAGGGCAAGTGCGGTCACCAAGGGTTAGGACAATGGGACAACTGACCCATTGCTTATTCCCATGGTGACAGAGATCATAGCAACAGTAAAGAAGAGTGACCCTGCCAGAGGAGATTCATATGTGCATGGAGAAGAAACAAATGTGTGGGTTGATGCAAGCTCACTGGCGATTGGAGTCTTGTTGGAGAAGGACGGAACGGCAATTGAGTATGCATGCTGGTTGCTACCAATAAACGCTGCCGCACATATTAACCTGACAGAGCTGAATGCTGTACTGAAAGGCATCAACTTAGCACTCCTTATACATATACCATTGGATGTCGGATAGCTTAACAGGTAAAGTCAGAGTGCGCATCAAGGCAGCGAGTGAGATGCTGATCAGGAGGAAGTGTAAGACTATCAAGAACCTAGTCAATGAATATGATCTGTCCATGGATATAACATTAGTAACATTAAACTGCAACCTTGCTGACAGATGGACTCGTGTGCCACAAAGATGATACAATGCCATAAAAAAGATGTTGAGCCTGTACCCCAGGTATGTGCTCTTTCATTGGAGGAGACAGACGAGATAATGAAAATACACTGTTGCAGTGGGCACCCTGCTTTAAGAAGGATGTGCTATTTTGTACAGTTGACCAATCCCTCAGTGTTCATGAGTGCTGTAGTCAAGGGTGCCAAATGTGCCAGTCAGTAGAACCTACACCAGTCAAATGGCAAAAAGGGAAGCTGGGGGTAAGCAGCACTTGGAGCACGCTGAGTATGGATATAACACATTACGGCGACCAGCATTTCCTCACACTTATAGATTGTGGATCCATCAGATTTGCACTCTGGTGACTATTGCTGTGGAAGGACTCTTCAAGTCTCATCTGCCAGTTAGAGTCACGGTTTTATGAATGAGGACCCCCAGAGGAAATCCTTTCTGAGAAAGATACTTCCTTCTGCAGTAGACAGTTTGAGTACTTCCTGGACGACTAGGGGATCCAGCTTTGACTGGGATGTGTGCATGTACCAAGTGGCAATACCATAGCAGAAAGGTGTCACCGAAGTGTAAAGAGGATTGCCGTCAGAAAGCAGTGTACAGTCATGGAAGTAGTGTATAGATATAATATGACACCAAAGGATGACGTGTATACTACAAGTGCACCTGCCAATGCGATTTACATCTACCAGATACGAGTCGAAGGGATTGCTGGAACGAAAAGAAGTGCATGGACCACATACGATAGGAGGCTCCGTCTGGGTGAAGCCTCCCGATAGCCAGTGCACCACCAACTTTAAAAAAGGGTGAGTCATTGATATCATCAGTGAGCATTCTGTTTTGGTAGATGGAATCCTGCACCATGTAAGGGATCTCCACCCTGCCCCCAAAACAACACCATTGACAATTGACAGTGAGAATGAATCATCTGAAAGTGAGTTGCTGATTGAGCCCATACCACGTCAGATTGATGATTCACCTGTAAAACCAGGTAATAATGTTGACATCACTGCCATAGTCCGCTACAAGGTAAGTGCATCATTCTGTCAAACGAGACACTTCTTTGTTGTCCCACAAGAAATTGGGTCATTAACAACTTTATATAATATTAGCATAGTTGGATGGAATTGAGGAGGGACATCTGGGTGTGTTGGTGATCCATTCTGAGGTGCCGGGATGTCTAGTATGTTTATGATGCAGGCAACTTGTGAATATAAGTAGACCATCTTGGAGAAGAGAGTGAGTTCTGTTGGGGTACGTCATATGATATATGCAGTTTTGATAGAACGAACAAACAAAGTGGCAGGGAAGAATGATAAATACCAAGAAAAGGAAGAAAGGCTCAATCTGAAATTGTGTCCCACAACAGAGTTGCTAATTTCTTTTGACCACAGATTTGATCTGTTTAAGTGTAGTTTCAGAACAGATTGTCAGTTTTTAGTTTTCATATGTTGCTCAGAGGTTTGGTTGAAATCCTCTTCCTTTCATGCTGAAAATGTTAATAGATAAAATTGACATGACTATCCATTCTGATAAGGTGTGAATGAATACCAATTAAACCAGCTGATGATCTTATATTTTGGTTAGCAAGCTACTAAACTATATTTTCAAATAATCACAGCTTATAAATTCTGTGTTTCTGATTGGTGGAAAATAAACTACAGAATGAATTTTTTCTCAATCCCTTTTTTCCCCAGAACATTTGTTTTTTATTATACTGAGCAAGACACAGCATCGCCATAAACAAGCTTGGAATCAAGACTTATAAAATGTAATGGTTGAACACCTCTTTGTTTGATACTTATAATGTTTTTGCTCATAAGGGGCAGAACGTTTACACATACATTTTTATATGAGGGAAAAAACTGTTATGTTTATTTTCAAGAGTTTAAATATATGTTTATTATGATTTTATTGTTAAGAAAAATATTTCTCAAAATAATTTCTATTTTTTTAATGATAATTTTATTTATAATTTTTTAAAGGAAATAAAATTATTTTAATGCATTTATACATATTTTCTTTATTATTTTTGAAATTGTAGAAAATATTTTATAAATAGAAGAAAGCATTTAAAATTTAGATAATTAATTTTCTTTCCAAATTTGTCTTTTTCTTTTTAAGAAAAAGTGTGAAGATAGAAAAATCTGTCCAAAATGTAACGGAAGTGCCTGCTATAGTCGCGCATGCGCATTGCCAGAGAATCTCATGTCGGACATGAAAGATGAGGAAGTAATGGTTTCTTTTATTCTAGTTAGGTTGATTGTTGGTCGGAAAATTTGAAAATTAGGCAAAAGTGGATATTTTATCAGTCGCTCTGGATAAAAAAAAAATCGACTCGTGCGATTTAAGCAAGGATATTAAATCTTCGGACACAATGCAAAGGGATCTTTAAACATACAGAACTTAATTCAACGTTGCTCCGTTTATTTCACCCGAAAAAAAAAGGTTTCGGAGAAACAATATTAAATTATATATATATATATATATATATATATATATATAAAATAGTGGATTGTTTTTTTTTTTTTTTTTTACATCGATGTGTGGAGACTGATTTTTTAATAGTCCGTGATATTGATGGTCTCAAGTAGTAGTGGTATGAGAAAGTAAGAAGAAATTTCGATTTAAAAAGACATTAATCGAATAGAAAAAAAGAACAACGAATAAAAATATCAGTAAGAGAGATAAAAATCGTAATGCGACCGGGTGTTAGCCGTGTTTTGGCCAAATGTCAGGCCTGTGTAGACGAAAATAATTTTTATGAAGCACATCAAATGTACAGGACATTGTACTTCAGGTAGGTAGATTGAAACGGTAATGATCTTGTTTTTCTAAGCTAAGTTAAGCACATTGTTTTGCAGAATTCACCCCCCTAAAGAATAATTTAAAACAAACATAGAAAATATTAAAATAATGTTTTCCTTATACTTTTGAGAGTATTTTTAGTGATACAATTTTGTGAATATTTTTATTTTTTCTCCCTAACGGAAAAGGATTTCTGATGTTAAGCCTTTATTATTGATCTATCTTTGATTCTAAAATAAATGCTTCAAATCACGTTAATAATAACAAAACGCAGAAAATAGGTTTATTTGAAAATGCGTAAAAAAAAAAAGTTACATTTTATTTTTAAATAAAATAAAATAAAAACTCGTGGCTTGTCATTTTGTAAACAATGAAAACCAGAAACCATCCCTTTGATCTATTCTTCGCCCTGATTTTTTTTAACACTTTAAAATAAATAGCCCCAAAATAAAATCAACCATAACCACAGTTGACACCTGTTTTGATTTTTTTTTTTTTAGATCGAAACAAGCATGCAGTAAAAATGGCGGTTTAGTGAGAAAACGGCAATAGCGCTGACGAAAGTTATTTATTTATATATTTTTTTTTTTTTTTAGAGCATCTTTCAATAAATTTTAGAATGAATTATGAAAAAAAAAAATTGGATTTTCATTTTAGTTCACAAAACTCTTATTTTTGCATTGCACAGCGATCATCAATTAGTACTTAACTTAAGTAGAGTGAGGTTTTATTATTTTAATAAATAAATCTTTATATTTTTTTGTGTATAATATTTAAAAAGTAAAAAGTAATGAGTAATGTAACTTCAGCAAAGTTATATTTTCCCTAAGACAAAAAGGTTTGGTAAATTTCTGATTATTTTTTTCAATTATTGAATACTAAAGGAAAGGAGAAAAATAATGTGATTCTATTATTAAAAAGTAAAATATTTCCTAATTTTTTTAGCAATGAAATGTAAATCATTTGAAAATATTACCTTTTTAGTTTTTATTTTTTTTATGACAACAGCGGAATTGACACGTACTTAATATTTTGGACTAAAATTTGAATAAATGAAATGAACTTTTAAAGTAAAAAATAAAAAAGTGAAAAATTTTCAAATGTTAAACTAAAAAACAATATTTGGGACAGTTTCAGGGAGTTAATAATAATAATAATAACACCTACTTTTAAGTTTTTAAACTTTTTTGCTTTTCTGGTGCTAGTCAATAAAAGGGAGACATTGATCATAACAAAAAGTTTTAAACTATTTATGTTTACACACGCATATGCTTATTTATATGAAATAAATAAGATAAGAAGACAATGTAGTTGAAGTTTTTTTTTTTTCACCTGGCAACATAATTGAAAGATCCCATTCAAATTCTACAGATGCATGTGTCATGCTCAATTTATTTATCGACTACTTTTTTTAACAGCTATTGTAAATTACTACTACAAGCAATTGCAATAAAAAAAGGCAATTAAGGATACGAACAAAACTATTGAAATGGGTGTCTAGCTTTAAAAAAAGAAAAAAGTAACCTTTATTTGTCTTTAAAAAGTATTTCTGAAATAAATGATTTTAAATTTTTCCTTTGTAAATTCTCGAAGCCTCACAAAATACTAGTAAAGTAGAGTACTTATTCAAGACATGGCCAATTTCTATGAGTAATATTACACTACACTGAGTAGTTGATTGTTGATATTATTATTTCAACAATTGTTGGTGTATTTTTTATTTCTTGTTGGAAATATGAGATTTGCATAAACCTACAAACATCACTTTATAACAAGTAAAATAAAAAAATTAATTTTTTGTTTACAATGTGAACCAAAAAGAACAGAATTTTATATTAGATTTTTTTTTACGAGTAAAAAAAAAAGAAGCCCTCTGTATGAGTTCTTGTAGAAAAAGAAAATATTGGGGAGACGAAGAAGATCTCTGTGAGTGTAATTGAAGCAGTAACAATCGAACTCTCTCCATCAAATTAGCTGACCACTAGAAGAAACATGACCATTGGAACGTTATTCCTTGGAAATCAGAAGGAAGAGCTTGTACTCTTACATTCTTTTGGTGTGGGAGATAAAACTTTATTAAAAAAATTAGAAAGGATGGAGTTCTTTTACCAAATTTGGTCAGTATTGTTGTCACACGAAAAAAAAAATTACATTTCGTCTGGTTTAACATTTCTTTTAAAAAACTGAAAACACTTGTGGTTCACCATGTTGTAATTTTTGGTTTTAGTAATTAGTTTAATGATGAAGAAATAATAATAATAATAATAATAAAAAAAAAAAAAACAATCAGCCAGCACTCTTGTTTTAGACGGGCAAATAGTTTGGTGCCACGTGACTCAATGTGTTTAGAAATTCAAGTCATAAATTTGAAACCATTCCTCGTTTCTCTTACAACAAACAAGTTCTTCATGTGGGTGAAGAAGTTTGAAGTTTTCTTTGGGATTTTTCTCTCTCAAGTGAAATTATTTCTATTTCTTACTCGTGCTTAATTGAAGTACATGACAAGCTTTTTAAAGTTGAATTGTACAGACTTAATTTTTATTTACTTTTTTGTGTGCGTGGGAGTGAAATAAGGATTACCTTCCATTGTTAAAAGGCTGGTAATTATTACCAGATTTAACTAAAATAAAATTAAAAAAATATTGAAGTTTCGATGGTGAAACGTTTTTCATGGAAATTAGGAGGGTCTCATTATAAAATTATGCTTTTTTTTTTTTTTTTTGTCATTCGTCTTGCATCGTAAAAAATGGCGTATCTTCCATTTTAGCGTTCGAAATATTTTTCACTTACCCAAAACTTAATTATCGCCCTTAGGTTATTTTCCCCTAGCCTCATATTCTGACTATACATTTTTCGCCCATTGAAAATAAAAATAAAAAAATAAACAAACAAAAAAACATTGAACTTAAATTCAACTTACTTCTGTTACCATGAACAATTTCTAAAACTAAAATACATAATTATTAAAACAAAAAGAAATGTAAAACCGCTTTTTTGGATATAAAAATTTTGCATCATAAAAAAAAATGTGAAACATGGCATTCGAAATGCAAACAATTACTTAAAAATCGAATTAAAAGAATTTTTGGGTATACTTAAATATCCATTGTTTTATTTTCAAAGTCTGGATATAACTTGCTTGTTTAAAGAAAAATAATGTCTTTGTAAGAGAAATGTGTGTATAGTCAGGATATGAAGCTAGGTAAATTTTACAAATTATTATTGGTCACAGAAAGCAATATGAGGGAGGTAATTCAATATTTGGTATTAGATTATAAAATGAAAAATATTTCTTGAAAAACCTTTACAAAACATTAAATGAGAATTTCAGCAGGACCAAATTATAGCAGGAAGACTTTGTTACATCAAGGTCCAGTAGAGATACTTATGGCTGATGAGTTCCCAAATTTAGAGGGGAAAAACTCGTAGAAAAACAAACAAACAAACAAAAAACTGACAGCACACGTTTTTTAATTCCATATTGTGCAGTCTGTTGATGAAACCGGAGATTTGAATATTATTACATTGCAAAGAAGATGAACTTAAAAAAAAAAGATTACAAAAGATAAGACATATAAGTAAAGAAATGTAGATTATTACTAGTAAGTAGTATTACTGCTTTAATTACAATTGCAAGATGGAAGAAGTGAAGGTTGAAAAAGGGATGTTCTTGCTTTTAAACAGTGAATATCTTTTCTGATTTTGACCTGATTGTAGGCCATATTAAAATTTGACTATATTGCATATTGTATGATACAATTTCAAAGTTATAGTGTAGAAAATAGTCAGGATATTGATTGTCATAATAATTTCTATTATAAAAATAGGCATGTTTACACCTGTAAAAGGTATAAGGTGTATATTTGCATAAAATATCACAAAAAATATACATAAAAAATGAATATGTACAATGAGCCAAATGTTATTTTACCTTACTTTTGATACACTGTGCAGATGCATTTGAACTTTGTTTTCATTAATTTGTAGCTATTTATTTTTCAAGATGATAGGGATTGATGGCATTTGTTCCATGTCAATTCATTTTAGAAGAAAATTATTATCATTATAAATTGGCTACCATCAAGGGAGGAAAAAGAGCAATTTAGTAAAAAGAAAATTTCAAAAGTAATTTCCATAAACTATTTTGTGCTGTCTTTATTTCATATAGTTAAAATTTAACTTTGTTAATAAAATATGGTAAATTAACTTCTGGGCAATCTTGTATAAAAGGCAGAAACAATTTGTTATTAAGAAAATGTTTAAATTTTGATAATCATGAGCATGTCTATTGAATATTATTTTATTTATTTATTTATTTATTTATTTTTTTTGCCAAATTGTCATTTACTCTATTTACATTATTCTGATTATTGTTCTCATCTTTGTTGCCATATTTATCACAACATTTCAGCCATTGTACTCTCCAGCCTTCTTCAGGTGGTTGGAATGTTGAACTGAACCCTTTTATTTCACTCACTGAGGTAGACTGTTCTACTTCCATGTGCCATGTTTAATGGATATCAGTTATCAGTTATGTCTTGTTAATTCCTCTCTCTAAGTTCTCCACCACCTTAACCAGGTATTGAACTCGCACTCTTTGGGTCCTGTCACTGGATCTAACACCTTTATCCTCAAGAACACATGGTACAGTGGATAAAGGCATAAGTTAGGTCCAGTGACAGGACTCAAAGAGTGTAAGTTCAATACCTGGTTAAGGCGGCAGAGAACTTGGAGAGGGGAATTAACAAGAGATAACTGATAACTGACATCCATTAGACATGGCATGTGGAACTAGAACAGTCTACTCCTGTGAGCGAAATAAAGGGTTCAGTTTGACATTCCAACCACCTGAAGAAGGCTGGAGAGTACAATGGCTGAAACGTTGTGATAAATATGACAACAAAGATGAGGACAATAGTCTGAATAATGTAAATAGTGTACATAATGCCTCATCTCAGAAATAAAGTCATTTACTGTTGTTCATGACATTTTTTTGTGAAAATTTTGTTGGCATTTCTGCTTCAAAGTTCCTGATTTGTTTATTTTCTCTTCAGGTACAATGCCCAAAAGAAATATGAAGATGCACTTGAACTTCTATACACTGGTTCCCTGACATTGTTAAAACACAATCAGGTTGGTGTAACCGGCCTTTACCTCTATCCATCTCTCATTAAGACACCACCACCAATATAATTCATTTTCTTTTTTTTAATCCATTTCCATTATGTGTAATAGTTTCATTGCAAAATTTAGCTGCTTCAAGATTACAATCTGAATAATTAAACATTTACTTTTACAACTCATTGAAAATTTGGAATCTGTTTTCATAAAGTATATTAACAAGATATTTAGGATGCTTGAACATAGTTTTACCATAGTTTCCAAACCTGAGTATTTTCCATTTTTATTATCAGTTTACTTTTCTTATCTAATCATGTGTTTTCATGATGGAACAATCTTTAAACAAAGAATAGAAACGATGAATACTGATAGCTGGTGTTACTGGAATAGTCCAGATTAAACTGGGTTGTATGAATGCCTACTTAATTATGTAATGATTTCTACCTTTCTAAGAATTGCTATTTTCCTTGAAATGGTGAAAATAGATGTTTCTTGGTTTGTGATAAAATTGAGACTTGAGGAATTGATAGGAAAGAGGTTGTCATTCCATCCAATCACTGTACAATGGAACCTAAATTGATCTGAACTTAAAATTCTACTCTGCATCAGAAGCCACTTGATTTAAAGTTTATCTTTTAAATGCTTTATTCTTTTAAAGTATATTTTTATTATTAAGAATGAGGGGAGATTTATTTGGAAAATGCTCTGATTTGCTTAACAGAAAATGTCATTCACTTAAGCATAAATGAAAAAAAAGTATGGAACATTTTAATGAAACTTTATTTTAGTTTGATATTGAAATTATGAAATTCTCTCTTGTAATTAAATCAAGAAGAAACAGTGCTGTGATTGGCATGGCATAAAGCAATAATCAGTCCTGTGAATCCAAACAATATTCAACTGAACATTTTACAGGTGTAAGAAGCATGTGTATAGAAAGCCAAATATGCTAATATGCTTTTAAAATCTAGTAGAATTTATTCTGATTAAAGCAGATGTTTTGCTTCTTTGCAATTGAAATCATTGAGAGTCTTTTAATTTACAAGAAATCAAACAAAGCTTCAGATAAAGTTGTCTTTTATTATTTATCTATTTTTCAGTTTCTTAGATGCTGCAATTTTTCTCTGAATTTATTTTTAAGAAGAATTTAGAATGTATCTTTCAATTTTAACTCGAATATTTGCTAGTTGTTGGGTTCATTGATTCTTTAGGTGTGCCATTGGGGAACATTCAAGACAAATTAAGTCATTTGGCAGTGCCCATTTCCTTCCTAAGATAGTACTAAAGAAGAATTCTAATTTTAGTGGATTTCTTTGCCAACTAATGTGACATACTAGTGTCAAGACCTTTGTCAATATTTAAAATGTTACAAAAGCATAAAATATAAATAAAAAGAAAATGTTTTCAATTTATAATTATATACTTTTTTATTCAAGCCAGCATACCCATCTTTGTTTAACTCACAATATTTTGTTGGTTTTACCCACTGGCTTTCTTCATGTGTTTCAATTCAGACTAAGTAACTTTATCAAGCAAGAGACACATCGTCTAATGGATTGAAGTATTGGTTAAAACATACTTGTCTCTCTAGCAGTACTGAGTTTAATCCCTGCAGTTGATATTGTTGAAAGATTCACATAAATTGATTCAGTGGAAGAAACAGACAAGCAATAAAAAGGTGAATAAAACTGGTAAGTATTAACTGTGAGGAAATATCCTTTCATCATGGAAAGCAGAATGAGAAGAATCTATCTCACAGTAACATACAACCATGCATCAATAGAGACTTTCTCTTCTAATTCATTAGAAACTGCCTTCCAAGCTCCAATTCCACTGAATATTTAGATCTGCTAGAGGAACTATATTACTCCACAAAGTTGTACATGTCTGGCAAGGACCCCAATACCAAAACATCAAATCTTGCAGGAATATGACAAAGAAAAATTGAGAGGGCCAATCTATTCAACCTCTTCCTAGACTATTCACTGCACATTTACAAACACAGATGTGAAGATATGGACAATGATCATTTAATGATTCCATATCACATCCCAAACAAATCTGCTAATAGAAAACAGCATTCCTACCTTCTCTCCTGAGACCAAATGTACAGATGATGACTATGCTGATGACATAGGTATTCATAGTTGGGATAAGAATGAGTTTGAACCAAAAAAATTGCATCCATTACCAAATTTTCCAAGAATAGGACTCAAGATAAACCTTTGTAAGAGTGGAATTGGAATGAAAGTGATAATGTCATGTACCATCAATCCATCATAAAAATTGAGAATGTGAAATTAGTAAATACTAAGCACTTAAAATACCTCGGTGTATGGATCAGTTATAACAAATTTAGTATAAGAGAAAAGGGAGTTGACTGTACTAGGAGTGATTATATACAAAACTATGAATCCAAAATATTAACCTAAAAACTTGAGTTGTGTTCTTAAATAACCTTGTCAGATCGAGACTTTCATATAGATGTCATTCATGGCACCAAACTCATTCAGAAATATCTAAGCAGCCTAGCTGTATACAACTGCTTTCTCAGATCAGTGGTTAAAAATGGCTTTGAGTGAGTGAAGCATGTAGATCTTAGCAAAGACTATTCTTTTCAAACCTCATAGACTGGTGCTAAAACAAATTACAAAGAACGAACTACACCAGATGCATCACTCTTAATAAGTTTCATGGCATATCTAGGGACTTTTAAAAAAACTATCAGGTTCCTTAGACTCCCTGGCTCAAAACTGTCATCAGTTGTTTCTTCACAGGAAGATATTGGTAGAAAAATATCCAATGTAGGGGTAACATGTAGTATTTTCTTGTTGTCGTCTTTCAATCTGCCTGTCTAATCTATCTGCTTCAGCTGCACTTTTTTGGTATTTTTTGACAGCATCTTTATCAATAATTCCAAGTTAGAAACTGCCTCTTGGTCCAGCTTTTAAACATTCCCTTTTTTCAATGGAAACCTGAAATTTCAAAATGTTTATACATTTAAAAACAGATCTAACGTATATGATAAGTATGAAGGAAAATATCACAATATTATTTACCAGAGAAGGGAAGATTGTCAGGGATAAATTTAAATTTTGAAAATCAAGATATGAACTAATTCAAATTAAAAAACAAAAAAAGAAAAACAAGCATAACATTAACTTCTTGTGAAAAGGACAAGTGCAAACATTACACAAATCAAAATTCAAAGGTAAATTTGAAATAAGAAAAATAAAAAGAAACAGTATTACATACCTAAATGAAAATATAGTTTCTTCCCTGGAAATAAACATGTTTTGCATAAATGCCAGTCACCTCAAAAATACAAAATTACATAAATTAAACAAAATGTTTACTTTCTTTTTCAATAATTCAGTTTGTTGTATAAAAATACAAAAGAACTAATTAATTTTACAGTGACAAAAAGTGATCAAGATTTCAATATAGAATGTAATGAAAATAATGGCAAATGTTTATAACAGTAAGAATTTAGATAATATCTATCAAAAGAAAGTTTCAGGAGAAGATTCATAGACAAAATATATTTATTTTACTACTGAGTTTATAAAGTTAAATTTTTAGTCAGTTTTTATTTAACCCTTTCTAGTATATGGAAATTTGAGAATTTTTTAAGGTTAGAGTACTTCTATGCTTGGCACTTCACACTTGCACTGATTTTTATATAATTAATGTAAATCTATTTTTATAAATTTTCAGTTTTTCAATATCCAACATGATAGGTTTGTTGTATTGCCTAACAAAGTTTAGAAATTGTATCCATCAGATTTATTCAGATTGCTTATATCTGCTTATGAAGGTGTTTTTGATGTAAGTTATTTAGTTGATTGTTCCTCATTCATTTAATTATGTTGATGCCTTACTACTCTTGTTTTAGGATAGTCACTTTTAACTCCAGATTTTATCTGTCTCTTTTCTGACTACTAAGAAAGAACTTTAACTATATATCAGACGGTTGCAATATGTCTTCTGGGGAAACAACTGTTGACATAGTACTTGATTGTTTAGAAAGTAATGTTGCATTTTTGGAGAGGGAATAAAAGTTCATTCAGATATAATAATTGTTAAACTTATTTGTCAACAATGCAGTCTTTGATATTAGTAATGACAAAAACCTAGTATGTAATTCTTGAAAAAATCTGGGATTCTGAGCAAATAATGAATGTCAATGTTTAAACTAGTTATTCTCAGAGTCCAAGGTTTCTTGAGTTCATTCCTTATTTTGAATTGTTTTTCATACTTTTTCAGTTTTATACTTATACATATATAACTGAAATTTCTCCCTGAATCCTTTCTCTACTAAAATTCTTTCAATTGAAATTTCTTCTTTGGGAGCTACTCTGGTAAGGTTTTGGTGAGCAATAAGTGGAACATGATAGGTTCTGTTTTTGACAGTTCTTAAGAGTAAAAAAAAAAAATGTCTATTTTTTGAGCATGTTAAACTTAGAGAAAGTCAAGTCATAATGTTGACATATTTTACTGTATTCTCCCCTAAGATTTCTATTTAATCACATCATTGAAACATTTTTGTGTTACAAAACAAAAATAAAGATCGGTTAAGCATCACCAGAATTCTTCTTTTTTTTTTTTTTTTTTTTTTTTAAATCCCAGGTTCTTTCAATAAAGAATAAAATAATCTTATACTGAGCTTTTGTCATTGTTAATATTGATGGTTCTTGAAAATATTAGGCTATGTTTGTTAAAACATTACTTTTCAAGCAATCAAATTCTAAAAATTAACAAGGATCCAGTCTATACTGACTGCAACAGGATCTGTGACCTATTTGAAGCCTTAATTGGTAATATTTGGAAGTGTAAAATAATGTTGACTGGTGCTATTTCAACTGTTTTATTTTTTATTATCTAGTCACTTTGCCTTTATATCCATGGACGTTAATTGTCAAGATAGTTTCAGTAAAAAAAACATTTGCCTTGTAATCTGTAAGCTTTCTGCTCTATCCTTGATCAAAGCCTACAGATTTTATCATGTTTTATAATACATTTTGATCTGCAATATTTCAATTTACTTTAGTTTTACTTGGAAAATTTTCATTTTGCATGCTTAGATGTAATGAAAATGGAACTATCTGCTGAGAGATCGAGTAGTTAGCAAATTAATTGTTACCACAAACCTTATTCAGAAGAAAGACAAATATATTGACATATTTTTTCTTTCTTAAAATCTCTTAGCATTTTTAAAATCTCGGAAATGCAATCTGGATTTAAAATAATTTCAAAGTCCATTGTCATAATTATTTCTTCTGTTTCCTACCTAAAATTTTTGTTGATTGAATTTCCTTGCATGAATCATTTGAAACCTAAATGAGCTACTTCTGTGCTTTTGTCTTTCAATTTCTGTATTTATATTGTATCAGATGCTTTCTTTTTAAAATTCATTGATTGACTTCTCTTGTATATTTGCAGCAAAGCAGTGGAACAGACTTAGCCTCACTTTATATAAACACATTACAAACTTCAGGTTCTCCAGTGTCTGATGAACCTGTCAGTAAGTTTTAAACTTTTAGAATTTCTTCTTGTTTCTTTTTATATTTAGTCATGGGGATGCTGAAAAAAATTAGGCAGGGCTAAATTTGCATTTTGTAGGCATAGGATTTTTTTTTTATATTCTTCATCTTTTTTTTTTTTTTTTTTTTTTTTTTCTTTTTAACAATTTTTTTTTAATGTTTTTAGGTCATAGGTAATTTTTATCAATATCTCCTGCTATTTCTAATAATAAAAAAAAATTGCTTATCAGAACAATTCTAGGTAATCAGTATAGAATTAATGATCAAGTAATCAATGTAATACATGAAAGAATTGGCTTTTTTCTCTCCCCATTCATGGACAGTTTTAAAACAAAGTATGCAATTTACTTCAAAGAATCTACAATTAGCTACTGTTTGATTAGAAAACAAGGAACCAATAATCTTTTAATTTTTTAGGTGTGCTATTGACACCTTTTAATAATTTTGTTTACTATTTCTTCATGATTGTTTTTCTTTTGTTTTATGATCACAGAGTATGGATAACCATGGATAGTATACATTTGAAATAAAGAACAAGTTTCCTATGTGATTGAAACTTTCATCCTTTATCTCTATGTACCTAGTTCTCTGTGACACTGCCTTATTAATTAGGCCACAAAGGCTACACCAGTTGAAGTCATTCAAATTTAGCCAGAGAGTTATATTTTTTCCTCCAATCACTAAACCACTACCTGTATACTTACACTAGTAGCATTAGATGTCACAGTTTTCAAGTATCTTAGATAAAGCATGTTAGTATTCATTTTTACCAGCTTTTTTCATTTTATTATTTTTTAAAAATTGTTACTGCATCTTTTTTATATTGTTAAGTAAGCAATATGGATCAGATTAAAAAAATATGAAAGAAATAGTAAAACAAGGAAGCTGTTAATTACTAGCAAATGTTTTCATTAGAATAGATTTTTTTCTTTTGCTAATCTTTTTTTTAGAAAAGAAGTAATGGCTTTCGTGTGGGAAATTTGTAAAACAAAAATCATTCTTTGCAAGTGACATTAATATTAATTTTTCACATTTGTGTTGTGTAAATAAATTGTTTAAGCATTCAAAAAATTAAGCAGAGTATTAAGAAACAGAAAAACATTGTTAGAAACAAAGAAAAGATTAGTGAACTGTCATGTGGTATGTCCTCCAATATGACAGTGAATGATGTATAATCTTCTCAAAGATGAAGAAGATACTTGAAACAACAGAAATATGATTCTACAGACGGATATTGAGGATACCATGAACTGAATATGTGAGCACTGACAAAGTTTTAGAGAAAATGGAAACAAAAACAAAACATCAGAAAGAAACAGTTGAAATTTCTCTGGCACAATGAGGAAAGAAGGCTTGGAAAATTTGATACTCACAGGACAGATGGAAGGCAAGAGAGAGACAGGGGAAATCAACGCATAACATACTTAGTGAGCTTGAGTAAATGAATGGTGGAACAGGGTTTAGGAGAAATAGCAAAGACAAAATTTATTAAGAACTGCAAGGGACAGGAAATTGTGCAGAGTCATGATTGTCTATACCCTGAAAGGACCCAGAATTTGTTGTGCAAATAATTTTTAATTTGTTTGGAAAATTATTCTTAAATTATTTTGTTTGAAAATAAAAGCATATTGCAATTGTGGCACATATGCACAATTGTTTTATCCATATATATTACTATTTACTTGAATATTTTTCTTATTTTCTTTCAGGCAAAATAGCCAATCTTTTTGAATGTATGGAAGTGGATAACCCTGAACGGCAGACATATCTTTTGGAATGTATCAATTGGTCAATCAAAGTTGACCCTATATACAAATCAGGACATCCCGTTTTACATAAAAAGTTTGGACTCATTTTTTGGACAGGTAACCTAAAAAGTATTGGCTACTTTCTGTCTTATCTACATGTAACTATTAGGTCGGTGCAAAAATGATGACGTAATAATGTCGTTTTTTGACATATTTTTTAACGTCAAAAAACGACATTATTACGTCATTATTTTTGCACCAACTTAATATATATGTAAATATTTAACAAAAGGACAATCTTGTTTGCCACATATCAGTTTTTTCTTTTTTTACTTAAGTTTGACCAACATAAGGCCCATGGGTCACTCAAGGTAGAGAATTACTGAGTGGGATTGTTGTAAGGGAGTGGGGAAGAGGAAGTTAGAAGTGCATATTATGAGGTTATGTAGGATAGATATTGGCTAACCCTAGACTTGAAGAGGTTAAGATTGTAGTGATCAGGAAAGCATCCTCTCAGAAGTCTGTTCTGCAAAGTAACAGTACCGAAGAAGAAGTTGTCTGAGTGAAACTTACTCTTTACCAAAGGAATATGAAGGGAATAAGGATGATTTAATGTTGTGAACATTGCAGATCAGTCTTAGCTGTTATGGTCTGAACTGGTGGAACTAAGGAATGTAAATTTGTTTGAACAATTGCAATACTGTAGTGAGAGGCTAGCAATGTTTTCTCTGTGGAATAGGGTTTGTAGGGCAGAAAATAATTAATCACCCACAAGACCATGCAATTGCTTTTGAACTCTTTCAAGGCTGGACAGTGAGGATTGGGCAGCATTATCACAGATATAGTAACAATATTCATTCTTGGTCTGATTTAACTCTTGTAAAGATAGAATATGGCAGCAAGAGATGAGTATTTTCTAGAGTGATACAAGGCACTGATTATTTTTTTTCAGCATTTTTAACAATTGTACAATTATACTAGTTCTGTGAGGTCTGGAGTGAGATTAAACCCAATATATGTTCAAGGCAAAGAACCTCATTGAAATTATGACTGCTCATCAGAACTGGAGCAAATTTAGGGTCTGCTTGGTGGTGATGAAACATTACTAGCTTTGTCTTGGAGGTATTAAATGATACAAGCTAATCTTTCTCAGGTATTTAGAGATGCACCCAAGCCCTGGTGCGTCATCTGTATGTACGTGTGTGTGTGAGTGTGTGTATATGTATGCATACATATATATATGTGTGTGTTTGTGTGTGTGTGCAAATATATAGAAAAATAGGAAAGAACCATTAGGTTAATAATCCAAAGTTCTTTAGTATTTTTGTTTTTATTTTTAAAAAACAGTGCTCAATAAACAAGTAGAGCCTAAATTATAATTATTATTTTAAAATATGATTCCATTGCTACATAAGAGTTCTCATGTTTCAAAAACAATATATATATATATATATATATATAATAATAATAATAATGGACTCCCCAGTCGCTTTCGATGTATGAGGATCTGACAGCTTATTGATTCAGTTATGAAATTTTGTGTGATAATCTTAAGTGGCATTTAAGACCTGCTAGTGATTTACAAAAGAGGCCACATATGGAACAAGTGTGAGGATTGTGAGATGAGATCACTGTTAAATTGGCTGACCTTTTAGATCTTGCTCTCCCTTCTTGAAGATGATTCAAACAAGCAGATTGAAAATTGCTGAGTCCACTAAAAAACGTTGATCTCCATTCTACCCACTCCAAGGCTAAGCGCTCCAGGGTGTTATGTGGTATATTGACTGCTGACAAGTTGCTTTTCAGCTTGTCTTTGTATCTTAGCCATGGGTGTCCTACATTCCTGTAGCCCTGATCTAACTGGCTGTACATTAGGATCTTGGGTATCCTGTCATCAGACATTCTCAAGACATGACCAGTCCACCGTAACTGAGACTGTATGATAAAAGTCTCGATTCCTCCAATATTACACCTGTTAAACAGGTCTATGTTAGATGTCCTATCTTGAAGCTTAACTCCACAGATTGCACACAGACAGCTTCTATGGAAAACATCTAGCTGGCATATATGGTACCTGTATGGAGTCCATAACACTGAGCCATACAAAAGGATGGCAAGTACAACAGCTCTGTAAACCCGAATTTTCATATCCAGTCGAATACCCCGCTCATTCCACAAGCAATGGTGAAGTTTGCTGAAAGCACTAGTAGCCTTAGCAATCTGATACATATATATATATATATATACATATACATACACAAAAGATCTGAGAATGTTTTTAGGTAGATTGTTAATATAAAGCAGAAAGAGAGTATGCCTGATGAGAGATCTTTGGGAGATGTCAGCATTGATCTCATGCTTCAGAGGACTGCCTATTAATGACATTCATAGAATGGTTAGAAAGACTTGATAACTGAGAAAACTTCCATAGCTGCAGAGTTTGTGTACCAATCCCCTATGCCACACCTTGTCAAGGGCCTTCAAGATACTAAGGTGATCACTCTCTAGATGCATTTATATAAAAACATGTAGGGGCTCTTTACATTTTTCAGGATTCTCTAGGTGTGCACAATATTGAATGAGACAATAGTTCTGCTACACTTTTCCCTCTGATAGAGATGGTTGTTGTGGTTACAGTGAGCCATGGCCACAGCACATTCAGGCATGAACCAAGGCTGGCTATTTGGTTTTGTTGATATTTTTGTGAAAAATAAAACTTTCTATGTTGGAGAGAATCCATTCAGAAATAAAGGTGGTTGTTCAGAAAGGTGCCTTTTTGAAGAAAGCTGAAAGAGATGATGTAGACATCAGGTAAATATAATTTTTATGTTAAATGCGCATAATGTTAAATTGTTAAAAACAAGTCAATTCCTGGTCAGTATTTTCATTGTTATTAGGTTGGTGCAAAAATAATGTCGTTTTCTCACATAGTAACATATGTGAGAAAACGACATTATTTTTGCACCAACCTAATATTTCAAACCTGTTACAAACTTTGATCACAGTTTTATTTCATACTTGTTTTTAGCTTGAGCAAATCAAAATGTGTTCTTGTCTAAACAGAACTTGTTTTCTGCTTGAACAAATCTTGAACATTAACAGGAGAGAAACATTGAATTTACAGGTTAGACAACTAAAATTTAAGTTTTAATTGAAAATAGAATCAGTTTTGATCTAAACGAACTTTTCTCCATCTTCAATTTAATACTAGTCAGTGTGGTAATATTTTACTGATACTTATAGTGTTGTGCCAATCTCTTAAGTGAAAATAATCAAAATTCTCCTTGGTATTTGGAATTTTTTTAATTGTAAACATCAGTTTTTAGGGCTTCCATGATGTTTTCTTAAATGAGAATTTCAAATAAGATTCTAATCACCACTGTTCAAACCATTTTATTTTTGTTATTGTTGTCCAGTAGTTTTCTTTTTTGCTTTTCCCTATAGCCATCAAGTACCAAAACCAAAGATGCTGCTAGTCTAAGAGAGTAATCAAAATTATGATACAGGCTTGTAAAAAATTCATTTACAATCAAGTGGGATTATTTGATTTCTGCAACGTGTGAGTAATATATATATATATATATATATATATATATATGAGTTCACTCCATGCGAGGCAGTAAAGCCACTTAGGCACAAAGGGTTACTAGGTGTGGAAGAGTTAGAAACATTGCTAAGGAGCGAGAACAAAAGAAGAGTAATCAGGAGAGCAGTAGATAGCAATTTACATTGCATTTAAATTTTTGCACGAGCAAGAAGCAAGAGAAAAACTGTTAGCATAGAATTTACAGTTACATCTAACTAAACTCAACTGTAAATTGCTGAAACCTTGTCGCCAGTCTAGTACTGCACTTAAGTTCAAAGTCTAGGCACCATAGTGATGATCTCATCTGAAAGATTTCCATGAAAGTATTTATAGAAAAGGCACAGGGAAGTAACCTTATGGCAGTGGGAAAGAAACTGAAGCTGAAATGTCGGAACGGGGCCAATAATATTGCTGATTCTTCTTTGGAATTTTGTCAAGGTGCTCCAGATAATTAGTAGGAGCACTGGACCATATGTGGCAGTAAAATTCTAAGCATGGATGAATGGTAAACTTAATGTAAGATAGATTCTGGAGAGAAAAAAATTGTCTAGCATGAATCAACTTTCTGAGCAGTTGACCTAATAATGGATTCAATATAGTCTTCATGTCAGCTGAGAATGTTAGTCTGAGAAGGTGCAATGTCATTCTCCTGGAGGTCAGAATCAGCTGTGCTGATGGAAAGCAGAAAGAGGTCTCTCAGATTATTAATAGAGAACAGTTTAGTTTTGGAGGTGTTAAAGTTAACAAGTCATTCTTTGCCCCAGTTAGCAACAGACATTTTGTATATCATCTGCCATTTTTGCCTGAAACTGATCAGACTTATTTTTGAGACAGGAGTAAATGGTTGTGTCATCAGCATAGATACCAAGTTGAGGGCTGAAGTCATCGGGAAGTAGGAACAAGGATGGAGCCCTCAGGGACACCTGCATTAGTATGAAAGGAACTGTAAGAGTGGCTGTTCAGGATAACTTTCATTTCACAATTTGATAGGAAGGATTGGATCAGTTCAAAAATTTATCTAGAGACCATAACTTTTAAGCATGTGGAGAAAACCTGTATGCCAAAGTCTGTTGAAAGCTTTCAAGATGTTACAGCCCTGGCTTCACCATTCTTATCTAGAGCTTGATAGGCTCTTTTTGCAATTGCTTTCAGTACATCAGAAGTTTACCTGGAGAAACGAAACTTGTATCTGTGATGTGAGATGCTTAACCAATTCAGCATTGATTAGGGCCTCTAGGAGTTTCCCAAAAGGAAGAAAGGCAGGTAGGCTGCTAGTTAGAAGAGTCAAATGGTTCATCAGAGTTCTTAAAAACTGGAACAACAGATGAGGACTTCCAGCAGACAGGAAAGCAAGAGACAGCGAGGTACTTATACTGTTTAGAGAGAACAGGAGCCAGTTTGAGAGATCACTTCTTAATGACTATTACAGGGATACCATCTGGTCTACATGCTTTGTTGGGATCCAGGTAGGAAATGATAGCAGAAACCATAGAAGGGATTATATGCATATCACTCAACAGAGACTTAGTTCTAAGTGGGAAGTTAGGCAGGGATACTCCAGATGAGTCAAAGATAGAGTTTAAGGAGAATTTATGGGCAAAATATTCAGCTTTATCAGCAGAAAATTTTAATGCCTCACATTGAGTGAAAAGAAGAGGGATTGAGAACTTATACTTATTTTATATATATATATATATATATATACACACACACACACACACACACACCTTGTTATATTTTTCTTCTTTTTCTCCAGAGAAGAACTATGCACAAGCCAGGTATCATTTTCTTCACTCAACTGATGGTGCCAGTACCGCTGCACTTCTTATAGAGTATCATGTCTCACAAGGATTTCCTACAGAAGTGGATCTATTTATTGCCCAGGCTGTGTTGCAGTAAGCAAAATTTACATGTATACATGTTTTTTTTCTCTAAATTCTATTATGAACTGGAAAACAAAAGGAAAAGTCTTGTATTGATTAATTGATTTTATGTGGAGTTGAAATTTGGTAAAATTTAAAATTTCTAAATTAAAAATTAGGAAAAAAAATTTTCAAGATTTAGAAGTTGCTTTATTTTTTTTTAATGGTGAAGAATTGTGTTTGTGCCCTGTGTGTCTTTGTTGATATACCCCTACTCCAAAAAAAAAAAAAAAAAATTGAAAATGTATCAAATTTTTCCACTTCTGATTGTCCTATTTTAGAAAATCTTTTCATAAACCATGTGGCTCCCTTTGTTTAAAAAAAAATTTGGTCACTCTTTTTCTGTAAGAACATAAGCCTTTGAGCAAATCGTTAACAGACCTGGAACTCAGGTTATCAGAAATCTCTTAATAAACCACATGACTTCCTTTCCTTAAGAATTTAGGTCCCTCTTTTTCTGTAAGAATAGTGTTTTGAGGTGGATAGTATTAATGTAAACTAACCCCAAATTTGGTGTCTCAGGACAAGGAAATTTGGACGACACATTAATGATATCATCTTATCAGAAGGAAGTGGATAGTTTGGGGGAAAATTTGGTTTTGCTCAATTTTATAGAATCTTGACTTTCAATTTCTTTCAGTTGTCAAATTACAAAATTGCTTTGCATGTGCACATCATAACATGGTCAGGGAAAAGGGTTTGATGATTTCACTCTCCAGTCATACAACAAAAGTAGTCAAGTGAATTTTTGACTTTCTAGACAATCTGGTCAGAATTGAAGAGTTGTATTGAAAAATAACAAAATTCTATTGAATTTTGGCCAAGATTCCTCCTACAAGATCCATCTGTTTTAGATCAATTGTCATTTTTTTTTTTTTTTTTTGATAAATTTGGGTGAGGAGCGGTGACTCTTTATTTTACTTGATCCTAATCACTTAAACTAGTTAAAATGCTGTTAAGATAGGCGTTCAAATTTAGACAATTCCAGGCACTAATTCCATTTATTGTAATTAAATACTTTTAATTTTTTTAAACTTATCCATTACTATATATTCACACTATTTTCCCTTCGTTTTTTATCCTCTAGTGTGACCAACAACTATTTTAAACATTTTTAATGAAAAGTCTTTCACTAGTCTCCATTGGGGATTTAACATCATATTTCATATTATCACAAAATAAAAAATGTCTTTTGTCAAAGTAGCTAGAATTTTCAACCAACTCCATGTTTTGTATTTTAGAACGAAGAAGTGTTACTGTCTTTTAACTTTTAGTGCTATAATGCATATAGTTTTGTAATAAATGGAAATAAATATTTGCAAATCCTTCAATTTTCTAAAATAATTTCTATTGTTTTTAATTTCATTGTTACTGCCTTTTTGTCATGTGGTGACTATATTAAAAGTAATTAAATATTACTAACAACCTGACTTTATATAAATTTTATATTTTTATTGATGTAAATTTCTTTTTTGGTTGTGCTCTATCACAACTCATATTTGAGATTGATGAAATTCTATTTACATAAGTAATGTTGAAAAAAATAATTGCTTGAATTTGAAGCTTAGTCTTTCAATTTTATACTTGACTTATCCTTCTGATTCTTCCTACTAACATGCCAATCTTAGTTTTATAAAAGAATAAATGGTATCATTTCTGCTTTCCATTTTATTTCAGGTTCTTGTGCCTCCAAAATAAAGATACTGCCAATGTTGTCTTCATGAAGTACACCAAAGAACATCCAGATCTCAAAGAAGATCCTCCCTTTTTTAAACCATTACTCAATTTCATATGGTTTCTTCTATTGGCACTGGAAACGTAAGTATTGCCATTAACTTAAAAAAAATTATTTTAAACTAGCATATGTATTTGTTCTGTAGACTTCTCTGTGAACTCTAGGGTCACATGTTTTGTTGCTGGGGTTTCTGTAGAAAGTAGGTTTTTATGGAGCAGATTGCTACCCCCACACCCTACCAGGTTTGAATTCAGAGCTGTCTCCTAGACTGGTTGCCAACCAAGGATAGAAAGCTCAATCTATCTGCTCAGCTATTAATCCCTAGCTTGGAAGAGAGATTCATACCTTTCCAAGGTTATTTGTGTGAAAGAGAATGTAACAGCCTTGGATGGCATTTGAACATAGAATACCAAGCCCACTTTTTGCACCAATAACCCCAACTCTATGCCCTCATCTCCTAAATTAGCTTAGTATTCATTAAAAATAATTAACGTTATTATATTCATGTATGGATCATATATATATATATATATATATATATATATATATATATATATATATATATATATATGATTAAAAAACAGTTTTAAGGCACACTAGATTTATGCATAAAAGTATTCAATATCAGAGATAGGGTGTATATAAATATAAAAGTGAACGCTGAGGTTAACACCAAATGGCAACAGTTTGTTCTATGCTTGAACACTACCTGCAGGCCATATATATATATATATATATATATATATATATATATATATATATGTGAAGAAATATAGTCTTAAGTGGTGCATTGTGGGTAGTCTATTATGGCGGTTATTTTACCGGAAGTCGTTTGTATATTTATTTGGGTTAAATTATATTGCTTTTTTTTTTTTTATTTTTTGTTTCTTATTTATTTTTTTAATCAGTGTTTTTATTAACGTAGTAAAAATTTGTTTATATCACTTATTTAATAGTTTTGAGGTTGATTGTTGTAGTTTATTCTAACTATTATTTTGGCGGGAACAGTTTTTAATTTGTGTTTATTTGGGTTGATTATCTTTGTTTTTTTCTAACGGTAACTTTATCGGGACTGGTTTGTTTATTTATTTACTTGGATGAATTTAGGTCAATTTATTTTACTTGTATATTTTCTCTTTTCGATTTTTAAGTAACGTAGTATTTATTTTTTATTTTTATTTCTATTTTCTATTTTTTTATCGTTATATAACAGTTATAGCTATTTTTTTTCGTCCGATTTTTAGGTTTGATTTTTTAGTCTAACTAATATTTTGGTCATAATGGTTTGCTAATTTATTTATTACTTACTTTATTTATTTGGGTTCGTTTGTTGTTTTTTGGGGGGATTTTTTTGTTATTATTCTATTTTGTCTATTCTAACAGGTGTGATTTGGTAATTTGTTTGGATTAATTAATTTTGCTTATTTTTATTGTTATTTTGTTTATTTATTTGTTTTTATTTTATTTTTTCCGTTTTCAATTTTTTTTTTGATTGGTTGTTGTAGGCTGATGATCTTTTCCTTATCTTCCAAGATATTTTTGGTGTGATGTGCGTTTTGTTTTTAATTTCCCAGATATACTTAGAAAGCATTGTACTGTTCGCATATTTACTATTTGTGAAAGATGTTTTGTGTGTATAATTTCTTTGTTTCCAGGGTCCTTCAGTTACTCCTATGTATACTTTTTCTTCATTATCTGGTGATTTTATCGTGGCTTGGTATATTACGTTGTTTTGTAAACAATTTCCGTTTAAGGGACATTTGTTCTTTATTCTGCAGTTGCACGTGGGTTTAATTTGTTCGTGTGGTTTGTTGATAATTTTCCTATTGTGCTTTTTTATTATTTGTGCCATGCTCTCGATGCAGCTGTAGCTGATTTCCCTACATTTATAACACAGTATGGACATAGAAAAATTTAACCTCAACTACTCCCTAAAAAACATACCCATTCCATCCCCTCCTATATATAAACTAAAATTAATTGAAAAAATAGAAAGTTTCCTAAAAAGAATGAGATGGAAAGTCCACTTTTTAAACCAGGACCTTCACAATAACAATACACTCAAGAAAAAATATGGCTTCAAAACCAAAAAATGCCCCCCACAACAAAAAGAATTAGACGATTTTGAGAAAGACTTAACTGACCTAGTTAGAAACATAAAATTCCATAAAAAACAAGATGCATTCCAAAAAAAACTAAAAGCAGATATAACTAAAATAAACAATTCAGCAAAAGTATTTATTGCTGCTGACAAAACTAGAAATTTATACAAACTAAGCCCTCCTACACACAATAAATTACTCAAGAACAACATAACCAAAACATACAAAAAGGCACCCAAAACAATAGAACACGATATCAATAAGGAAGCTAAAACAATCGCCCAAAAATTAGACCTAGATGACAGAATAAGTTGTATTAGCAAGGCACAAGCCTTTATCACACTAAAAGACCATAAAGAAAATTTCAAAGCCAATCCTGCATGTAGACTCATAAACCCAGCCAAAAGCGAACTAGGTAAAATAAGTAAAAAAATACTTGAAAGAATTAATTCTGAACTTAGGAAGAAGTTAGGAGTAAACCAGTGGAAAAATACGAAAACAACTATTGACTGGTTCCACAGCATAAATAACAAACAAAATTGCCAATTCCTACAATTAGACATAAAAGAATTTTACCCATCCATAACAGAACGCATGTTAGATAAGGCCATCAACTTAGCTCAGGAACAAATAATAATAAAACCAAGCGAAATCAACATCATTAAGCACTCCCGTAAATCATTATTATTCCACAATGAAGAAGCATGGATAAAGAAAGACGGGATATTTGACACTACAATGGGAATCTTTGACAGTGCAGAGACATGTGAAATCATAGGTATTTACTTACTACACGAACTGAGCAAAATAATAGATAGAAATGACACAGGACTCTACAGGGACGATGGTCTCATAATCTTAAGAAACTGTAGCAAACAAAACACAGACAAAACTAGAAAAGCAATAATAAACATTTTTAAAAATAACGGATTTGACATAGATATAAAAACTAACCTAAATGAAGTAGATTTTCTAGATGTTACCCTCAACCTAAGAAAAGGCACATATAAACCATATAGAAAACCTAATGATAAACCACTCTACATACACACATCTTCCAACCACCTGCCTTCTATAATCAAACAGATACCAAAATCGATTAATCGCAGGCTTTCCGACAATTCCTCCAATAAATCCCTATTTAACAAAGCTAAGAAAGACTATGAAACAGCCCTAAAAGATAGCAGATTCTCAGCAACACTCACATACTCACCACAGAACACAAAAAAGGCCAACAGAAGAAGAAATATCATATGGTCCAACCGACTGTACAGCAAAAACGTAAAAACAAACATAGGAAAAATATTCTTCAAACTCTTACACAAACACTTCCCGGAATCAAGCACCCTACACAAAATATTCAACAAAAACACAGTAAAAATCAGCTATATCTGCACCAAGAGCATGGCACAAATAATAAAAAAGCACAATAGGAAAATTATCAACAAACCACACGAACAAATTAAACCCACGTGCAACTGCAGAATAAAGAACGAATGTCCCTTAAACGGAAATTGTTTACAAAACAACGTAATATACCAAGCCACGATAAAATCACCAGATAATGAAGAAAAAGTATACATAGGAGTAACTGAAGGACCCTGGAAACAAAGAAATTATACACACAAAACATCTTTCACAAATAGTAAATATGCAAACAGTACAATGCTTTCTAAGTATATCTGGGAAATTAAAAACAAAACGCACATCACACCAAAAATATCTTGGAAGATAAGGAAAAGATCATCAGGCTACAACAACCAATCAAAAACTTGCAAACTTTGCTTGGAAGAAAAAAATAGCTATCATTACTTTCCCAGACCAAAATAAATTATTAAATAAAAGATCCGGGCTAATCTCAAAATGCAGACATGAAAACAAATTTTTACTACGTTACTTAAAAATTGAAAACGGAAAAAATAAAATAAAAACAAATAAATAAACAAAATAACAATAAAAATAAGCAAAATTAATTAATCCAAACAAATTACCAAATCACACCTGTTAGAATAGACAAAATAGAATAATAACAAAAAAATCCCCCAAAAAAAACAAACGAACCCAAATAAATAAAGTAAGTAATAAATAAATTAGCAAACCATTATGACCAAAATATTAGTTAGACTAAAAAATCAAACCTAAAAATCGGACGAAAAAAAATAGCTATAACTGTTATATAACGATAAAAAAATAGAAAATAGAAATAAAAATAAAAAATAAATACTACGTTACTTAAAAATCGAAAAGAGAAAATATACAAGTAAAATAAATTGACCTAAATTCATCCAAGTAAATAAATAAACAAACCAGTCCCGATAAAGTTACCGTTAGAAAAAAACAAAGATAATCAACCCAAATAAACACAAATTAAAAACTGTTCCCGCCAAAATAATAGTTAGAATAAACTACAACAATCAACCTCAAAACCGAACAAATAGCTTTAATTAAATTCTCAGACCAAAACAAAACTATTAAATAAGTGATATAAACAAATTTTTACTATGTTAATAAAAACACTGATTAAAAAAATAAATAAATAAGAAACAAAAAATAAAAAAAAAAAGCAATATAATTTAACCCAAATAAATAAACAAATGACTTCCGGTAAAATAACCGCCATAATAGACTACCCACAATGCACCACTGACCCATATATATATATATATATATATATATATATATATATATATATAGCCGAGAAAAATAACAGCACACATGGCCTAACGATTGCATATAGCATGAAACAGACTGTTGACTCTAAGTGTTGACTTCTATATTTATTTATTTATATATATATATATATATATATATATATATATATATATATATATATATATAGCAATCAAATACATTGAATGAAATGTATTTTTCTGTTCATTTTCTGTAACTCTTTTTTTTTTTTTTTTCAACTTTTTAATAATTTCAAAACAATATGGCAACAAAGCAGACAACATCATCAGTAGTAGGTTGTAATGACCTTTTACCAGCAACAGTTTCTTACTTTCAGCGAACACAAACACAATAGATTCCATTTTGTGGTTGGGACTTTGCAGTACTCCCATTCTGTTTCTTTTAGCATAGCAGAAAACCCACAAAGAGAAAAGGGTTTTATTAGATATTTCCATGTTTGCATGTGGTATTCATATAGTTGTCCTTTGGATCCAAAGAAGACTGTCTTGCAATCCATCAGTAGATCCAAGTCTGGACATGCAGTGTCTGAATCAATGGGGACACTGGAAGTTGGTGGTTGTGATCAATGCCAAAGTTGCATGGTCACATTGTCCTCTTTGAATAGTGATATTTTTTTTTTTTTTTTTTTTTTTTTAATGCCAAGCTTTGAAGTTTGTCTAGGTTTGGTGGATAATGACGCACTAATGTGATTGGTTGGCTTCACATTCCTGTAGCTTCCTTGGTCTGATCTTGCAACATTGGAGGTTAGTTTTGATTGTGTCTTTGTGCTGTTTGTTTGGCCTTGATGTCTTCTGTCAGTTTGCAGCTCTCTGTGCAACATAATCTGGGAATATAATGTTGCTACATGCGGATGACATGGCCAGTCCATCAGACTTGTGCCTTAATGAGCATTGATTCAATATTGGTCAAGTTCACATGGTCCAAAATTTCAATGTTGGTGATGTGATCCTGTAACATAATTCCAAGTATGAATTGAAGAGCATACATGTGAAACCTTTCCAATTTCTTGATGAGTCTGCAGTATAAGGTCCATGTTTTGCATCTGTAGAGGAGTGAAGGGAGGACCATTATGTGAGACACTTATAGTTTTGTTGACAGGCATGTTGTGCTAGCATAGCACTCTCTTAAGGAGCCTTCTCAGTGCCTGTTTTGAGTATCAATTTCTTTGTCCAGAGAACCATCCTGGTAAATTGTACTACTCCTGTATTTCAAATATTGAACATTTCAAGCTGGGTGTCATATATGCAGATAGCTGGTGCAGGGAAGGTTGGTGTTTGGTGCAGGTTGATAAAGCATTTAACTCTAGCTGAAACTGATTGTCAGGCCAAACAATTTTGAAGCCATGGAGAATGGATCATATATCAGTTAGTGTTTGGATTCAGTACTTCTATGAATCGAATCTATGATTCATTTCCAATCTTTTGTTCACAGGTTTGAGAGTTAACAAAAAGATAGATCAGATTAAAACCAGTTTTATTGCTTTTTAGAAATAGAATTAAGTTTTCATTTTGAAATATATAAGAATTGTCTGCATAGAGCCTTTTTTTGGACTGTCAGTCTTGCAGCTGAAAAATTGATCCATATCTGTGTATTGTGAATCTCACCTTTGGCATCACAAAATGAAAGACAAAACTGACGGTTGTGCTCCTCTTTGTTATCACAGTGTTTTGTTTGTTGTGCCCTCCAGCCTTCATCAGGTGCTTGTTGATTCAGGTAACCTGCAGGGAATTTCAAACTGAACTCGTTATTTAAACTATGGGTGTAGATACTTTGCATTGCATTACTCATATCCAGAGATATCTTGTCTAGTTCCTATTTAGTACTGCTTAGTTATTGCTTGCCCTGTTTCAGCTGAGGCCAAGTACACACTCCCAGTCCAAGGATTGAACTCACAATTACTATGTCACCAAATTTACAAACCAACACTTTAATCCACTAGCCTAGTGTATGACACCTTGTAAAATTTTATTTTACAAATAATATTAACTAATTCACATTACACTAAGAAAACTCATAACAATGAAAATTTGATGACACTGACAACTCATGTTAAGAGTATTTTTAAATATACTAAAGTTATTTTTATTTATTTTCCTCTGTGTGTTGGAGATAGAAAGTTACTGGTTGAAATATTGCTAGTTGGCATTGATTTTTAACTTTTTTTTCTCTCTTGCATGTTCATTCTTTCTGAGGGTTTTCACAATTTGATCTTACATTGGAAATGTTAATCGTTGAAGTGATTGTGTAACCCATGACTTTTTTTACAAAAACATACCTCAGGATTAATCTTTATCATTTTATATTTTTCTGTTTTAAATTTTCAGTGGTAAAGTTAGTGTTTTCACTGTATTATGTGAAAAGTATGAAACCTCAATAAACAGAGACCCCACATACAAAGAGGTAAATTGATTTCTTTAATTTTTAGATTTTGTTTTAATTGTTGTGAGACTTAAAATCCTCTTACTGGGTCAGTAGCAAAATGGATTTCGTTTCATTTCTTGTAAATTCTTGACCATTATTTTTTTTAAGCTTTGAATAGCAATTATAACTTGTTTACAAAGTCTATTTGTATAGAAGTAAGCTTTAACTGTTAGTCGTTTTTGTCAATTATTCATAAACACAAACGCATAATACATTCTTTGTATTTTTCTTTTTACAATGATTTCTTATAATCAAATATGAAAATGTAGAAAAGATGGATACCAATGGTTCATTAACCTTGTGCCATGAGTTACAGTTATGGGAATATACAGCAACTATCTGCTTTGATTATTTTTTGTCATGCTTTTAATTTTATTTTTCCTTAAAGAAAATCTGAATTTTGATCGTATATATTCATTTAATTGCATCTTGTTAACAATTCAGCCACGAGTTATCTTCCTTGAATTGTAAACTTGATTAACTTTGCTAGTTACAAAATGAAATGTTGAAATTGGCCTCGTAATTTTGATAGTAAAGAAAGAGATTCTCAAGGTATTTTGTAGATTTGTAATTTCCAACATAATTTTAGATTTATTTAGGTGTTTTAAAAACAGATTTTAATATGACACAATCAAAAATCTATTCTTTGTTTTTAAAGATTTTATTGTGCTACAAATTGATTATTTTTTGACAACCTTATTCTGAGCAAGTTGATTGGCACCATTTTGTTAATTGCAAGTTTGTCATATTTTAATAGTAATAAAGTATTTTTAATTAAAGTATGTACATTTTTCTTTAACTTAATGATGTAGCATTCTTAACAGATGACACTATTGTGTAAGCATAATAATATGTATATGTACTGTGAAAAAATTCATATGATTCATTTGATTGTGATATTTGTTTTATTGCACTGGTCTGGAACTGAACTTGCAATAACTTTAAATATACCTATATTTTATTTCTTGTGGAATCACAATGAAGAATGTCTGATTTCTCTTTGTTACTTGGAAGTCTCACAGATAATGTCATTGCAATATTATGTCATTTTATATAAGAAAAACGGGAAATTGCTATCAAGTACCCTCCTCCTTAGTTTTAATCTTTTTTTATGGAACTGAATTTTTTTTTTTTTTTTTTTTTTTTTTTTTTTTTTTTTTTTAGATTCTTTTTCATATTGGTCTTTTTGTTCTGATTATTTGGCTTTTAATGTTCTTTCTTTTTATTTTCCTAATAGTATCTTGATAGAATAGGTCAACTTTTCTTTGGACTACCACCACCTAAGCACTCACCCCATGGAATGTTTGGTAAGTTGATAATTTATAACTGCAAATCTTTACTTGTCCACTTCAGTTACTTCCTCTTTCTTACCTTGTTGTAAGACATTATCCTATAGCTATTTCCTATGTTTAGCTTAATCTGGAATAAGTGTGTGGCACTGAGGGAAGATCAAATCCACTACATTAGTAATGATCTTTAAGATTAATATGTTAAACATATGTTAAACATTGCTCCAAAGCAAATTCTCTTTGTAAGATATGTTTCATTGTATTTTTACTTGGTTCAAATCTTTTTTTTGTATATTTTTAATTGAGATGCAGAAACTGGCTAGAATTTTTAAGTTTCTAGAATTTAACACAAAAAAATTTCTGAATTGTATGGGACTTACATATTAAAGTATTAAAGTGTGTACCTTAAATTTTTCATTGCTTAACGTTTATCTATAACTAAAGTAAAAGGTTTACTCTTTTGAGACTCAGTGTCTGTTACAGAAAGATGATTGATTTCATGGAAAGCCTCTTTGACTTGAATGATTTAGAATTAAGGGAAAGAAACACTTGTCAAGCAAGATTTTTTTTCTGAGAAATAAGTGTTAATGCTGAAAGTTACAACTTAATTTGAACAATTATGCAGTTTGGCTTGAGAAAAAATACAATAATGACTAACATAATCATAGGACATGTTTCAAAACTTCATTAACATGACATGATTAGAGAACACAGTACAACTTGTGTAACCAGGTAAGTACATTTTACATATTTGAATTTGGTCAGAGAACACACACCTAAATGGGACCAGTAAAGCATTCAAAAGCAATTTGCATATTGGCCCTTCTTTTCAACAGTCTGTCATGAAAGGACATTGAAACTCACTCTGATAGAAGTGTCACATCTTTTAAAACAAGAAAACTTTACGCTTTATTCAACTTGTATTTTTTCTCTGTTCTGTATCTGAATATGTTGAGGATTATTAACCACAACACACTGAGTTTGTGTTCTGTTTTTTTCTACTACTACCACTATGACAGATCACTGTTAATTTAAACTGTTTTTATTGCATTTGGCAAACATTTCAAACCAGTAAATTACAAAGTATGTTATTGTTATATCATATTTGAACAAAATAGTGTTTTAAAGTATGAATCATCAGCATCAACAATGTTGCTAAATGATCTGACAGTGACTTTATTCTATCAGGATAAAAAAAACTACCGATGGTATTTTAACCACATAAAGACCATAAAAATAGGTTATTGGTAAGGGTCAGATCTGGTGAATAGAAAGGATGGAAGAGGACCTCATTGTTTCACTGCATTAGTTTTAGCCAATTGATTTTTTGCCGGTCAAATAGTTTGCAACTTATATTAATTCCAGATCATGATAATTGAACTTTTTCATGATACTTTAACCAAATTGCAAGATGTTGTAGTAGAGGAATTAATTACACACCATCACCAAACAGTAGGATAATTTGGAGATGAAGATTTGGTTTAGGGAAAGTTGGGAGGCTGGCCCAAAGAAAGCCACATTTCTGATTATAATATAGAAAACTCCTTTCATTAACATTATGCACATAACCAAGAAAAAAAAAAAAAGAAAGTAAATTGCAGTAAATCTCAAACCAAACTGCTAATCAAAATTCAAATTAGAGCATTTAGATTTGTATTTGATACTTTCCAGCTGTATGGATTAAACCAAAATCCCAATGCCTGAGTTTGTTTTTGAATAAGTCTCCATAATTGCATTCAATTTATCATTGTTGAATGATGTCTTGGGATTATGTTCCAGATTGCTAAGAACAATTTTTTGAACTAACAAAGCACTGTTGATGTTGCAAGTGATTTCAGCAGTGCAATAGTTTGGTTTGAACTCCTTGAATATGACATGAGAATGATATTTATTCATATTTGGGAAATCTCTCTCTCTGTCATAGAGAGTAGGGGAAAGAAAGATATTAAGTTATCATCATGTAGGCAGGGGGGAAAAAAAACGGTCTCGGTTATATTAATACTTGTGATGACCTAAAATGACATCTGGATTGTAGAGAGAAATCATTAGATTAAATTGGCAGTTGAGAATACATTTGAAAAAAGATTTTAAGTAAATTCAAAATCTCTCTGGATTCTTCCTTGGTTAAGATTTTGACACATATGTAATCAACTTAAAAAAAAAAAAAAACTATTATAATTTATATTAAAAATAGTGGTAGGCTTATAACATTTAAAACGTGTTTGTTTGTTTGTTATCGAACTCCTCCTAAGGTTTTGGAGATAGACTCCCATAACCATATATATTCTGCTACTACATTACCCAGGGTAATTAGATAAGTATAATTCATTCTGATCTAAGGGGGACCTGCCTGCCAACTGAATTTTTTTTTCTTTTCTTTTGATTTAAATTGAATTTAAGTTTGAACAAGGGAATGAGTCCTATCCAAAATATAGGAAAAAGGAAAAAAAAAATATAGGAAAAAGCCAGAAGATTTGAGGCCATATTGTTGAGATCATTGAGTAATATTGAAATGCGTAATTTTTCTCCACAAATTATAACAATTATTTAAAAGCAATCATTATTTTCTTACAAAAAAAAAATGTGTGACATGCATCAAGGTGTGGGTAATTCAGCTAGTGTGTGTGTATGTATGTATATATATATATATATATATATATAATTGTATGGATATGAGTTGGTGACCCTGGGTTTCACACTTTTGCAATCATCAGACATATATATATATATATATATATATATATATATAAGGTTGGTGCAAAAATAATGTCGTTTTCTCACATAGTAACATATGTGAGAAAACGACATTATTTTTGCACCAACCTAATATATATATTTGAAAATTATAACATAAATACGTTATAAAATCATTATAAAAATAGCCATTTTGTTTCAACACTTCTGGTGTCTTATCAAGTGATGGTGTTGAAATGTAGAATAAAGGGTTTTAAAAGGTTTGAATCAATCAAATACCCCTTGCTAGGGGAAACGCTGTTACATAAGCTGGAATGACCAATCAGAATACAAGTATATAAGAATTCAAAAAACTTGACAACAAACTTTGGTTATAATAATTATTTAATGCTAGGGTTAGACTAAAATAGAATTCATTCTAACTAATTAATATTAAATTATACTAATAAAATACAAAATTAAAAATTACCAATTTTAAATTTAATCTATAGTAAGTTTAAAATTATAAAATTATTTAAAGAAGAAACTGAGGAAAAATACATATGTTTCGTTTTTATTGAAATTAAGTTGGGATAAACGTTAAGATCTAATGTTTCTCCAAACTCCATTACAACTTAGATACATTTGAAGTTAAGATATGGGCAAGGGAGGGTGAAATCTTGCAAAAGACAATACATACACGATCAGATTATAATACACAAACACGCAGGCATATTTAGATATATAAACACGCAAAAAAGTGATGAGACAGGAAATATGTCCATGACCCTTAAAAAAAAAAATTAAAAAAAAAATGTCAACATATACATATAATGAAAGGCACATATAATCGATTATACACACATACATTGATAAAAACATGCACATATACCCACCAAGAAATATTCAAATTTGAAATTCTAACATACTATTAAAATATAACTTATATGGGCAAAGATATATAGATAAAAATGGTTGAATAGATAAAGTTTAATATGGGTAGAATAGAAAAACAAATATTTGTCAATGAACAACATAAGGAAAAAGGACACTATACAGAATGTATAGAAAAATAAATATATATGCATAAAAATAACACCATTTATAAAAAAAAAAAGAAAACTCCTAAACACATAAATATCTATAAATATCTCATATATATTTATATACGTATTATTACACATACACAAGTACAAATATATAACAATATGTGAAAGAAAATAAAAAATATATATAGACATACGTGTACACACATTCTTCACTACAGATACAAACGTACAAAAATATACCTACACACAAACATATGCATACACATATACCCATATACCCATATATATATATATCTATATCTATATATCTATATATATATACACACACACACACACACACCTACATACAATTAATATATAATAAATTCTTTTTGCACTGATCACATTTGTACCTTTTCGTTTTCCCTTGTTTTATTAACCAACCTATCTATTTTATATGTTATATTTCCACTTTTGAAGATTGTTTGAATTATATATATATATAATTCAAACAATCTCCGAAAGTGGAAGTGTAGAGTTTTTAAATGATGTATAGATGTATGCATAAAACAGAAGAGGAGTATTCGAAAGAACTGATTGTACTAATGTAGCACGAAAGTAGCTATTCAATTTGTTCCAATCTTAATCTAATATTGTTTTCTTTGAAGCAAATTCAAACCTAAAAATTTTGGATTGGCATTAATGGGAGGCAATTCATATTATAACTGGTAACTTAGGACAAACGTAATAGTCTCCCTTGTTCTTGCATTTCTCCAAACCACACACTTAGTACAAGTGTTGGTAATAATTGACATGGTGAATTGTTTGTTTTATATACTGAACAGTTTCTATTAATTGTTTGAAAAGTTGAGAGAGAGATGCTTCTAGCTTCCTTAAATTTATAATTGAAAACTTAGTCATGCATAGAAGTTTCTAATCTTTCTTTCAAATGATTAATTTATTTTTATTGTAGATAAATGGTTAACTGCTATATTAATTTTTGTATTTTATGATATTGTCAACAAGCATACATGTAAAAATTTGTAAAAGAAAAAAGTGATTTGACTCTTTGTCAGATTCATGTTAGAAAATACAATTTCTATTTTTCCTAATCTCTTTGCATTTTATTGTTTTTGTTGTTGTTTCAGGCAATATACTTCAAAGTTTGTTCAGTGGTGATGATTCTGATCTTGATTCGGCTATGGGTAGTAGTGGACTTGAGGTTACCACAGAAGAACTGGACTGATCAATCAAAATCTGCTCTGGTAGACATGTGACCTTCTTTCCTTCCTTCCTTTACTCTCATTTCCCCTTTCTATTTAACCAGATATCTGTCTGATTTCAAACTGAAAGGATGGTTGGTTTTGATCACTTGAGAAAGAAGGGAGCCACAAAATATCTCTACTCTTTAAAAATAATTTAAAGAAAAAAAAAATCAACATTTTGGTTATTGAATTAAATTTCTATGCCCAATTTGTAATTATAATTTTTTCTTTTTTTTTTTTTTTTTTTTTTTTTTTATAAAAATGAAAATTTATTTTGGTTCAGTTGTAACAAAAAAACTGCACAGACAGACAGTTTTTGGCTGTTGATCCTTGACCTCTGGAATTCTGTTGTGGAAATAGTATAGCAGGATTAAGGACATTCCAGACATTAATTCTTTTTCCACATTGGTTTATTAATCTCAAAGCCAATTTTCTTTCTTTGACACTTGTCATTTTATGATCGACTTTGTGGCCAACACTTTTTTTTCAGATCTCGAGGTTTTGGCTGATGTCATTTGTCTTCAAATGGACATCAGTAAACATCATTTGTTTTGGCTTTTGTTTTTAATAAAAAAAAAAAAAAAAACAAACAAACCAAAAACAAACCACATGAACTTATTCTTTCTTCTTTGATGAATGTTTATAATATAAAATAGTTTATCTTTTCAACCAAATAAATCCAAGGGAAGTCTGACATTTTGAGTGGCTGATGTTTACACTTGTTCCTTTGTTTCCAATATTTTGTGGAAAGGGAGGAAAGAATTGGAAATAACTTAAAAATATTATAGTTTAGATCTTTTTATAATTTTATTTAAATATGTCATAATATTTGTATTTTTCTTTCCATCCCATACCATTTATCTTATCTCCCCATCCTCTGTTTTCACCTCTTCCTGTTTGTAGAAAAAAAGTTATCTATTTTTCAAGTCCAACTCCACTATTTGGAAGTTTTTTCTTATATTTAAAAAATAACAAACAAATTTTTAAAATACAAAAAGAAAAATCCCAAATATTACTTTTCTGAATAAAGTTTTCTCTTTGGGTTGATCTGTTCTTTCCCAGTTTCCTTTTCTCTTCTGAATTTCAAGTTTCATTTTTTAATTCTTTAAATATGAACAGCCTAAAAAAATTTGAATTGATGAAATTCTAAGCAGAATACCAGGAAGGCAAGTTTCCGTAGTTTATGCAAACTGGCAGCTTTAATGGTTTAATTTTGAATTCCTGATATTGGCTGTTTCCTTCTGCAGCTATTCTCAAGTGTATAAGACAACTATTGAAGACTTTTAAATTGTTTTTTTTTTTATTGATTTTAAACAGTGTTTTTTCTTTTTCATTTATATATATTATTTATTGTTAACTGTTGAAGATTACGTATACCTACCTACCTACCTACATACCTACATACGCACGTACATACACATATATATATATATATATATATATATATATATACACCTATGTTTGATGTGAGGCTTGAATTTCGTTGGTTACCCAACTCATTGGGCACGAGATATTGGTTATTGTTTATTTTAAAAAGTACTTTTTAAAATAAACAAGAAGCGATATCTCATGCCCAATGTGGTGGGTAACCAACGAAATTTGAGTTGCACATCAAACATAGCTATATGTGTATTTATTAACATATTTCTTAGCACTGTCTAATCACATTGAGCACTATTATGTCTACAACTCTTGGCTAAATTTGGTGATTATTTATTTGCTTACCAGCGTGTGCACACCAACACATGCGTATACATACGGTTGCTAATATCTAGTTATCTCATTTACCTATATATATATAGAACAAGAATAAATGTTTTTCCGCAGTTCCAGAGAAATATTAACGAAAATTGTTGGTGTGTAGAATCTGTGAACATTTGAAAAAAGTGAAGAAGTTAGTCTTCCTAATCCCTGCAATGTTGACTCTATGACATGTTAAACAGAAATTTTAAGGAACTTAAAGACCACAAAAAAGCTTTTCAAAGAAAGAAAAAATTATACTATGGTGGGGTAATTTCAAGAGATGTGTGAAATGGTTAGCAAGACATGGGAAATGCTGGGTAATTTGAGAGAGGAACAGACTGATCAATCTGTGAATTCCCTCCTGCATTATCACATGAGTTGAAACAAAACCAGAAACAGGCTTTTAAGCCCAGGGCACACAGTGTGGATCAAACTTTCTAACTATAACATTGTGAACATCACTACCCAAGTGCATATATTTATACAGTTGTGCGTGTCTATTTCATTCCAAGATATTTATTAAGTTTCTATATAGAGAAGATGAAGATTGTGATGCTCCAATTTCAAATAAAGTCTCCTTTCAAGATCTATATTCTAAATCTTGGCATTTTGTCTGGGTTTGAACACTGACATTTGGTGTTGGCAGAAAATATGCAACTTGCTCAGCCATCAAACACTCTCTCTTACATACATGCTATCCTTCAAAATGTCATATTTTGTTAATGCCAATCTTAGTTCTTACCTGAAAGTTAAACACTTCTTTCAATTTGTATGAGTAAGGATGTTGCCGTTGCTACTGAAAAAGTTCAAGAAGCCCTCCTTAAAAGAAATAGAAATCTGATGTTTGATCATTTGGTCAAACATTGGTGAATAGATTGGACTGGGATCTTTTCAGCATGCCCTCCTCGTACTATTATTCTGCCTGGGAATAGAGAAGGAGAGGAGGGAGAGAAAGTGTGATGAAGGAAAGGTAAGATATCAGAAAGCAAGAGAAATATGAGAAGAGAATCAGGTCGGTGATTTTGTGATGCAGTGAAACAGTCTGTCTCTGTCTGTGTGTGTGTGATATATATATATATATATATATATATATATATATATATATATAAAAAGAGAGGGAAATGCTGACAAGAGGATGGAAAGGTGTAAAAATTGTGATACCTTAAGATTTTTATAAAGAGATAAAGCAAAAGAGAGGAAACAGGATACAAGACAATACTGGTGCATTCCTTATTTGCTTTTGCATATGAAACTCATTTATGTTTGCATAACATTTAGAGACAAATTTGGGTGGATAATGAAAATCAGAAAAAATCATAGAAAGAATGAGGAGATGAAGGAAAAAGTTGCAAGAATAGTAGAGGCATGAGATAATTGGAAAATTTTAGTTATAAACACTTGTTTAATTTTTACATGTCCAACTTGTAAAAAATAAATATTTTAATAAAGTTTATAAAGGAAAGCATTAAGTGTTTGTTTAAAAGACACTTTAAGGGGTTTGAAATGTCCAGAGAAAAGGGTTTTGCAAATGCTTCAGCTGATAAAGTTTTTCTCCTTTTAAGAATTATTGTACAATTATAACAGATTAACTGATATAAATGTTTATCATGAAAGTATTAAAAAAACAAACTGTAAAAATACAAGTCCTTTTGACTGATGCATCATATTCTGAGTTATTTGATTCATTATTTTGACTAATGTCCTCAACTTTGTTGCTTTGAATACTTTATTTCACTTAATGCACTGTCCACTCTTTCTCAGCTGATTTGTTGCAACTGGTTATCTTCAAAAGCACTGAATGAAATAAATCTCTCATTTCATTCCAGAAATTCTTTGCTTTGTCCAGTGAAAGGTATTACCAAAACTGAGAGACAAAGAATCATGCCACTGACTTGAGCACAAAAAATGTAGCCTGAAGAAGCTTGGTGAATTAACTGGTTATGATGCAATGCTAATTGTAATTTTAAGAAAATTAATATTCTCTACATTTTTTTTAAAAAATGTTTTAAAAAATGAAAAATATATTCAAGTAGCTGAGAAAACACTAGATTATGATGATCAATTCAAAGGTCATTTTAACTATACACTCCAATTAATCATACAATTGAAAAAAAGAAAAAAACCCTCAATATCTTTTTTTTTCTCGTGTGACTGTGTGTGTGTACGCGCTGAAAAACTAAAAAAGAATTAAGTTTCAATCACACCAACAAAAACTATATTCTGTGTTAATCTGATTTTATTTGCATGTATCTCATAATGAATGACTGTCATAGGATTCTGGTTAACAAGCTAGTTTTCTAAACTATTAAAAGATCTATCAGATGTAAAGTCCTCAGCTCTGAACCCACTTCTCATGGTTGGACCAAAGTAGAAATTATTTTTTTTTGGTGGGGAGGGGGAATTCTTGGTTGGGCTGAGAATATTTTTTTTATCAACCATTCATAGTAAGAGTTATCTTTTTGAATGAGATGAAATATTGTCAACATTTTTTATGCTAATTTCAGGTGCTATTTTTTTTTACAATTTTCAGCCTTACTATTTATTTCCAATCCATGCTCCTTATTAGTAACCCAGAGGATTGTAATTTTAATGAATTAGGTGTTCTGGCAAAATGATAACAAAGACTAGACTCTTCATTACTAAACTTAATTTTCTGTTGTTAAAGGAGGCAAAGAATGGTTTGTTAATTTTAACACCTTCAAAATGAAACTGCACTCACTCAATCATCTGAGAGAACCGTTTTTGCCTTCCATTGGCATGGCTAATGCTAACCTTCAGGATTGTGACTCATTGTGCCTTCTTGGGATTAATGTTTTCCCCTGACATGAAAGTGAAAAGGTTATATTGAATCACTTGCTAGTTCTGCTCTTAGGAAAATTGGTTTACTGAGTTGCACTAGAAAATTTCACTTGCCAGAATCTATCTTATGCCTATATAAGTCTACCATTCATCTATGCATTGAATATTGCTGCCACATCTGGTCTAGTGTTTCTGCTATATTTAGCGATTATTAAGAATCTGCAATGTTATTAGTCCTGACCTGTTATCTTGGCTTCAGTTACTTCCCTATGCCTTTTCTATAAATATTTTCATAATTCTGTAATTTCTCAAATAATATGCAAATATAAATAATATGCATCCCAATAATTGATCCAAAAATTAAGAAATATATATATCCTTGTGTATAATACGCATCTATATATTTTGTCGACATTGACATTAAGAATAAAATCAAAACTAAGTGGCTAAAATAATGTTGGAAATAATCATGTGGTTTTCCTGATAAATACAATATTTTATTTTGCCACCAAAATGTCGAAATGTGCAAGTTATTTTGCAAATTTTAAACAAAAAGTAATAGAATTAGCAGAAAGAATAGGAAACAAAGCTGCAGCTAGAGAATATGAGTTGAATGAGGCTAACATATATTTACGGAGGAAGAATAAAAATGAACTAAAGTGTAAATAAAGTGCCAAAGCTATAGGTAGAGGAAGAAAAGCTCAATATCCAGATATGGAACAAAGTTTAGTTGAATGTGTGAAAAAAAGACGATCAAGTGGATGTTCCATAAGTACTGTGGAAATAAGGATGAAGGCAAAAGAATTTATGAAAACCATGTATCCTGGAAACACATTTAAATCTTCAGTAAACTGGTGTTTTCTTTTTATGAAGAGGTTTGATATGTCTATTAGAAGAACATCCATAACCCTATGTTTGCCTGATGACTATGAAGATGAGCTTTTGAATTTTCAGCATTTTGTTATTCAGCTAAGGAAAAGGCACAACTATCCTTTAGGCTGTATTGGAAATGCTGACCAAACACCCTTGTTTGTTCCAATAAAAATAACTGGAAATGAGAAGAATAGGTTCACAGTCATGCTTGGTGTATATGATGATTCTAAGAAGATGCCCTCTGACATAATTTTTTAAATGGAAAACTCTGCCAAAAAAGTTTACTGCCCAGCCAGTATGATAGTAAAATGTCATGAAAAAGGGTGGATGGATGAGAATCTCAGAAAGGACTGGCTGCTGAATGTTTGGTGTAAACACAGAACAGAATTCACAAGAAGTAGACATATGTTGGTTCTTGATGCATTTCGTTGCCATAGGATGCCTTGCATGAAGAATATACTTTAAGAGAAGAGGACTGATCTTGTTATTATACCAGGGGGAATGACTGGCCAACTTCAAGTAATGGATGTTGTCTGCAACTGTCCATTTAAACAAGATGTGTAAAAAAAATGGAATGACTGGATATTTTCTGGTGTTCTCAGTTTTACTGCTGGTGGCAACAGGAAAAAAACAGAGTTAGTTACTTATTGTAAAATGGATTCAGGAATCTTGGGATTCTCTCAGTGAGGATGTTATAAAGAGAGGTTTCAAGAAGTGTTTTCTCATGACAGCCATGGATGGCTCTGAAGATAATAACAATTTGCAAGAGAATGAAGAGGCCGAAGATAATTTTGAACAGGACAAAGATAATATTTTGAATGATAATTTGTTAATGACAATTTAGATATTGATTTTATAATAGAAAGTACTGATGATGATGAAAATAAAAATTTCAATAAATTCTTAACTTGATATCCTCTTCAAAATTGGCCTTTTTATAGATTTTTTAATTTTTTGCTGTAAAAGCAGTTATTAATAAGCACAAATTTATTGACAAAAGAATGTTACAATTATTATTGTTGAACTTAAAATGAAAATTGGGATAATATCTTATTTTTGAAGAAGTACGTATTTATTATAAATTGATAATGAAAAAAAAAATTTGTTTAAACCTATCACCTGTAGTTTACAGTAAAAAAAATGTGTATTATTTTCGAGAAATTAGGGTAATTGTTCTGATGAGCTTTCCTCTTTAGACTTTATGAATTTAAACACAGTACTGGATTGGCAGCAAGGTTTCATCATTTTACATTTAAAATGGCTATATGTAACCAAGTTCAATGCTAACAGTTTCTTCTCTTGCACTTCTCACTTATAGAACTCTTCTGGCTTCTTGCTTTTTGGTCAACTTTGCATTTAAATTCCTGAAGTTTAATGTTGTTACATTCTGTAGACTTAATTACTATTCTTTTATTGTTCTCTCTCCTTAATATTTATTCTGATATTCTCTCACAATCAGTAACACCTTGCGTTTTAGTGGCTTAATTGCCTTTCTTGAGGGTGAACTGATTAAAAAAAAACTTACATTTTCTTCAATTTCTCTCTTCATCTGTCTGTGTTGTTTACTTACCTGTCTGTTTGCCTATTGCCCCATATATGCACACATCAGATGCAGCCCCCACTCAAAGTTGTTCACTGCTCGTTTGCCATTAACAACAGGTGAATTATAGAAAGTTGTATTTTATGCATGTAGAACACAAATCCTGACAATTCAAATATTTGCTTTTCTACTAATTTCATCAGTAATCAAGCAAGTGGCATTTGTAGTTTGACCAGAGTCTATACAGGGTACACCAGGTAATTGAGGATATTGTGTAAAGAAATTATACTTTCAATAATGAATAAAAAATTATATTCATGTTCAACTTAGAAAAGTGGAATCATCCTCAGCTTTCAGAATAGTCTTGGAAGTGACTGCATGCCAAGATCAGATAGTTCTTATTCATGTTGGTTATCATATCATTGATAACGGTCTTCAGTGAGACTTTCATCGTGTAGGGCCACTAGTTGGGTTCCTCTTGATGATGCCCTTGGCATATTATTCTAAGAAATTCCAATCAGGTAAGCTTAGAGTCTACATGTTGAGTGTGGCATGGTCATGAAGATTCTCAGTCAGCCATTCCTCAATCATGTGGACCATGTGGGAAGGGTGCAGAGTCTTGATGGAATACACACAATCTAGCACCGCAATGTAGGTGGTGCCATTGACTCTGAGGACCCATGGGAAGAAATGGGTAGAATGACATAGCCCTTGTAACTCACAACCACCAGAACCATTACAATCACATCACTGTCAAGTCCACGTAGAGTAACTTGTCATTCCTCCTGTTTACGTGGCCATTTTCAAAAAGCCCACTATCTCTGAGTCACTATGACTGGTGGTTAGTGCCATGAACACAGTGTGCCTTTTTCTTTTCTGTGTCAGAATGGAACCTATGTTAATACTCTTATCACGTATGAATGTAAATTTTAAAATTTGGTGCATATCACGTAACATTAGGTTAAGTCGTCTTATATTTATAGGCCGCTGTTTTTCTTTCATTTAAATATAACTTAAAGATAAAAACAGATAAATAAAACACTTTTTGATGAAAATACAAACTGAATGCATTAAGTAGAGTAGTGAGATGAAGAAATTGAATATCTGGTGAATTCTGTGGAAAATGTCAGCTGTTGTTAGATTTCATCATTAGAATAGCTTTTATTTATTTTTATATTCAATGCAGGATTCTTGTTCTTGCCTGAGATTTACCTGTTTCTGCTACAGTAAAAACTTAATTTAAGGAATATCAGATATAAGGAACCACTCGTTGATCACATGAATCATAGTGAATTGAATTTTTATTTTTACTGAACGAAGTTAAATAGAACAAATCATTGATCGAGTTTGTGTTACTAGTTGCATGTCATCTATATAGCTGGAAATGAAAAATCTTGCCCATTTCAACTATTTTTAAAGTTAGATTTCACGATAAATTAACAAATCCTACTTGTTAGCAGTGTGTGTGTGTGATAGAGAAAAAGAGAGAGAGAGAAGCAACCATCTAAATGTTTTGGGTTTAATGTGTATTCAAAGTAGCTTACTTGTGTTAAATGACTATTATTGGTGTCATTATGGTCATAACTTCGAATTGCAGAAATAATACAAATAGATTCTACAATTAAATATATTTCATATTAAATTCTTTATTTCTCAACAGGTTTGTAAGTATCATATTTAATATGCACTTCATGAAATGTTAGCTATACTTATCCTTCACGTGCAGGTAGTGTTGTGGAAGATGGACTCGAGGAGCTAACTTCAAATTTTGGGTTAATCTGTTGTGTTCTTTTTCACACAAATGTCCTTGGAGAAAACATGAATCCGTCTCTTCTCTCTCTCTCTCAGCCAAGAGTTAAATGCCACAGTAAACTGGACTCTCTAGCATTAGGCGGTCAGACTGTGGAAACCACTCCATTTCCTAAGAATGCATAGCAAATCGCAAATAATCTGTGGAAAGCGGTGTCGGCGTGTACTATCGCCGACAGGGGGAGCTTGATTGGTGTCCTTGGTCAGTGCTTTGTGACCCTCACTATCTTATTAACGTTTTCTTTTTCTCCCCACATTTATATATGTTACAAATTACAACTATATGAAGTGCATATTAGATATGATACTTACAAACCTGTTGAGAAATAAGGAATTTGATATGAAATATGTTTAATTGTAGAATCTATTTGTATGAAAGGATGAAAAGTCTTCACTGATTTTGATGTCATTCGGTTTTTATTATTTTTGATGAAATCTATGAAATTTTTTTCTCATGAAAAAACACTATATAAAATTCACTATTTTTTCTCCTTAATGTTGAATATGTTAAATTGTTCAACCTTTTAACAAAGAAAATTTCAAGTTCATATTAACAATTGACGCAACACATTGTTGATTTATTTAAGTTGGACTGATCTGTTATAACAAGTCTGTAATTTGTATTTAGATACATTCTATTTATTTTAATTTTTTTTAGTTGAATTTTTCCTCGATATTGCATATGATGCATTATTGTACATAATTAGGTTACAATAATTTGTATTTTATATGAATGCTACCTTATGAAAATTGAGATGTAGTAGAGTGGAGGCCTCGTATCATAGATTTGAAGGCAAGGGCACGAAACCCTTGTACCGACCGTTGGTGCAGAGTTATGATCACCAATATTTAGAAGGGACATGGTATTAAAGAAATACTTCACTGAGAGCAGTATTGGTCTTAGGGTTAAGTAAGGGATATAATCTGATAGTAAGTACGAAAATCTTGAAGTCTTTCAGCAAGTATAAACATTTGCTGGTTACTCGTAATCCTATTCGAATAAAATAAGGTGCTCGGAAAATTGGTGGGGTATCTGTGTCTACTGAACTATTCTTATTCTGGTATATGGACAATTGGGTAAAATTAGAAGCGCTTATTAGAAGAGTTTACTTCGACTCAATTCTGCGATCGTCACCTTTAACGTCATTTACGACAATACCAATTTTTAAAAAGGAAAACGATAAAATCATCTCATTCGATCTATACTTTTTTACTAAGCTCATCTTAATCTGTAAACAAATCCAGATGTGTGGGCCAACCAATGAGAATCAAATTCACTACAGTAGTAAGAATCTGCGAGACTAGATTGTTGACCATTACTTCAAAACGTTATCTCTCAATGACAGGATCTTCAGATGGATTTGCCTGACTGTCATCGGGGTAACCTTGGATTAGAAGAAACGGTTTCGCACGCCTTTTCTTGGACTATGTCGGCGAGTTAACGGCTCGTATCGCTCCCCATCGGCTCGTGCTCATCGATCTCGCATACGTCTGCGATAATGTGTCGCCCTCGTATTCTGGGGAGAAACGAATGGTGTTTCTGACGCTGCTAGCCGTGGCAAGAATGGTGATCTGGACGTAGCAAATGAAGGGAAACTTGCGATTCGAACATCAGGCTCTTGTAGGATTATTTCAGTATCAGCTGAAAGTGGAGATCAGAACTGATAGAAAGCGATTGGTGTCGACAGATTTCAGCAAAAGGTGGTTGAAAGTAGCGAACTTGGTTCGTGTGAAAGGTGCTATACTTGATTTCTTTTTTTTTAAAGTCCTCTTAGTCATAACGAGGCGGTTTCCTGTGTTCCTTCCCCCTGGTTAAGCTAGATACTGTTTGTTTTTCCTAGTTAATGTGAATAAGTGTTGCTTCTGGCCTGTTGCCGGCATTCTCTTTTATGATCCATGTCGAGATTCCCAACCTCCCCATTTTGTTTGTTGCCCTCCTTTTTTCTCATCTCGGCTGGGTCAGACTGATTTTCCTATTCCATCATTTATTTTTACCCTTCCCTCGCCATTAGTGAGTGTGCTACTTGATACTGACTTTCGACAGAATATAGTGGACACTCGTTATTTTGAAAGGTGGACGGGTCCTACTAATATGTTTTGTTTTAGTTTGTTTTGTTACAATCTTTTGTTAGCTTTCTGAGTTCATCTCCTTCCTCTCATTTCATGATTCATGAAATTTTGATATATTTTTGTTGAAAAAAGACTGAACTTTCATGAGATTTTTTTCGTTTTGTAGGTCCCCATTGAATATGTGATATTGTGGCATATGCAGGATTGAATGGTGATGGATGAGTTCTAGTGGTAATTGGATAAAATTGTATTGGATGAATGGGTCGTGATTGTGATTGACTAGGATAGATAGCCAAGACCAGCCTTTCCCCATTTCCCCTTCGGCCATGTGCCACAATTATGGTAATTTTTACAATAATAAATATTCCATTACTTCAAAGCATAAGGTTACTTTTTTTTAATGTTTTATATTTTTTTACTTTTCACTTTGGCTTTTATGGTAGACATTCCCTTGTATGAATTTTACGACGGGATTCCTAAAAGTGATACGATAACAAAAAGAACTAACCTCTAATGCTGACAAAAACGACGTGGCAAATTGCAAAGGAAATGGTTGACTTGCATGTATTTTTTGTATTTCTTTAACCGATTTCTCACATTTTCTGGTTGGAGATCGTGCGAAAAAAATTGGATACTAATATTAGTTCTTTTCAAATGACTCATTATTTAAGTGATGACTCACGCATCTAACATATTTTATGAACACGGAAAAAAAGCAATGGTCATCATTTACATTTTTTAAAAGTACATTCCATTGATACAATCAAAATATGTGAACCAGAAGTTATATTCGCAATCTATGGGCGATTTCCAAAATTTGCTGGATAAAAATATTTCATATTTAAAAAATAAAAAATAAAAATATGATTAAGCTCAGTTTATACTCTCGATTACTGTCATCGTTCGGAGTTGGGGTGGGGAATGCAAAGTAGCTGAGGTGCTCTTCCATGCGATTCTTTTTTAGGCTTGTATCGAGTTCTTGCATGGTTATATCAACTCTTCATGTCGGACCAGCTCTTCTGTTGCAACTGTAGCATGCACCTTCACTCGACGATACTCTGCAAAATGGTTTTGTATAGACTGTTAGAGCTCGTGACGTGGCTGAATCACTCTAGCTTCTTCATTAGACTCAACTTTGCTGCTAAATTATTTTTTCACTTGTGCCCCACGTAAGGAATACTTTGACAAGTTTTTCTACATTACTCTTTCTTTTTGCTTTTTATCACGACGTTTTTAGCCCCTCACTTCTTCGACTGTTAAAAATTTAAAATTTGTACAGAAAATTGACAGTAACTGAAGGTGTTACGAAAAGTCTCGGATTGAATAAAAAATTGTGATGTTCCCTGACTATGAATTGCAAAAAACACTGAGAAGTCTCAAGATTCGTTAAGAGTATGGTCGTAAGGCGGTGCCTCAGCACACAATGTCTAGGGTGAGTTGCGTGAGTGGGTGGGAAAGGACTGAAGTGTATCCGTACGCTCTCCTTCCAGTTTCAACGTTGTCTAATCATCTACTCCATTCGACACCTCAGATTGCAATGTCGTAATATCGACGATGGTATTATCTCTAATTACGATTTTGTCCGGAGATTTTCATTGGCCGAGATAAGCATAATAAACAGAAAAACGAAGCTGGGCGCATAGACTAGTTTATCTCCCGTATTAATCTATGCCGGGCTAAGAGAACAGTAATTCATCTAAATTAAATGATTTTATTCTTCCTTAACTTCTCTCCCCTTTCCTGGACATATTCTGTTTGCCTGGCTCTAGACAGTGATTGCATTGGGGAAGCGACAATACGCTCGTTTATCGTATCTAATTTCTGTCTCCATAAACGAAGGATCGATTCCTCCACTTAAAGCCAGAATTGTAGTAAAATAAAATTTGATGTCAGCAACATTCAAAGGTTGTCGTCAGAGATTCATTTCACGGCAAATTGCGCACGCGTGGACATTCCGCAAGTGCCTTTGTGGGGCTTGATACCAAAATTATATTGATAAATCGACTTAAAACTCCTTTGAAGGTCACGTGTGTTCCCTTCCTACTAATAACCTTGTCATGTCACATCACCACCTTCCTGTGCTCTCCCCCCTTACCAGATCCATTAATAAATTCATCACTAGCATACTACGGTGACAGACATAGAAGATTGCAGTCAGTTTATGAAGTTTTGATGCTACTGGTACAATGTAACTCAATATATTCTGACATATTATTTGGAGAGGAGTTGAATATCGCTAATTCATTTCTCTTTGCCGCACAGTTCCTAACCCTGGGAACGCTCAAAAGGCTTTTCATATAAATTAATGGCAACTGCTTCTTTGCTTTACGTCTTTTCAGTTAGCTCTCTGTTTATGTAGATTTTCATAAAACCTACCTGATGAAAATAGTTGAATATGCATTGGCGGACCGAGAGGAGGCGGGCGGAGTAGTAAGTTTTCTGAGCCGGAATTTAGGTGAATTAGTAAGGAAGTAGATGTTTAATTTTCGAATGATGTTTAGAGGGATGGCAAATTCTACAACCACCCGGATGCCCAAAAGGCTAGGTATGGTGCTGTATATATGATGATTTTCTAAGCATAGCTCTGATGTAGCACAAGGCCGAAAATATAGGAAATCTTGTGAGGATCGAACTCACTATTAATCTAGCGAGACAAGTTTGCTAACAATTACACCACGTCGAAGTGCCATGGCGCTGTGCATAAGGTTGTCACTTCTTCGATGTTGATTGTTATGCAAAGCTTGAAAAAATAAGACTGCGAATTTTTAGTTTCGGCTCCATTGGATTCCAGTTTCGTCTTCTTTCACGGTAGCACTACTTAAAACGCGACATTTTGTTTTTATTACGAAGCTTAGCTTAGTAAAACAAAAGACCAAACAAGGGGTGAATGGTGGATAGATGGAGGATAGAAAGGTATTACGCCAGTCTTCCACGATCAGCATTGTAATTTTTTATTTTATCTGTGCTCAAACACCGACCTCTGGTACTTGTGGCAAAAACATTATATTACAGTGACGAGGCAGTCCAAACGAGATTACTCCTTTTTGTGATTATGTTGGATTTGAACATTTTTGTTGGAGAGATGAAAAAATTGAAAAGTAAATAAACAACTTTAAATATTTAGCAAAGAAATTCAGATTCTTTTAAATTCTTCGAAAACAACATCTGTCGTTTGTTTCATCCATATAAGATCATCTCATAATAATTCAACTAAATATTTATCCGACCTCCCCACTATGGCTGGATGTGACACAGCGTCGTTTTAACGAGCGGAGCGCCATATGCATACTTATGCATATTGGCCAAGGACAAAAATTGTTTTTTGCCCAGCCCCCGCCACTATTGTCATGCTGACATCGGTATTACACCGACCCCAACCTCTTCAGTACAATGAGGAAGGTGCTGCCGCATGGTTAGAATCCCCTCGGCTGAGCAACTTCTCCCCCCTAAAATGAAGAGAGTCATAACCTCACTTACAGCACAAAGACGTTAACCACGCCTCAGTAAACCCTCATTGGCTAATTGTTAACTCCTGTGTCAAATAAGTATAACTCAAATATTTCAATGTATTTTTTATGAAATAAATACGTATGTGTGTGTGTGTGTGTCCGCGTTTGTGTGCGTGAGTAACATTGAAAGAAATTCCTCCGAAATAGGAAATATACAACAATTTTGAAAGCTTTTTTTTTACCTTCATCCAGCGGCATTAGAAAATTTTTTTATTTCACATGAACAAAATCTACATTCGCGTTACAAAACTAGATGCGCATTAAATGTCTGAGCACTTGATTTTTAATTTAACTCCATCATTATGGAAATTAGATTTTAAATAATTTCAACAGTTTTGATTAATTTTATTTATTCGTTATAGTTTAAGAACCTACGTAATTTTAGTATTAATTTAGTAAGAAAAGAGTATAAGTTGAGATAACGTGGTCGTATATTATTCGAATGGGTCTAATATATATAATAGAACTATCAATGCATCTTTGAATAAATAATATTCACTTTTTATTAAATTATAATTTAAATCTTTTTTTTTTTATAAAAGTGTGATGCCGAAGATGCCGGTGTCATTCAAGTGGACTGATTGTGTGGTTTAATTTTAAGTTCCTTTTATGTTCATATATTCTTTAAATTTCATGATGTTTGCCATTGTATGCATCTATTTGGTAAACTCTTGATTTTGATACGAGTCTAAAATTAAACGCCTAACGATTTCATAAATTTTTACTTATATATTAATGATAAAATATAATCTGGAATAATTATAGTTTTTTTTTAAGAGCCATTAGAATTTGCAGCTCTGAATACCTACCAAATGAAGAAAAATAGAAAGAAAATAATTTTAAAATCTTAATCTAACCAAGTTATTCCATATACAATGCCAAAAGAAAGCGCACAAAATCCACAAGACCATAAATAAAAAGTAAGTAAGTAAAAACTAAGCTCATTATATTACCTATAAATTCCGTAACTAAATAACTTGAAAACAATTTAAGTAATCGTAATATAAAAATTAACACAAAAACTTCAAAAACAGTTAAACATTTAATATAAAGCAGAGAGCTATTTTAACAGCAGAATCTGGAATTTGCCAAACAGATTAAAATATTGTTTTTAATAACGTTTCATTTTTTATGTTCTTTGGTCAGTTTCGAAGGTCAACACACAAACTATTTTTTGTTATTACTAAACGAAGTTCTTCCAGTTTTGTTTGTTCTTGTCTTAAAAATAAGAGACGTGAGTATTTAGTCTTGCGAATTTGCCAAACTTTGGTATTTTAGTTGAAGTGAAAAAGGAGAAAAGACAAAAGAACGAAATATCACCTAAATACCACCAGATGCATGATACACTTGAAGAAGGTTAAGGAATGTGTCAATTGATACATTGTTTTAAAATCAAAAAAACAAAAATAGATACATAGAATAATATTTTTTAAGTTTGTGTCTGAAGAGTAACAATTCTTCGACCAAACCAAATGTGGCACAAGGCATCGATTCTAGAGCACTTACCGAAAACTGAGCTCATTTTCAACCATTTCAAACGAGCACGCTAACAATTGCACAAATGCAAAGGATCTTCCGTGAATTTGACGTTGGCTGATAATTGTAGAGTTTTCCCTCTACATGCCTGACTTATAATATATTGAATTTATATTTGAAGACAGAAAATATGATGATATCGAAATCAGAAAATAATGGATAAATAGCAAACAAGATTGTCCTTATGTTTCCAGAGACGGAAGGATTTAATTCTTTTCTTTATTCCATTGATGGGAATTATCACAATAAAAACCAGTGTAACTATCCAGCTCATAAGAGTGAAGACATTTACGATAACACACACATCAACCGCTGGCCTCCATGATTGCTCCACTGGGAGAAGAGAATTCTAGAGGGGCCAGAGTCTGCTTTTACCGCCAATCTCTAACCCATCCTCAGTTGCTGCATTGATTTTATTGCGCGAATAATTATCCAAGTTAATTACCAAGTTAATTACCATCGTTCGTAATGATTCATGGAGTTCAGTTTTGGACTTTTGGGCGCTTTTAAAAATATAGGTCCTCATTCAACTGGCATCATAAACACAGTTTGTCCATTATTTGTCTTGGGCTGATAGATAATTATTTTCTCTTGGGTATACTCAAATATGATGGCCACTTCGCTATTAAATATTTTTCCAAATGTCAGAATAACCGCTGCTCAGTTGGAAGCTGATTAATTCGTGAATATAAGCTGGGCTTAAGTGATCATACCATGTGAGTCAACCGGATTTTACAAGAACCAACCATGATGTTAGTGTCATTGTTGGTCCCCAAAATGAATCCGGTGAGCAACTGTACTTACTACTTGACCAGAAAACCGAAACACACAATACTTCGACTGATTGTGCCGTGAAAAAGTAGATCACGTGGTTAGTTGATATAGTTGTATATTTCTCATCCATGTAGGTTGTTGTTTGATCTCATATAAAATTAGAATCTCCAATGCTGTTTTTCAAGGCAGGTAAACAAGACTTCCTAACTTGAATGACTGGTACAACACAGTCTTACATTATTTGATCTTTTCTTATTTAGCCTTCTAGTAGTCTAAGCTAAATTTAGTAATTACTAAAGCTATGCATGGATTTATTGAATAGAAAGAGTATGGTTTTGGTGATTGTATCAATAAGAGTAACTGAGCACTCCAGTTGCCTACTGACAGCCGTAATAGGTTTCCTTTTAGCTAAACTGATGCTGATTTAGGTTTTGAAAAGAGGACAAAAAATACCGTATTTCGGCGAGCCAAGAAAATCGTTTATGACACTAAAAGGAATTGGAAAACAATCTCCATCTGACTAAATCAAGTAAATATCTATGACAATATTATAGATGTATACATGCATATGTATGAATAACGCGCGTGCACATACACAGAAACACACACACACACACATATATATATGTGAACGTGTGTATATATGTAGCGATAAGTTTATGAATATTGTTTTAAAATTTTATATAGACATGTATGTTTCTGGTGTGGAAATGTCTGTATGCATGGTTGAAGGATAGGAGGTTATCAGTTTTGGATGAGTTGTTGTTTATCTTATGACAACGTCCGTTCCCACCATATATCAGTAGAATTGATTTGGATGTATGTTGGCATTGTATAATGATTTAAAAGAAAATGCACAGAATATTGATAAATACAAAATAAATCTCTATATACACAATATAATAATACAGAAGGATAAGTTGAAAGTTGAAGCCTGACGCATATGCGAGACAGAGAGACAGAGAAAGTGTCCTGGAGAAACTATATATATATATATATATATATATATATATATATATATATATATATATATTAGTGTGTGTATGTATGTGTGAATCAAAATGTGATAGTCGCCGCTAGAGCACGTGGTGAAGAAAAGTATGTTTATTTTCAATGTAGCAAGTATGGGTTAGCTGTCTAAGGTCGCCAGCTAGTCGTGCAAATGTATTTAACCAAATATATTTTTAAATATTTACATCTTTTGGGACATATGAATTGGGTAAAGAATGCAAACACCCGTTGGATATTTCATCGGTCTCAAATTTCTGTATTTCTTTAGCTAAATTCTCTATTTGCGAATTTGTTATTCCGTTGTCCTCGTTTTTGTGTCAATTAATATTCAAGGAACTTGTGTATTGTAAATGGGGAGTAATTCGACTCATTACTATGATTCCGAGAAGGAAAATGGATAGAATTGACGGTAAATTTGCTTTTTAGCACCCGCGCGAAATATCTCTTAAAATTTTCCCAAACCGTCATAATTACGTGTAAATGTACATGCTGAACTCGGATTAACAATTAAATTGTGAAGAAACCTACTGTTTTGGAGTTATCGGCTAAAAAAAAAAAAAAAAAAAAAAAAAAAAACAACAAAAAAAAAACGGACTTCTCGTTGATCATTCGTCCCCCATTACTGACATAGTGTTTAGTAATACGTTGCGGGGTACTTCCGCTGACGTAATCGATTTGGGAAAAATTTTAAGAGATATTTAGTGCGGGTGTTAAAAAGTAAATTTACCGAATTGACAACCACGATGATTGCCGTTTTTAGAGTTCGATGCGACCGTTCAACTAATCCATTTGTTAGTGTATGGTAGGATGTTGTCCATAGTCTGTCGAAACCTAGTATCTTCGACAACTCTGAAAACAATTCCGATTCGAATTGACTACCTCTGTGTGTAATGACCTGAAGGAGAACAACTTCTATCCATCGAATACTTCTATCGATACACCTTAGTAAATATCGATATGGTGAAAAATAGTGGCCAGTAAAATTTTTCACTGGTGTTAAGGGACCTACTTTATCCAGGTGCACCGTTTGGAAACGTTTAAAGGTTAAATCAAATGGCTGAATTTCTCACTCTTTGTATGTTTGGTTATTTTTGCTTTCTGGCTGCTATTTCTTGACCCATGTTTTTTTTTATTGATTTGCTCATTTTCGGCCAATAGTTCCTCGATCTTATCATTTTTATTGAAGCTGATTTTCCAGGGTGTAATAGATTATGTGAACTGTCAAATACCAATTTTCTGTGCAAAAGGTCGGGGAAAGGGTAATGACACGTCGCATAGAATAATTTGCGGTCCATTTATAGGATATGGCTTTAGCTGATCATAAAAGTGTTTAATTTCTCATCAATAGTAACAGCATTAGTCGGTCGAATCAGCTACTATATGCTGACTATCGTTTTGTATGTGAAATATCACTAACATATTCACTCATAAAACAAAGGTGACGTTGCAGATTTCAGTGAAGTTTGACTTTTGAAAGCATGACAAAGGGGTTTGTGGTACGTTAATAACAGCACATTTCTGCCTTCTATCTGTTGTTCAAAATGCAAAACTGACAGGTAGGCAGCTAGCAATTCTATATCGAAGGTGGAACATTTTTGGTGTCCGTCTGATAATTTTCGGAAAAAAACCTAATTTGGAATCGGTTGATTGTCGATCATTTGGTGTAATAATAATAATTCGATCATTTGGTGTAATAATTGTAATTATGCTGTACGTGCCGTACAGCATAATTACAATTATCTGTCATAAGATGACCGAACTTCCTATAAAATTGGTCATTCCTCGGAATCGACGCATTGATTTAGCGTCTTTTGTCAAAGGAAAGTCATTTAACTCAGCAGTTTTTTTTAGAGCAGGGTTTAATACCATCGCTAGAAATACTGAATCCCAAGTTCGTGAGCATCGAACAGACACTTCGAAAGAGAAATCTCAAGGTCGTACTTAATGAGTTTTTGTAGAACTTGGTTGAGGAGCTTGGAATGAATTTCTTCGTCGTCCGAAATGAGGATATCATCGATGTATATGAATATAGAATAGAAATCATAGATGTTGTTCATCACCCGCTGAAATGTACTCGATGCGTTCCGTACTCTGAAAGGCATGTAATTGTTCTTGAATAAACCAAACAATGTCTGTTTTACGTACATCTTCAGGGTAGATCGGCACTTGATGATAGGTGGACACATACGGGAGAGAATGAAGGAAACGGTTTAATTATATACGTATAAAAGTTATGGATGTTTTGTATGCACATGTAGTAGCCGCTTGACCACGTAGTGAAGGAAGGTATATGTGTTTTTAATGTAGCAAGGACGGGTTAGCCGTCTAAGGCCGTCAGCTAGTCGTACAAATGTCGTATTTCATTTCTGGGTATGTTACGATGGCTGCAGCATCGGAAAATGGAGAAAATTAGTTTATCGACTCTGGGTTTGTTTGATTTTCCACCTGTTTTTATACACATCTATGTTAAGATGATGAGACAATGTGAAAAAATTATAAACGGCGCAGACAAAACTATATGTGAGAAAAATCTCTTGGAATCTCTGAGGATAAAATGGGACCAAACTACACTTTCTGGACCTCATGTCAACAGGGACACGTGAGGATATACAACTTAATCAAAAATCAACAAGTAATAATGAGCTTATACATTTTTACTCTACCCCAACAACAAAATCAAATCCTGAGTAATCACAGGCTTTTATTTATGAACTCTTAGAATCTGTAGACCCCAATTCCTGAAATACATCGAAAACACTTTCAAACTCCTTCAATACCCGAATTATTTCTTGCACAATGCAAGCATTAAGTCTACAAAATCCACAAAAGAAAAATATAAAAATACAAAGATCCACGAATGATAATAATAATAATGATCCTGACAACCAAATCAAACACATAACCAACTCCATAACAGTTTCCATCGCAAAAAACTTGTCCAACCTTGAATTACAATTCATCAACACTACCTCACAAACAATAAGAGACATAATTAGCAGCAAACGAGATGGCAATAGCAGAACAGAGGCAGGGATATACAAAATATACTGCATGAAAACCGAAGACACATTCTGCATAACAGCAATCTTAACGCACTGGTGATTCACCGTGATGCATCTGACCATAGTTTCACAGATCAAAAGAGAACAAGATTCGCTAAGAAGAAAATGCATTGAGAGTGCGCTAATCTAGCAGTCCTCAACCGTAAATCTAAGACGTTAGTTCACCGATCACTGCAAAGACAATCATAGCACAATGCGGTGTACGAGCTAGTAGAGAAAACATATCTACTTGGAGTCGGATGATTTAAAAACATACCGATCCTAACGGCTCAAACTCTCTTTCTGTCTCTGTCTCTCTCTATATATATATGTGTGTGTGTGTGTGTGTATGTATATATAAACAAACAAGCAAACATTATATCTTTAACTTAAACAGAAAATAATTTGTGCAAATGATTTTCAGTGGCTGATTTCTATACTTTTAATGTATTAGCTATCTTACATAGCCTATAGTTTATTCTATTTTTACATAGCCTATAATTTATTTTTAAAAAATCGCTGAGCAGTATTAACTGTAATTGTTTAGCGTATTGTGAACTATGAGAAAATACAAAATTTCTTTATTTAATTTTTAATTCATTTCTGTTAGTAAATCATATGAAAAGCTTTTCTGTTGTAAAACCAGCAATGAATTAGTACATTAAAAGTAAAAACGTATGAATATTTATTAGAAATAAACACTTGTTTTAAACATGGATTACTCGCTCTTATAGCAAATTCTTCGTAATTATTTTTCATTCTAAATTAATATGTGTATTTTTGGATGGAAATGTAAGTCAGTGAAGGCAACTGTCCATTGGACATCTTAAGAATGATCGAATTTTGTCGATAGGCAAACACGTTCAAGTTTTTCACATTTATTCCAAATATAAAAATACCTCTATGTGATCAAATCTCTCCATCAGTAAGAGTAAACTATTTGAAACATTTCGAAATATGTCGCTTTATAGTTAATTTGGTTCCCCTGATTATTTGAAAGGGAGGATTTATTAAACAAATTTCATTTTCTCTGAAAATTATCCCGAATTGTTTAAAATGAGTCGCTTCAGGGGTTCAAATCAGGTCTTTGCCATGAAGTGTAAAATGGTATGGAGGCTAAAGAAAAACCTGACCTCCGAGATCAACTGAAGAATTAGTTGACGGGTTTTATATTTACTGCAGCCAAATATTATATTGTTGGAGGTAAATTCGTACGTACAAATAACTTGGACAGAAAAAGATTGGAGAATAGGTGATTCTGATCTTCGAAGTCTTTGGCGGTCAATTTCATATTAAAATATGTTTTCAATAAAACGAAATAATTTAAATAGTAACAAACTTTGTATTTCTGTTTTATTTGTTAGAGTCTGTGCAATTCTGAAAAACCCTTTTCAGGTAAAGATTATATTTTTAGTTGTTTGAAGTGTAATAAAAAAAATGTTCCAAACTACAGAAAATGCCACTGGCACTGTTAGTGAAACATTTTTCCCAAGAGAAGAGATAATTTTGAAAGCTGTTGCAACCGGTTCCTACAGAGGTTCAGCTGTAAAATTCAATTGAGAACATTTCAGAAACTTCTGAGGTTACGCAGGACACAAATGAGTTCCTCAATTCTTTTGAGTTTTGGGTTCTTTGTCACATACATAAAAGTTCAGATGCCCACCATGCTTCTTGGAAATTTTGAGCCTCCAAAGTTTAGCAAAGTTACGAACCAGTTTCCCTGACATGTCACTGAGGCAACTAACCTAACTTTCATAGGCAAAAAGTAGGTTGCGTTCATAATTCCAATAAACTTACCTCGTGAATTCAAGCGATTTCAATTCATAGTGAGGCTCAGCATTGCTACAGCCATGAACAAGGTATCTAAACAATTTCATGATCTCCTAACTGAACATGACTTCACAATGATTTTCTCATAACCAGCTATATGTTGTTTCTTCTAGGGTTAGGTCCTCAATTCATACTGACACTGAGAGAAAACGTGTACCCAGAAGCTCTGACAACCAAAGGTACTACATCATATATTTTGCTTTGGGTATCAGAATATTTTTCACTAAATGCTGCTTTTACATATGTAAATCGTATAAATATTTTTTCACTTGTTATGCTGTGCAAAAAGAACTATATTAAAGAATATATTTTCCTGTGTTACTATATTTGAAGCTATTTTCAACAAGTATGGACAGATTTGAGAGAATAGGAATATTTCAATATTTGTAATTTGGGAGAAATTGCGACTCATATTATGTTTTTAATGCCCTATGTTCCAATATATATTGTTATAGAAAAATATACAATTCTCTCTCTCTCTCTCTCTCTCTCTCTCTCTCTCTCTCTGTGTTTGTGCGCGAAAGCGCATGTTTTACTTTGGCCAGATTTGTTGCCAAATTGAAATGGTGTCAAAGTTCGATTCTGGACACGGTGGTTCCATCATTGATAATAATGATAACTTAATTAACGACCATTTTACAGCAAATAAAACGCCATTCCGTACTGTTACCACTTTCCCCTGACCAAAAAAAAAAAAAAAAAAAAAATCCTTGGTTGTTCTGGTGACTTTGTTTCCCCGGTTTTCTGATTGAGGCTGACAGGATTTTTCGATTTTAAAGTACAAAGCACAGAACTTTATATCCAGGGAAGACATTTCTAACAACAAATTGGATAAAAGAGACCAAAACAAGAGTGATTTGTGTGCGGAGGGAGATTTGCAGGGAATTATTGGAATAGAGATGAAGTTAAAGAAAAAATCTCCACGTGTCAGCTGGTCGCATTTTTACTGCATCAGTGCATCAATCAGATAACATCTTTGGGGTTAAAATCATTGTTTTTGCAAGCAGAATCATTCTGTTTCGACTACTAATACAGAGACACAGTAAAATCATTAGCAATGCGTTTGTAATTATACGTTGCGTTAATTTTGTTTATTATCATTCATTATTCCATATTAGAATGACACTTCCAGTTATTCAGTGAGGTATTACGAGCAGTGTGACTGACTAAACTATATATATATATATATATATATATATATATATATATATATATATATATATATATTTAAAAATATTTTTTGTGGTACAAAACTTTATTACGGCGTTAAAAACAAGAATATTTTTACATTGGACCATGATGTTATTAAAATAAAATACCAGCCGACCGGTTTCGCCCCCTCTCTTCAGAGCTGTAAACGGGGGAAAAATTATGAAACAGGAGAAAAAAAAATATATGATTTTAATAACATCATGGTCCAATGTAAAAATATTCTTGTTTTTAACGCCGTAATATATATATATATATACAATTAATACAAGTATAAAATTTGACACTTAGCAGATTGATGTTATATATATATATATATATATATATATAATTAATACAAGTATAAAATTTGACACTTAGCAGATCGATGTTATATATATATATATATATATATATATATATATACACACGTTTCATTAAATAATATAGACAAGTGTTGTCTATTTATAAATATAAATAAACAACACTTGTCTATATTATTTAATGAAACGTGTATGAATAAAAAGATGCTGCCTAAATACACACAATATATATATATATATATATATATATAGAGAGAGAGAGAGAGAGAGAGTTGTGGATTTGAGCAGTAATGACTCTAATCTTTAATACATATTTCGTTCAATAAGTCTGACAATGGGCATTAGTTTTTTATTATGTTACAATTATGTTGTAATTATATCTCAATTATATCTCAGTTATAATACTAAATCTACACTTAGATATACTACTACTCATTTGCTAATAACAAACACCTACTGAACATTTGTAGTTACAGTTTCTGGGAGAGATAATATAATCTGGCATGGTCAATGTTTTAGTACGCCCACACCTTCGGTCACAATAACTACCATCGACAACCGATATCCAATTTCACTCACAAGGCATAAGTCAACATATGGTATTGTTTCCAGTTACTTTCCAAAGGTGCCGCGCGTTGGGTTCAGTAACGCGCGATAATACCATAAAATCACCTGACCAATCGATTATGGCAAGATTCAAACCCGGATTTCATGGTCAGAAATCAAATATTATAACCACTCGCACCCTCTTAGATATAATTTCGCGGCAATAAAAAAAAAACTTCCTAACTAGAGCGCACGTGGCATCATTCTCGCGCGAAGCCATTCCTTAAAGAACTTAGTAACATAAAACATACGTTAGTTAATAACGGGTTTCCAAACTACATTATAGACGGACAAATAGAATTGTTACTTTCAAGTGCTTTTTCTATAAATATTTGTATGGTAATTGTTCTGATAAACCTTTCTCTTTCGTACCTCGACTTCATGAATTTAAGCGCAAAAGCGTTTGATAAAATATGCCAAAAATGTTGGAATTGCTATGTAACTTTAGGATGGATATTAGAATAATCCAGAACCAAACTGCCTGCACACGGATAGAAAATGAATTCAGTAAATCTACAAAAATAGAAAGCGGTGTAAGACAAGGCTGTGTCTTCTCACCGGAATCATTCAACCCCACAATGAGGGATTTAGAAGTCCTACTAGAATTGATTATTGGGCGGCTACAATCTTAACAGCATGAGATATGCAGATGACATAGTGTTGATAGCAGGCATAGAAAGGAAACTATAAGAACTCCTACATAAGGCAGTGAAGGAAAGAAAAAGGAAACGACTAAACATTGCAAGAAGACAGCAAAATGGATAGCCCAACATGCAAATTACAAATTAGAGATACCAAAATCAAGCAAATACAAAAATTCAAATATCTGGGAAATGTTTTAACAGAAGACGGAAAGTGCGATACCGAAATTCAAAAGCGTGTTCGGATAGCGAAAGATGCCTCCCAGAAGCTAAGCAAACTTTCAAAAAACAAGAAAATTTCATTAGAAACAAAGAAAAGAGTACTGAACTGTTATGTAATACTAATCCTCTTATATAACAGTGAATGCTGGAGAAACTTCACATAGATGAAGAAGAGATTTGAAGCAATAGAAATGTATTTTTTCTGGACGAACATGTGAGCAATGACGAAGTTTTATAGAAAATTGAAACAAAAAAGACACTTATATTTAACATCAGAAGGAAACAGCTGAAATTTATTGGATTAGGAAATTAGAAAAGAGAGCTTAGAAAATTTGACACACAAGGGACACATTGAAGGCAAGAGGAACAGAGAAAAACAACGCATAACCTACCTAATGAGTTTGTGTAAATATTTCGCAGGACAGAGTTTAGGAAAGATTGCAAAATGCCAAAACTTACTAATAGCTACAAAGGACAGGATATTGTGTAGAGTCATGATCGTCAACGTCTTGAAAGGAAATGGTACATAGAAGAAGACCTAAAGTGGCAACAACGTCTTATCAATTTACTATTGAAATAAATAGAAATAACCGTAATTTCTATTCTAATTGTTACTTTTGCATTTCTTTCTTGTTGAACTCACCTTCGGCTTTTTAGTTTCCTCTAAAGTACGAGATTAAAAAAATTAGATGTCACGTCTATCGTTATCTTCTGTTTTTTTTTTTAACAATATTCTTTTATTTTCCTTATTCTCCGTGATAATATTTTCTCAGTTCTTCACTGTCAGTAATTCTTGACACCTCAGCGGCTTTATCGCCTTGCCTGGGTGAAATGATAAAATGACGTAAGCAATAGTAATATAGTTCACATAGATAATAGTAATAATATCAATATATTTTATCGTAAACAGTTTCATAAAAATGACAAACAGGATGAATTCGCTTTAAGGAACATTATAAAAAATGTATCACTCCTGCAGAACAAGCTAAAATATCAAATTAATTTTATACTATAAACAAATTAAAAACAGCTAAACTTATCAGAAATCAAAACTATACCACACCAAAATATTATTTAGGCATTTAGACGCTCCATAGGCTGTGTTCCCAATGGAAACATGGCCATAACTAGGTTGAAAACACTATCGCACACCTATCAAGTTAACCAACGCTACATCTTTCCACGGACAACTTTAAACCAACATGGAATCGTTTCAACCTCAGTTCGAAACAAGTTCGTCGAGAATACGAATGTGATACGTACCTTCCTCTGCAAAAAGCGTATGAAAATTAGAACCCTTTATTATAAAAAGACAAGAAACCAACACTTGATGACATTAATTATGAACAGGGTCACAATGTACTGTCCGTATTTGGAAATTAAGAATGTCTACTTTCAGCAAATTTTACAATATTACAATATCACTTGCACACTATTTATTATAGAAGTATAACAAAAATAATCTTTCAAAATGGTTAATATATATATATATATATATATATATATATATATATATATATATATATATATGTGTGTGTGTGTGTGTGTGTGCGCGCGCGAGTGTGTGTGTATTTAGGCAGCAATCCTTATTTCATGCACATTTCATTGAATACGACAGACAAGGTTCTTTGACTTAGTTTTTTATACAATTTCTCATGTGATCTAATAATTTTTGTCTTTTCGGATGATAAATTATATATAAAAACGGTCAAATTGTTCTTTTTATCCGAGCTCTTTCGACTATGCATTTAGCCATTTTCAAGGTTGAAATATATTAACTGTTAACAACAAATAGATTGTTGTATGTATGCATTTATATAATATTTTCATTTTCAAAACACGGTTGTATCCATGTTCATAGTTGATATTATTAAGTGTTGTTTTATTTGTTTTTTTTTATTAATAAGACTTCCATTATTTTTAACCTTTTTTGCATGTAAATGATGCTATTATATTTGTGTTGTTAACAAGTATGTTACGAATTGGGTCCGGTAGGTCTCCATGGGTATTTAAATAATAATTGAGGTATGTTCAGAAAGGTGTAGTGTGAGTCTTCGTGTTAAGCATGTTGTAGTATGGCCTATATAATTATTTACGAATTTTGATTGATCAGAAATACAATTATTTAATGGACATTTAAATTAAATAGGACAAATAATATTTCCGAATCTAGACGATAAGAGAACAGAGTTCAAGATAATGATCATCAACATTACATTTGAATTTCTGAGGACTGTAGTTGACAGGAAAGCAAGAAACCGGAATTTATACAGGAGAGAAGAGCGCAAGAAGAAACTATTAGCATAGAACTTACGGTTACATCTAGCAATTTCAGCGGTAAAATGATGAGACTTAGTGCCAATATAGTACTGTACGTAAATTCGTAAAGTAGGGGTACCTAAGATGAGATCTAATCAGGGCAATTGCCATTAAAATATTTACGGAACAGACACAAGAAAACTACGTTACGGAGTTGGGAAAGTGATTGAAGCATATCATGTCAGGACCGATAACATTGCAGATTCTTCTTTGGATTTTGTCAAGAATCTCGAGATACATAGCAGAAACACTGCACCAGATCTGGCAGCAATATTCAATGCACGGACGAACGGTAGAAATATAAACATAGAGTCTGGTGAGAAATATTGCTATATCACAATGTATCGACTGGTGTGAGAAAAGGAATTTGTTTAATAAATCCTACCCATTATATCACGGATTACATATACAGTTTGTATATATGAGTAAATCAATATAATTACATATACAGCTAGTATATATATGTGAGTAAATCAATATAATTTTTCAACATAATTTCCTACCTTGTGAATGAACTCATTGTAATAGTTAACATTAATCATACAGACTGAGTGAAAATTTCAGATGAAGCAATGATTTTCGATTCATACTTATGTCGGCCCCTCTGTGATATGTTTTTGTTTACATCTTTACGTGATTTACTTTCATAAATCAGAAAATGAATTTATGTCTGAAATTATTTAATCGATATTATTAGACAAATTTTATTGCTTCCATAATAATCATCTTAATTGATGCAATGGTTCTAGCTTCATTAATATGTATCTTTTCAGTCATTCTTGAAGTTGTAATCATTTGACAATACTAATAATAAGTGATTAGCAACAATAACTAATTACAAAATAGAACAATGTTAGCCACCAATAGCAATAGCAATACAAGTTACATGACGGGCAGATTTGATCTTACGGTAGATCTTAGCAACTCATCATAGGATTTTTTTTCCAAACTTAGTATAGGATACGAGGAAATTGAACATAGAATAGGCTATATTTTGCCCCCAATTTCAAATTATTACAAAACCAAAACATTAAACTAAAAAATCGAGTCATGTTCTTAAATAGTCTGGTCAAATCGAGACTAGATGTCATGCATAATGCCACACTCGTATAGAAATACACAAATTGTCAGCTCTATACAACCGCTTTCTCAGACCAATAGTTAAAAATGGCTTCGAGTGAATGAATACTGTACCTCTTGATGGGGACCATTCTTTTTCGAAACTCGTGAACTGGCGCTACAAATTCACAAAAAAGGAATGTAGCAGAAAACAGAAACCGCATCATTTGAGGACATTCAACAATGACAACAACTTAAATGGATAGCACATGTAACTTGAAGAGAAAATAATGCCATAATCAAGATGTTGACATTCCACATCGCTTCAAACAAAATGTTAGCAAGGAAACGTTCGTCAATACTGGAAAGAGCAATATCAGTAGATGTACCTGAGAAACATATTTTCTTGAAAAATTTCTTTCAGAGAAAGATTTTATAAATTCAAACCGAAAGTATGCTCGGTCAACGAATATCGAATGTTCACCTTATAAAGAAACTATACAAATAAATATACAATGACCATTATTAAATCCAAAATTTTCATTTTTTTTCACTTAAAAACAAATTACCAATATCATTACTCTGGTGCTTTAAGACCATTATTAAGTAAAACTTACGAATTTTTTATTTCTGGGTTTGAGCGCAGCTAACTGAAACCATAAAAAGCCGCGGATAAGGAGGACGCACGCACACATATGTGTATACAAGAAAGAACAAGTAAGCAAAAACATCACGAGTTTTTAACGAATTATTTGTTAATATCAGCTGACAGTAGATTCCGTTGTCTTCCTTTCATTTCGGCAATATTTTCCCAACCTACCCAGCTATGTTTTTTAATCGTCCCGAGATGTTTCTTGAAGATTCTTCACATCTGGAACTCATTGCCGAAATGACGTTACATCTCAAAACTCAGATATGTTCAATCACCTGTGAATATTTAACTTCCGTCTCTCTCTCAACTTACATCACACTCAGCTTACTCCAGCCCTTCCTCAACCCTGGACGGGCAAGTTTAATTGATCCACTCGGTTACAAGCATATTTACAGCTTGTTCATGTCGGACTTGATAGATTATTACTCCACCCTTTCTTTCTTTTTTTTTTCGCTACGTCTCTTTGAATTTTATAGAGTTTCCGGTAAAAGAGTTTTGGGTTTACAAAGAGAAAATCGTGGCAAGTTTACTTTTTGGAAGACTAAAATAGTTCCCTATTAATCTATGATATTTGGTGTGATTGTACACATGAAAATTATCTTCTTCAGTTTCTGTTTTCCTATCCTAAATGTATATCAATTATATCTAGCGAAATCATGGCACATATATTTTGGGGAAGTTTTCCTAGAGAAATCGAAACATATTAGTGAATAGAAAGAACGAGATTTTTAAATGACTAATCACGACTAAAGTATTCGAATAACTGAGTTACGAGTCAGAAGAGCAACAGTAAGTATAGAAAATGAATGCTTAGTTTATACCTAATTTTGGCACTTGCCTTGTGCCAGACTACATTTTAACATGTACAAAAATATCTGTCAATCTAGATGATTTGCTTGTGCTATGTTAAAAAATACGAAAACATTTTCTTTGAGAAAGTACATGATGAATCGTTCAACCAGCCTTTATCCCTCTATGTGGAGATTTTGACTTGTAACGGAATCAGGATCAATGTTGATTTCATGATCTATTTGGTCGTTGAAAATTCTCAGCCGTTGATGAAGATAGGTTGATGTTGGGGATTGTTCTTGATCGTCAACCATCGATTTAATAATCGTTATTCTTTGGCTGTCGATCATTGATAATTCGACGATGATCCTATACGTTTATTGTTGTTCTCTAGTCATCAAGGAGGAAAGATTAATGACTGATAATCGCATGGGATTCTAAATTGGCTGCGTAAACACGAGACAAACATGTTACGATCAAAGGTTGAAATACAACGTGAAAGAGACGAAGTGTTTGCTTATAGAATAAAAGATAAGCTTCTGGTCAATGCCGTAGACATAGCGAAGTGGGCATGGAGATTGACAAGCTACCTTTAGCATCTATTTAGCCAATTAAGATAAATTATTTTCTTTTAATTCTTCCGTTTCCTTGAATTCAGTTTCTATCTTTTCCTTTTTATTCACTGTAATCGCTTCGTTCTTTTCTCTTTACATTTTCTTTCAACAATTTTTCTTTTTTCCTTCCCCCTCTTTATTTCTTTCTATCGATTTAAGACAGAATAATTCATCTCACTGGCAACTGCGCAAATTACAGTGCGCTGCAGTTCACCAAATCGGCTGTTGTTGAGCTTCTTCAATTTTACTGAAACTTCAGACAAAAGTAATAAATTTTGGGCACTCCCCAACTTGACACATTTCTTTCTTTGAAATTCATTAACATTTCTTCATCTTCAATCATTTTACTTTTTGTTATTCTAAGAAATGTTGAATATTTAATTTTATTGTTCGCCATACGCCATAAATCCTCGCGTTCAACAGATTCTATTCCCCCTTAACAGGATTCTTAACCCCCCCCCAAAAAAAAAAACAAGAACAACAACAAAAAACTGAAGAGTTCTTTTTGAAGTTTTCTAGAGAACCCTTCAGTTCTTTTGGGAACTTTCGGATTATGACTTCAAACTAATTTAAAATTATCGTCTTCTCTATTTTTTCGAGGAGGTTTCTTTGTAGATAGCGTGGATAATTTGTGCCGTAAATAGTAAATAATTTTATCTATTCTGGAGTTAGAAGGATGTGAAGCTATAGATATTACTTGATGTTACTGAATTACACTGATAAACACTAGTTTAGTTCTCGGTTCGAATCTTCAGCTCACTTCGTATCGCTTCATTTTTGGCGTGGAACCCGCCTAACGCCGTTTTCAACCGAACTTTCCAGGAAGTATATTTCTCTATATATACTCTTGCCATTCAGTAGTAAAATTATTTACTGACAAGTGGAGCGTGTAAACGTTGTTTCCGGAATTGAAATAGTTGTGTTTTCTCCGCCAGATGTTCAATTTTAGGTTAAGGCTAAAAAATGATCTCAACTTAATCGTTATTCTTCCAATTTCCTTTTATTATTTAACACTATACTTGCCAAACTAAGCACATATTTATATATTCGTATCTCTTTCTTTCCCTCGCTCTCTATACACACGCAATCACACATACATACACACACCACGCACACACACGCACACACAAATATATATATTTCCTTAGTTTTTTCTTATCTAATAAACTAATCTTAGTTTGGTACAAGGTCGTAATAACGAGACATTTAGTGATGGTCGAACTCGAGACACTAGCAAAGGTCTGTAAAAATCACTCTACGACAGTTACCGTATATACTAAATTAGAGACTGAGTTTTGCCTGATACTCAGTGAAGATCGAAAAAGATTTTTCACGTTTCAATTTATACCATTCATAGAATTATAAAACTTTTAAATAATTTTAAAGGGTATTGTCTTGTTTTCGTTAAGTATCTGTGACAATCTGTGAAAGATAATGGATGTTTAATTTCAAGATTTTGCCAAGAGAGTCAGGCCAAGAAAATTTCAGCACCAATTTCTATATTTAAAATATATTTCAGCCGAGTAACTGGTATTATATTTAATACGCCAATTAATAGGCTAAAGTATATTTAACAAATAATAATCCTATGCGGTCAATCTACATAATACGCTATCGGTTTAAACATATGTTAAAAGCGACCCATAAATAACGTTATCAACACACGAATTAAAGTTCTAAACACCAAATATCATGATGAAAAACAAATATAACATTTTTTGGAATTGTAAAACTATAATTCTTCTTTGAAAAGGCTCGATCACGTAAGTACGGATAATTGTTACAGATACTCAAGCCAAATATACATTATTAGGTGAGAAAGCAAGAGAAAATTAATAAAAATTTTATAAGAAACCTTTAATAAAATGTTCTTAAGTGAAAAATTGCGACCAAAATATACATCATATTTTACATGGGAGAGATTGTTTCTCTTTCATCATTTGTTTTTCTCAGCAATACAACATCTCTTGACTAGGAATTTGTGGTTTATATGGATGAACAAAAGGAACAATAATTATATTGTTTGTTGACAGTCTGTTGGAACCACCGGAAAAATACATTTCAAATCGATGGTAATATTTCAAAGATAAACTCAAGTTGTAAAGTATGAAGCCTCAGATTCTAGGGACACGTCAGACTAACCGTTTAGTCTCATTGCTGAACATGAGCGATCAGAGTTCACTGGGTTTTATTATACTGTAAAAGCATAAGCAAACACATTGATACACGTGTTATACTCTAACCAGGTCCAATGAATCAACAAAGACATTGAATATGAATAAAACGTTTGGAGGAAATGTTGCCTGGAATAAAAATAGGTCGGATTTATAAAACTCTTTTTCGTATCTTTAAAATATTTTCACTTTTGTAACGCCAAAAGAAACTGACACTCATCATCATCATCATCATCATCATCATCATCATCATCATCATCACTCCCATGGACAGGTGTGGTTGTAGGGTTGCTGCGCAAATGAGCACTGGACTAGTTCTCTCCACATATCTAGGCTGGAAGCCGATGACAGTACCCACAGGATAATTTGATGTGCATGGCTTGCTTTGTGACTATTTTCTCGAAAATCGTAAATTTCCTGGAAAATAAAACATTTTCATTCACATCAAATCCATGTGGTTTATTTTTACAAGAAAAATGGAAAGGAACCTGAAAGTATGATTTAAACCTATTTGCAAGAAGCGGGTTGAAACATGAATCAAACAGAACAATGAAAGAGAAAGCATTGCGAGCGCGGGGGATTTGGTAGAAAAAATATGGGTGGGTACTGTGTCAAGTATCATGGTGGGTGGAAAAGGACATCGGGTGCAATCTCACCCGTCCGACTTCAATGGATAGCGACGACAGAAACTTTTGAGCCGTCTGTAACTCACCGAAAATATCAAAATTCACAGTAACAATGTTTATGGATATACTTGCATTATATATTTGAATCACTGGTTTGCATGTTGGAATTGCTATTGTGAGAATTCAATAATCCCTGAGTTTAATGATGGAAAAAGCATTTATTTTCCACACCAAATATTTATTTTGTAATATAATTTCCTTATATGGCAATCATATAAATCTCACATTATACAGTGAAAATTTAGATCGAAATTCAGCCAATGACTATGATTTATTGATCCATTTTCGTACAGAGATACACTGATGAACAGAAACATGACCGGCAAGATGTAGCAAGAATGTCAGCTCGTCTCACGCAATAACTGTGCATGTCAGGACCAAAGGTAAAGAATTCAGCCTCGGCAACTTCATTCTGAGGTGTTGAAAATTGCAGTTATGAGCAAAAAGAAAAAAATGTCATGACAGATAAACAAAGCATTTTCGAAATGTTACACCTCGTGGGTATTTACATTCAGTGGCGATGAGTACTTTTCAGTTGTGGCCCGAGGAGGAGAAAACATCAACTGCCAACAAGTCATAGAGCAGCCAAGATTTATCGAATGGAGGAGTGAATGGTGACTTTCTTTCCAAGTACAAATCAGCAGAAGGTCTACCGTATCACAAAATACGGATTTCTTTAAATGAAATGAAATGGACACGCAGACATTGAAAATGGACCTGATCTCGATGGGGGATTGTCTTCTAGGTGGAACCTCACTTTTTTCTTGAATAAATTGAACGGCAGAGTATTGTTTCATTGTTCCTTTTGGTGATTTGGACAATGTTCTGCTTGGAAATACTGGATCCTCGGTTTCATGTACCAACTACCTCAACATGACTGAAGACTAAGCACATTTCTTTATGGCAACTTCCTACGAAGGCAAGATTATCTTTCAGAGGTTTGTATAATTCATGCCTGATCGGTAAGAGTTGCTTTGCAGACCCATGGAGGATAAACGCATTAGACAAATGATTTTGCCCATCAGAATATATATATATATATATATATATATATATATATATATATATATATATATATATATGTGTGTGTGTGTGTGTGTGTGTGTGTGTGTGTGTGTGTGTGTGTGTGTGTTTTACGTGTGTTTGTGTGTGTGTGCAAATATATAGAAAAATAGGAAAGAACACGTTAGGTAAATAATCCGAATTTAGTATTTTCGTCATTATTTTTAAAAAACAGTGCTCAATACAAAAGTAGAGCCTAAATTATAATTATAAATTATAATTATTATAATTATTATATATATATATATATATATATATATATATATATATATATATATATATATATATATACTTAGGCAGCATATCTTCATTCAAGCATATTTGTTTGAATAATCTCTAGACATATGTCTATTTATTTTTATTTAATCCTCTCAAATTCACAGACCAATGTATTAGTGTTGTTATTAAACTTATTCTCGTTTTAGAGAAAATATTAATTGACGGCACAATTAACCCACCATGAAAATAAAAAACAAAAACTTCAAATTCTTGAAGCGATCTATATAAAAAATGCAACCGACATTAAATTAATTATGAATAGCAACAATGTTTTAAAATGCCTATAAAAGCAATGTTTTGGGTTACTCAAATTGTAAAAAAAATTAAATTGCAGGTTGAGTATTATAAAATATTAATAATAAAAAATATAAATTAAGTTACCTCCCTTACATATTCTTAAAAGTTAATTTTTAAATAGACTCTAACGGAGCGCGTTTTTTGCGCATTTACAAAAAACCACAACTATCAATTACATTCATTGAAAATTTTTTTTTTTCAATTCACCACTTGGATGAGATTGAAAGTATTAGGGAACATAAAGGAAGTGACAAAAACTATCGCATCTTTCTTAATCAGTTTAATAACAACACTAAGAAATTGATCCGTGAATTTGCGCGCGCACACACATATACACACACGTATGCGTGTGTGTGCACGCGCGCGCGTGTGTGTGAATGTGTGTGTGTATGTCTTAATTGTTAAATTAAAATGCTTTTGAGGGATATTCTGTTACATTACGGGCAAACATTGATTATTTTAGCTCTGAATAACACAATGAACGCCTAATTTGATATTTTAACTCGTCGAAACATTTAATGAATTCAGACAATTCTTTCATACACGCATGCAATTATGGTGGTTAAATCTTCAAGCAGAAACCTTTTTAGGGCACCTTTAATAACCAGATTAAAAAGACGTTATTGTCCACCCAAAGGCGGGCAAATAACTGATTTTATTGATTGTATTAAGCAAAATATGGGGATCGGTTTCATTATTTTAGTCTAGAGAAAAAAAAAAGAGAGACTGTGGGTGAGAGAAAAAGATGAATGGCTGTGAAAAGGAGAGAGAAGAAAGTCGGAGAAGGAAAAGGAAGTGAAAGTTAAGTGGACAAATGAATAGATAGAAAAGAGAGAGAGAGAGAGCGAGAGAGAGAGAGAGGGGAGTGACATGCGGAAAGAGAGGAGGAGATAGGGAGAGAGAGGGGGAGTGAGAGAGAATTTTCGGCATAAATAATTCTTGACACTCTTGTCAATTGAAAGGCATGACATTAATCAAGAATGAAATTACGAAACCAATTACTTTTTTATACAGCTGGAGGGTCACTCAGTGCAGGCCGTAAAAATTTCTTTGGTTCAACTATCCAGAGATTCTTGTATTTTATAACATTTTATGTTACTGCCATTTTTTAAAATTTATTTTTCGCTGTTTTTGTGAATTAAAAAATCTACCAGTAAAAGTTTTTTTTACCGCTTTCGATTTTCTATGATAAAAATTAATTGACGTCTTACAGATTTAATATGCTTTTATATTATGTATAAAAAGTCGTTTCTATATATAAATATAAAAGTGGACATTGAGATCAACGCCAAGCAGTGACAGTCTGTTTCATGCTTCAGTGCAATCTTCAGGCCACATGTATCGTTTTGGCTCGACTATTGATATATACTGCTCATTTGGGCATTATGGGTCGTCAAGTATATATCGCCATTTGGTGTTGACCTCAGTGTTCACTTTCACATTTATCTTCACATATATATATATATATATATATATATATATATATATATATGTGTGTGTGTGTGTGTGTGTGTGTGTATGTGTGTATATGTGTGTGTATATATACACACATATATATATATGTGTATATATACATATACATATATATATGTGTATGTGTGTGTACACACACACACACACACACACACACACATATATATATATATATATATATATATATATATATATATATATATATATATACATAAGATGGAATGCTGAAAACTTCACAGCCTGATCAAGAAAGAATAAAACAGCTGTGGATGCTTTGGTAAGTGGCCGACTCGAGAACTTTTCTGTACCTCCATATATATATATATATATATATATATATATATATATATATATATATATACTTACAGATTTTGTCTGGCACATGGTTATGACTGTAGAGCACTCATTAAAGTTCAAATTCAATATCAAACAGACCGTGAGACTTGTTTGCCAAACTTAGTTTAGTCTGGCACAAAGCCATCAATCTTTCAGCGCTTAAGGTAGAACTCAGTAGTGAATAGTTTACGAATCAAATGCAGTAAAACTATCTTTATACTTCGTCTAGCACATCCAGACGCAAGTTGTGATTCACTTAATATTTTAAAAATTTTAAAACTAATTTTTATTTGCGGCATTTGCATATGTTTTGACAGAACCCTTTCATATGTGTCTCCCAGAAAAGGATATTTGGAAAAAGATAAATGTATAATTTATAAAAGTCGAATTAGTGCAATATAAAGGTTGCGTTGGCTTTTCTGAATGACATGACGTGGTTTCCAGGTTCATCACAGTGTGTGTCACCTTTCTAGTATTAGCTTCAAACTCTGTACCGATTCACCATAAACATTATTTTCACTTTAGGTCGAAAACAAAATTAATAATATTGCATAATCGATGTCATTTTGCAGAAAAATGTTGAATTCTTAAGTAAGACGAACCAAGGCAAATTAAAAATTCTCAGTGACGATAAAAAGGTATGGAAAAGAGTGATAATTATATATAATAACATAATTTAATAGAGCGCCCTTTCTTACTTATGACGTTGTAAACTTGTTTGTAAAAGGCAGGTTGTCACCATTGGACAGATTACTACCATTCTGTTAAATTAATCTTGGTTTGATATATATATATATATATATATATATATATATATATATATATATATATATATATATATATATAGAGAGAGAGAGAGAGAGAGAGAGCGAAATAGGTAGATAGAAAGAGAAAGAGATGAGTCTTATAACATTTTATACTTATAATGATTTAAATAATGGGTATTTTAATATATCAATCTGACACTGTCATTAAAAATTGAATCATCAAATTCAACGGATAGTTAAAGATTTTGAGTCAGGTTTGCGTGACAATTGATTTGTTTAATTGTCATAGTCGGAAATTTTGACAAATTTGAGTTTATCTTAGTGTGACATAGGGTTATATTATTGGGGCACTTTGCAGATAGCATTTCTCCCAGTTTTTTGCGAAACAAGATAATTTCAGGGCAGTTTGCACACACACACACGCGTTCACGCACGCACACACACAAACACACACACATATATATATATATAAGTGTGTATTCGGGTATACAATCCCTCTTTTATACAATTTTCATTAAAGACGACAGACATTGTACTGTAATTAAGCTTTTTATTCAATTTCTTGTGTTCATATAAGTGTTTTCTTTTGAGCGTAGAAAAACTGTTCAAATGTTCTCTATATGCAAGCGCTTTCGGCTATTCTATTAACCATTATCAGAGTTTTTAAATTTAAAAAAAAATCTATATGCAGACTTTTATATATATTTATCTATAGAGATGAAAATGTTTTTTTTTTAATATAATTTGCTATATCCAGAAGGGGAAGAGTGTTTAGTATTGGAGATACAGTTTCTTAAGATTTCTTGAGACACGAAACTTGATTTGGTACAAATAGACAAGTCCATCTTCTTTTATCTGCCATGTCCCTTCAAAATGTTCTATTTAATTTTTAAGCATTTTTTCGGAGCATTGTAAATCAACTGCATTCTTTTAAAGGTTACCTAGAGAATTTATGCAAAGTTTATTTTTTTGTTTTTCTTTATACAAGTAAAATAAATTTACATCGTATTTTGATGTTATTATGATTTTAGTTTTAGTGATGATTTAAAAACAATAAATATTTATCATTAGTATCAATAATGGAAAATTAAGTTAAAAATTTAAAAGAATCGTTTTTGGAATCGGAAAATAGGCACACATTTTTCCGATTCCGATACCGTTTCCGATTCCCCAAAATGTTCCGATTTTTCCGATTCTCGATTCCGATTCCGATTAATCGTCCCAACACTAGTTAGATATATTCAAAAGTATATCGATCACTCAATGGAAAATTGTATCTCAGTGAATTGATACACAGGCAAGACTGAAATTGTTGCACTTTTGGCTTCGTATTTCGCTTTCTGGTTATTAATGATGCAGAGTTAAAACACCATATCATCCGATAAATGTCTCGTGTTAGTAACCAAGATTGTAGCAACTGAAACACATGAAAGCTGAAAACATTGCTATTTTTCCTACTCACAAATTTCCCGACAATTTATTAGAAAGTTTCTGACGGGGGGACAACACTGGGGGGCGGGTCATAAATTATTTCGGGGTGGGGGGTCATATGCCCGCCTGGGAAACCCTGTGTCTCCACCACTGTTTTCAGACTATTTTTGGCACCTTAGCCTAGTTGAAAAATTTTGCTGGCACCAGGGCGGTCCGCCCCCTCGCCCCCTAGCTACGCTACTGATCTGAGTATCAATTTGTCTGAGCCCTCTTTTTTCAGTATGTAACCCAGAAATTTCAACTGTTTTCTTTGATGCTGAGTAAAAGTGTCTTTTTGATCCCATTTTCCTTAAAACTTCCTCGTTGCTTACATGTCCCACCCATGGTAGTCTAAGCACGGCTTCGGTAGAACCACATCTCTATTGCCTCAAGTCTTCATCAGTCAAATTTATCCAGCATTCACTGCTATATAGGACAAGGGTGGGCAAACTTTGGCACGCGTTTTCAAAAATGTCGCCCACCCCTAATATAGGAGGATTGATATTACATAGCAGTTCAGAATTTTCATTTGTTTAACGAAATTTTCCTGTTTCTTAATATATTTTTTAGAAGGCTTCTTAAATGTAAAGTCAGTCGGTATTTTCTGTCTTCTTGACCTGTTCTTATTATTCTTTTCCTTCAATAACGTTTGCTGAGTTCACTACATTCTCAGTAACCTCCTCGTTTAATAGCCTTCTTTGGGGTGAAAGGATTATAAAATTTGATTTTGTTAATATTTTATTAATATCCATTAATAATAAGCTGTAGGACTTCTAGTTTTTGTTAACCATTACTATCCTCACAAGTTGTTATTCTTTTGTTTTTAATCATTTCGCCCCAAGCAAGGCGATAATGCCACTAAATTCCAAAGGGGTTGCTGGGAGTGAAAGAGCATGATAAAACCTTAATGAAGAGAAAGGGCAATAAAAAACAGGATTCAGAAAATCAGAAGATGGCGATTAGCATTGCACTTAAAATTTTGAATTTTTTTAGGCCGCAGAGAGACAAGAAACCGGAAGAGAGTTCCACAAATTATAATTTCGAGAAAAGAAACTATCAGAATAGAACATCCAGTTACATCCAGATAGTTCAACGGTAAGACGGTGAGACGGAGTTTCCAATCTCGTAGTCCGCTTAAATTCATGAAGTTGAGACACCAAGAACGAAAGCTCATCAGAACAATTGCCATGAAAATATTTATAGAAAAGACAGAATGAGACTCCGTCACGACGGTAGGAAAGTGACTGAAGTCGAGAAAACAGGTAAGAATTAATTACATTAAAGACCCTTCTTCGAATTTTGTTAAAAATCTCGAGATATAGAGTAGAAGCTAGATATAACAGCAGTATTTAACGCGTGAAAAAATGGCAGATTTATAAATGTGCAAGATGGCGATAAAAATTATCTGGAACAACACAGTGATCAATTTTCCTCGCAAATACACCTAGCAATTGATTCAATATAATCACTCCACTTTATGTCAGTAGAAAACATAAAAGCCCCAAAAGGCGGAAAATGTGATTGTTCTGGAGATTAACATCTGCCATGTTGATAAAAGGTAGAAAAGGTTATCTATAGTGATTAAATGATAGCAGTTTTGTTTTGGAGACGTTAAAGTTTACAAGCCATTATTTGCCCTAGTTTATCACTCACTGGAAATCATTTTCGAGAGAAGCTGCCAGACTTATCGAACTTACTACTAATAGAGTAGTAAACAGTTGTGTCAACATGTGACGTCGTCCCCTGGTCGTAGCGCCAACCGTGTCGTTGTATCCCAGTCTACCACGGCACCAACTGTGACGTCCTACTTTGATTCCCAGTCTGCCTACCCACGTTGTGATTTGATCTAGGCAGAGGAAATCAATCAGTCATCGGGGCCGCACTGCAAACCGAGTCCAACGGGGGTGATACCACAAAAATACGCATAAAAGGCAATAAAATGAAAACTCAAAAGTTCAAAGTATCAAAGAAAAAGGTAACAAACTTTATGTCTAGTTGTTCGATACATAGGACTGCATCTATCTCCCGACCCGCTCTATGGACTGTGACACGTCGTTTTCCGCTAGGCAAGTTTTAACACTTCAAGTCGTCTGCTCTCTAAGAAGTTGGTATTTCGGTGGGTCTTTGGACGAAAGTCAAAAGAAAAACTTATTTCGGTGATCTGGATCTAAGTCGCTCTTCAAAATAATTGTTCTTGGTTTGAAGATGTGGGTCCGGAAAGTTACGTGAATCTTGGTCAGCTATCTGCGAGGCTTGCCTCAACCGGAGACTGACTCTGGGAAATGCTGGGACTCGACTCATTTCTGCTCGTTGTGGCTTCGTTTATATGGGCGCCGACCAAAACTGGGGTGAGTTTGTCGGCGCTGGGGGGTTCCTCGATAATTCTAAATACACATCCACCTCTCTGGTTAGGAATTTCCACCTTTTTCCATTTTTGGGAACCTTTCCTCACTCCCACCTTCTCATCATACTTCAGAGGGGCGTGAACTGCCCTCCCCACATCTTCGTGGCAACCTCTCTTACTCATCCTCCAGATGGGCGGCAACAGCCTCCCTCGTGCATCACGTGTTTACCACTCGACCAATGATGTCTTAGTCGGGCGTGGACGAATCTGCGGCTTTGTTTCAGGAAGAGAAAAAATATCTTGCTTAAAAAAAAAAAATTTCTCTTCCTTTTTCTTCCCTTTAATGGTTTATCATTTCTCCAGCCGCGAACGGGACAATATGACAATGGCGGTCATAACTCTTGTTCTACACGTGGTTTACGTCAGGTATTTTATCGCTAATTATCAGAATGTGTGGTCTTCTCGACATGGTCTCAAAAAGGAACATCTCCAAAGTTCCAGTCGGTCTGTCGCCTCGAAGAAAGAAAAAAAAAAAAACACATTCATTTTCTTTCGGCACAATTCCTGATAACAAAATTTTATTATCGCAGGCCAAGGATGCTCGTGGGTGTTTTTTTTAATTTTTCATATCTGTCTAAGTCTTTTTAGTTGTCTGTTTTTCGTCACTTAACGAAATAACATTTTCATTTGAATTTTTCTCTCCTTCTCTGGCCAGCCGGCCTGTAGTTGATAATAAGATGTCTTCCGTACCAATAGTTTGTTTTCATATCTTTAGATAACACAGCCGATGCCAAAAAACTGATTCTTTCATTCCTTCCCTTTCTTTTTACTCAGAATTTCCCTGTCATTGTAATGACACTCTTTCGCCATTTGTTACTTATCAAAATATCCCTTTATCCATTGTCTCTTAGCTCTTGCCACAAACATAAATACTAAGTTGAGAACTCTTGACATCGGAAAAGTCGTTGATGAAGATCTGAAACAATTTAAGTCTAAGGATAGAGCCCTGCATTAATTGGAAAAAATCTAGAAGCATGTGCGTTCAACACAACCTTCATTAAGCGATTTGTTAAGAACGATGAATCTGCCGAATGGTGGTTGTTTATCTCTAGACACCATCTATATATGGATTGCTAAACGACTGAAATGTCCCATTTACCATATAGATATATAGAGAGCAAATTCTGATATTAAAACTGAGTGACTTTTTTAATTCATGCTTAGCCATCGCCTGAGTTGCCTTCATCGAAGCTTTTTTACAGACTGGAGCCCCATCTGCCTCTAAAAAAATCACAAGTAGATAGATAAAATGAAAAATAACTACTCTTAGAAATGTAACCAATTTGCCATCTCTCTTCATTACCATTCGTAACAAGTCCTTGAAACTATTTGGACGCATAAAATGATCTAGTGCTGGGCTCGCTAAATTCTGTCTTCAGGGTAGGGTGTCTGGAAAAAGAATTAGCGGAGAAACAAAACAGAAGTGGTAGGATGACAATTCCGGAGTTTCGAACTAATGAGTGCAGACATTAAATAAGCTTTCTCAAGATCATAATAAATGGCGGGATATGAGTCATCATAGTTCGTAATTTGTTTCAGGCGGAATGAGGACTTTTAGTTCTCTTAGGATAGCTTCGCTGTATACGTTAAATAAATCCAGTGAGACAACGCATTCTTGTTTTACGCCGGTTTCTATTTCTATGTATGTGTTTAATTCATTTTCTATCCGAATGCAAGCGGTTTATCTAAGTAAATATTCTGAATTATTTCAATATATTTTCCAAATAAATCAAGTTTTTCTAGCAGTTCAAATAGATCTTTGTGCCGTAACTTAACAAATGAGGTAAGACCACATCGATAGGTTAAAAGATGGATCGAATAATGAAGGATTAGATCGATGGTGATAGATTATTATCTACAAATCTCGGTCTGCTCGAAGTTTATGTATGAAGGTTAGTTGCCGTAAGGTGATAGTTAAATCCTTATTTTCAAATCATTGCGAAGAATTTCTGTCTACAATTGATGCTTCTGTTTTAGTTCACCATACGATAACAGGCTATAGCACATGTCATCATTTGTCGATCAATAGACTAAAAAAATCATGGTAATATTTTGCAAAATTTTTGCAATTATGTACATTCGTAAATCAGACAAGGCAATCGTCTACATCTGAAATTATACGGTCACCGCCTTTCTAAATTGGTTTCTCTTGAAAAAGACGTCATTTGTCGCAGCGTTTGGTTTGTTATTCGAGGCTCGGCGTGGTGTTTGTCCTGGTTGATCCCATCCCGTCTGCAGTAAACAAAAAAATGGCCCACTTCAAAGTGAAATAAACAGCAGCAGTTGATGTGTCCATCAAGAAGACTGATTGTGTATGTTTTAGAGACACCTTAGGGGGTGTGGTTTGAAATTTATGGGCACGCGCATGCGCGTGGTAGGATCGTGAGAGAGAGAGTGTGTGCTGAGAGAGAGAGAGAGAGAGAGAGAGAGAGAGAGAGATATTAAGAGACCTTCAAATCCTTGCTTTATCTACGAGGTTGTGTTGAAAGGTTCTCGACTTTACTCCCCCAAATTCTGGATCGGCCATAAGGAATTTTTAGAATACTTTCTTGTTTTGACCTAGTATATATATATATATATATATATATATATATATATATATATATATATATATATAAGAATTAATGGATTTTAGTTTTTATCCGACATATTTTTATTACTTTAAATGTTATTTTTAGTGGATATCCGTATTTAAGTAGATGCTCATTTTTTAATTTATTTCTTTTAAACAGTATTTATTTATTTCTCGAGTGTACTGGCCGGTAGACGAAATAAAAAATGTTTAAAAAATCGAGCGTCTACTCAAATACGGGTATCTACTAAAAATAACGTTTGAAGTAATATATATAACTAGCGCATAAATTAACTGCATCAAACTTAGTGTAAAGATAACTAAAAATAAGAAAATCGACAGTGAACTGCTGAACCTCCTGAAGAGTAGACTGAAGAATTATGGAAAAGTTCATTTACGAAACGATGTAGTCAAGATATTGAATATAACGTAAAATGCATGTTCAGAGCATGGTAGAAATTATCAATCTTTCCTCCGAAGTAAAGTTTTGCTTGTTTGTATTTTATATTATTAGGTTGGTGCAAAAATAATGTCGTTTTCTCACATATGTTACTATGTGAGAAAACGACATTATCTTTGCACCAACCTAATAAAAGAGCTCTCATCGTCGAGAGACTGATTTGCAAACATTAACAGACTTTAATTCAATTAAAATCCAAACAATTTGTAATTCCCCAGTACACTACTTGATTTGTAGTTTCTATTCAATTTCAACCCTGCAGTGATCTGACTCGTCTGCATTCTTTCTCCAATTTCTAATGATTCCAGTCTTGTTGCAAATATCAAACAATGTTCTAATAATTAAATCAGCAATCTTTGCTTTAACACTACAGTTTTCGAAGCTATCTGATTTTTGCCTATTTACAAACTTGCTTTCGTTTTTACACTTGATGGTGGCATTTATTTTTGATCTTCCTTTACGCAATTAACTTTAGTTGTGTGGTCTGGAAACGGCGACCCATTTGAATGTCAAGGTTCTAGATTATCCTCCTTTTTCTAAATAGGAAATTTTGTTTTGTGTAGTGATATGAATTATTTGTTTGATCCCGATTTCATGAGTGTACCTAACCAGATATGTCTGCTTTATTGCTTTGTGCATGCACATATGACCAGCAAAAATTATTAAAGGTCAAATTTTTGTCAAATTTTAAGACCATTTATGAATATACAGGATATTGTGTTATTTGAGTATCTATTATTGTTATTATTATAAAGATTTAGAATATTTGAAATATTATATTTATTTTAACATATTATCTCTACATGATTAAAGTTAGCTTTTTTCTCAATTCACACCTAAAATAGTACATGTAGGAAACAACATATATATATATATATATATATATATATATATATATATATATATATATATATATATATATATATATAATTCATTAACAAGTCGGAGACTTCAGAAAACCATGGTAATATTTTATTTCGCAAGACCGATAAAATTTGATTTTGCTTCGTCAGATTTGGCAGTTTCAAAACAATGAATGGATTCAAAAATTCTTCCATGAAGTAGGAAAGGAAGGAGCGCGGTATATGTCTCATGTCTCTTAGAGATGCGATGGTTGTAGCGTTGACCTCTTATTCACCGGACAAGAAAAAGGGGTGGAAATGATTTATCAAGAATGGAACAAATAAAGAGGAAGAAGCAGGGAACAGCTTAAAGGAAGGGAGAACCGGAGAGCGTACATAAATCCCTATACCTACATACATACACATTTTTCTATATACACATATAAATACACATACACATATGTGCCTACATCCATTCACACATTCGCATCCATCTACACATATATGTTTTCACGTAAATATGCTCACCCATACGTATATATACACACATATATATACACCCATAATCACATATTTATCTATTTGTATTCATAAACACTTATACACATATTTGACTAGTACATTCCTAAATAAGTAGTTAGATAACATGCAAGATGTCCTCAAATACACTACTAATCGTGTAACTGTAAAGGGGGCACTGAAGAGTTTTTTGCACCAAGTGAACCCAGATATATACACAACACTTAATCTATGCACCTACACATGAGAGAATATAACATATAGCATACGAATATACATCTTTAGGTATTTACACAGACAGGGGCACACATGTTTGCATATACAAATCTACGTCCCAACACAGATACAAAAGCAAAGAAGTACAATAATATGCTTGTGCATACACATACATGAAGAAAAGAGACGTGAGCGTTAGATACCCAGGTAATAGGGTTTGAAGGGAGGGGGATTTCCATGAAGGATTATAGCTGGGAATTCTGACTGTATATTAAAGATGTCTGTCAGGATTTCCGATATTCATGGTATAGCAGCGCTACTGGTGAAATTTAAAACAGTTGATATCTTGAAGATAAAGTGTCCCATATTTCTCATACCGACAATCATTCTACGCTCAAATGGTGCTAAAATCTTTCTGCATTCTTTGACTGTTACATTTATAATACAACAGCTACAATACCTTTTTACTTATTACGTCATGCACATAATCCATTATACAAGTCCTGCTGTCTTCATTTTAATTTGACACAGAAGTTCCCAGCCTCATTTTTTGCTCAAATTCTATTGAACCTAACTCAAGTTTTTATTAATTGTGTAAATCAGTCAATGGTAGTGCGTTGCTTACAAAGATTAAAAAAACAATCAGAATCTAGAAAAATGCTTTTTAAAGAAAGGAACATCAGTCAGTGTTTAACCACTTGTTCTTCTCTTGATCGGTACAAAAGAGTCTCATTTTGAGACAAGATTGTTACTCATATCAAAAATGGATTCATTAAAAGAATCTCTCTCCCCCTCCCTCCAAAATAGTTGCTAGTTCAAGAATGGCCTTCAACATAAACAATATATTGTGAGAAAAGGTTCTTCTGTATTTGGTAGAATTTAAAGGTATTTCGTTATGAGATTCTGGAATAAGAGTAAATGCTACCTCACAACGGTTTCTATGACACATTGAAAGAGCAAAAAAATAATGTTTTCAGGCTAAGAAAGTTTAGCAGTAATTTTGGTGCGTGAGAGCGGCCAGTCCTGAAAGTTATGAAATTGGAATAGGAGATTCTCCCGATGAGCCATCTTCATACTATCACGTCTTTTAGAGTCTTCTCAGATAGTGCATAGTAGCATATTTTCAGTGGGGTCTATTGGTTGGTGTTTGACTTCAGCTACACAAATCATGACACAAATGAAGAAAAAAAATAAATAAAGAAAAAGTCGCGTAAATCCTAGATATAAGGTTTGTCTTGGCGAGTGGAATCATTGGTTCTAAAAATGTTTTCAGGTCTTTGGTCTTAGGTAATTGCAGATAATTTATTTATTTAAGTATTTAATTATTTTGAAGAAAACACCTAAAAATAATACATAGAACACACACACATATATATATATATATATATATATATATATATATATATATATATATATATATATATATTTCCATACAAGAAAGTAAGAGGCATAAAATATTTCTGTGACATCAAAGTTCACGCTACAAAATGGCTCTCTAAGTTATCTGAGGATTACTTTATAGCGTGATACTTGAAGACAATGTAAAGTTTCAATGTCTCAGCCCTTTTGGGATTGAATCCTAGCGCTCTGTTTTAGGAGGTCAGTTTTTATAACTAAATTTCGAACAGATTATTGAGTACTGTTTTTCTTGTTAATTGCTTCTTTTTTTCAGTTTTCTTTTTCTTTCTGGCGGCTTAGACTCGTTTTCTTTTACCTTTTGTTGCTTTCAATGTTTAATTGAATCGGATTATGTACACACACACACACACACACACACACGCATATATATATATATATATATATATATATATATATATATATATATATATATATATATAATATATATATATAATAATAAAAAGGCTTAAACACTAATATTCCATGGTCATAATTAATTCCATTCGAATCGTAAATACGATACAATTCATCAGACCTACAAACAGAAAAAACAACGCCGGAAATAAAAATAAAAAACAACTCCGGAAATAAAAATAGAATATATATATATATATATATATATATATATATATATATAATTGCAATAAAAGTATATAATAAGAAGTAAAACCAGAGCTACTTAAATTTCACCTTCGAATCGAAGAATCGTCAGACCATGTTCAAATTTTAGTCCTACTTATCTCGTGGCGTCGGTCTTAAATATGAGGAGGTATTTTTTTTCCACCGGAGTGGATCTCGTCCGGGCTCCATATTGTAATTTTTTTTAGTTTGTAGACATCTCGTCATAATATCGCCTCTCTTGTTTAATAGAGAACGCAGATCTGTGAACATGAAAATTGCCAACTTTTCATCTTGGCACATCTTGCAAAATCTACCTCCCATGTACATCCTACTTCTCGCTCTATCCCATATTATATTTTAATGAGAGACTGTTTCGCTTTATATTTTCCAAAAATATTTCCACAGGGCGGTGTTATTGTAATATATTAGCAACCTGAAAGACGTTATACGGTTATTGTACTTTTCCTCGCTCGATCTAAAATAAGTACTTGTAGGGAGGCCTTCTACTTTGACTTCAGCTTTATAAACAACATTTTCAGTCAGACACTTGCCATTTAAGGGACATCCGTCGCTTCTACGACAATTGATATAGATAATAACGGTTTATACAGAGACAATGGCCTCGTTTTTTAATATAGAACAGGTAGAAAAGTCGATATTATTAAAGGTCTTTAAATTATTAAAAAACTTGGGTTTCAATACTACTGTTGAGACAGACTTGAAAACTGTCGAATATCTCGACGTTAAATTAGTATTACGATACGTCAATGTCAAGTTAAACCATCCCAGGCAGATTATTAATAAGATATCCATAGCTATCGAACTCAAGTTGTCTCGCAACTCATCATCCAAAGGTATTTTCAACAATATAAAACACGTGTGTCAGCTTTACAGGAAGAAGGCCACGTAAAAAATAAAATACTGAGATGTCAATCCGGTTGTAATTAATAAAGCGGGAAAGAAACAAAGAAAGGTCATCTGGTTTAACTTTCCAATCAATCTGCAAGTAAAAACCAAAATTAGTAAAAAATTCTTTATCATTTTCCGCAAGCACTTTCAGGTAAGCAATAAGCTCCAGAAAATATTTAATAAAAATACGATAAAGATTAGTTATAGTACTATGTCCAACATGGAAAAGCTTATTAAAGAGCATAACCGGTAAATGCTGAGGGGTAGGCCCACGCCTAATATAAATAAACGAGTGTCTGACTGAAAATATTATTTATCGAGCTGAAGTCAAAGTAGAAGACCTTCATACAATGATTTATATTGAATCGACTGAGGGCGCATTCGAAACCCGGATTAGATTCACTTCCAGTGAAAAAAAAAATACCTCCCCATATTTAAGGCCAACACCACGAGCTAAGTAGGACTAAAATTTGAGCCTGGCCCGAGGATTTTTCGATTCTACGGTGAAACTTAAATAGCTCAGGTTTTACTTTTTATTTTGTACTTTTATTGAAATTTTGCGTGCTCTACTTTTTATTGAGCATTTTTTATTACCAGCTTCACTCTAGTTGTATCCAACCAACTTCCATTGTTTTTCGATATATATATATATATATATTGAAAAACAGTGGAAGTTGGAAAGTTGGAAAGCAAGAATTCAAATTAATTCATATATATTGAGACAACGTTCATCTTGAAAAAATATGAACTTTGGTCAGTCGAGATATGATTTTGATTCTAATGTACAACATCCTATTCGAAAATTGGAAAAATAGAGTAAAATGCTAAACATCCATACCTTGTTTAAACTAATTCTTACTACCTAAATATATCTTATACATGCACACCCACACCTACACACACACACACACACATATATATATATATATATATATATATATATATATATATATATATATATATATATATATGGGTGACTTCCGGTGAAATAACCGCCATAACAGAATACCCACAATGCACCACTAACCCGTATATATATAAATAGCCGAAAAAAATAACAGCGCATGTGGCCGGACGATTGCATGTAGCATGAAACAGACTGTCGCCTCTGAGTGTTGACTTCTATGTTCACTTTTATATATATATATATATATATATATATATATATATATATATGTGTGTGTGTGTGTGTGTGTGTGTGTGTGTGTGTGTGTGTGTGTGTGTATGTATGAGTTTTGAAAACAATTCCAATGACATGTTTCGTTAGGGATCAACCTTCTTCAGTAAACGTCTTTTATTTCATAAGACCAAAATCTGCATTACTGCGATAAAAATGTGATTCATGTTACGTGTCCAAGTGTTTGATTATCACTTTAATTGTATCATTATAAAAATTAGAAATTAACTAATTTCATCGCAGTTATTTTTATGGTTTAAATATCACACATTTCTTTCAGACTAATTTAAATATCATACATTTCTTTCAGACTAATTTAGTAAGTAATGTTGAAATTGCCCAGACATATATTAATCGCAGAGAAATTGTACATCAAGTCTCTTTCTATGCATGTCGGAGTAAATTATATCATTTCTTTTTTTCAGGTCAAAACGTATATCATGAAGTTATTGTGTCACTCAAGTGCATTGAGTATTGGCTTCACTTTAAGTTCACATCATGTTCATTTGTTCGATTTTTTCAATCTTGGGATTGTTTCGCTAATGTATTTTGGGGAACATTGATTATACTCTATTTAGGAAGCTGCTTCTCAAAATTACTTCCTTGTTTTGCATTGATTAAACTTTTGTTTTTGCAGTGAATTTAATAATTTTCATACTGTGATTAGCTAAATTTTGTTCAAGTACATGAGTTATGGAGATTGTAGGTCATATAATCTACCGAGTTTTTGTATTGTCATTTATATTTTCGTCTTGGTTTCGTGGATTTTGTAAGCATTTTAGCATTGCATATGAAATAACTAGGATAATGGAGGATTTTAAATTTTCAAAATATTTTTAGTCTTTAGGTAGATATTCCTGTCTACAAATATTATAGGCTTTTAGATACATTTAATTATTCCATATTTTATCCTATTTTTGTGATGTAAGTAAAATTTATGACATCGTTTTTATTTTATCGACTCAGTAGATAATTTTAAATAGAGTCATCTATATAGTGAAAGTATTTAGTGTTTTGGGGTAGAAACCAATGATTTTCATATTCAGTAATATCTAAAAGAGAAATTCAGTCTTCCTATGGGTCCTTCTTTCAGCGGTTTATTAAAAAAAAACTCTTTTTGGAATTCTTTGTACCTGAGTTATTTTAAAATATATCCCTATACGTACTAATTTACTGAAACAACTTGGGATATTTGAACCATAAAAATAAGTTAACATTAGTTAAAATCTACTTTCTGAGAAGGTAGAGTTAAAGTAAAAAACAAAAGATTAAATGTTTAACATTAATCACGTTTCATCTCAGTAATGTCAATTTTGTTTTTGTGATATTTTTTTTCTGATGACGCCGAATCATTGGCAGAACATGTCAAGGTAACAAGTTTTCCAAACTGCCTTATCTATTTCCCGTTCCATTGGACTCACATTCATCTGTACACATTCTCTCTTTCTTCCCCACACACACATATAAACACTAACACGTATGCACGCACGCATGCACGCACGCACAGACACACACACACGCGCGCGCATTCAGCTTTGTGAAACTGCCTAGATGTAGCCAATAGAATCTTATCGCTGACAACACCCAGTTCTTGATAACGATTGAGATAGTTGGAAGTATTTGAATAAAACAAAAGAAGCACCAATTTTGAGCAGTTTATCCGCGATTTCGATCCCGGTATACAACATCTTATTCGATAAGTGGAAAAATACAATAAAAAAAATAAGCAGAATGATCTTGTCGGTTGAATTTGACAAAACTTGTTTGGCTGAAAACTCGCTGCTTAAATATATTTTATATACACCAGAACCTGATAGCTAGTCTTCCCTTTGACCTAGCGCAAACGACTCAATGGCAGAAACACTGGCTTGTAACATTCAATACCTCTGAAACTAAACTTTATAACGTTCCAACAACCACAATCAGACTCTGAATTTTCACTATCATGATGGATATTTGTTCTCTCAACGATGCATCTTGCTCTGAACATCAGACGTCAAGTGGAACTTATATATACGATCCATTGCTAAAGATACTGGGAAATGACCGCTTTCTTGTACCGCTTCAGTAAGAGGATTTTAACTACTACTAATGCCTATTTTTACAATAGATACCTCCACTTCTTCGCTAAAATTTTTGATACCTAAGTTTTAAAATGAATTTTTAAAAATGAAAACGCATTTTTGAATATTTCTTTTTAGGTTTAATTGAAAACTAAAAGATTAATTTAAAGACTATTTCCAGTTAGTAAAATATTTTGTATTTCAAATAAAAATTATATTGATTGGAAGCTCAACTTTTTGGTCTCTTTCAGAAAATCTTCTTACGAGCAGCCTTTTTCTCATTTTTAAGAAATTTGTAAATAAAACAAAATTATCAGTTTTAAAAATCTTCAAAAACTAAAATATATATTTGTGACACGTTATTTGTGTAGAATTAGCAAATTTAAAGTTAAATTAATTTGATTTGAAAAAAAAAATTACTTATGGCATAAAAAAGTAATATACAAGCTTTTCTTAACGACAGGTGCTGTTTTTCTTTTGTCTTTATTGATGTATCAATGAGCTCCGAGCTAGTATGGATGACCAGAATTGACATAAATTTACAAAATCTAAGTGAACGAAATTTTTTTTTAATTACCTCGTAATTTTTGCAAATTAAAATATTTTCAGCAATTATCTAATATTTTATTGACTCTTAGTTACGTTTGAAAATGCTTTATGAAAAAATAACAAAATTTAAAATATAAAATTTTGGATTAATTTTTAAATTTAATAACTGATATAAAATACCATGATGGAGGTAATTCAATAATTTATGAAATGTTATGTCATGAGAATATTCTTAAATTTTATTATTAATTACGCAATCTCAATCCCTCACGCAAATAGTTGACTTTCCCACACGTTTCCCCAACAACCTGGACGGTAAGGCTTCCCTTCTCGATTTCTGTTTCACCTCCATCCCCGAGTTCTGTCGCGACACGCAGCTCTGCTCTCTTGGCAACTCTGATCATGCTGTAGTGTTTGTCAACATCTCCTTCTACTCCACCCTCAGCAAAGAAGCTCCTACCAACAGAACATCTTACTGTTATCAACGAGCAGACTGGAACTCGTTCCGAGATTTCCTTCGTGATGTCCCCTGGGATGTGGTCTTTTAGCTCCCCGTTCAAGAATACGCTTCCGAGTTCACCTCCTGGGTAAAAACTGGAATCGAGGCTTTCATCCCCGCAGGGAAATATAAGGTTAAATCGCACTCATCCCCCTTGGTTCTCTCCTGCTTGCTCAGCTGCCATTGTCCATAGGAATCACTTCTTTCACGTATATTGCTCCAATAGCTTCATGTCTCGCACCTCCCGTCTGTGGAATTCTCTTTCTATTACTTGTTTCCCTGATAGCTAAAATCTCCAACTATTCAAATGTAATGTCAATCTCCATCTATTCCCTTTTCTTCTCTTCATCTTTTCCTCTATCACATCTCTTTACTCTCGTTCCCACTCTCTTTGACCCCTTGCGTGCTAGTGGCACCCCGCTTTGCTTGGAGTGAAATGCTTAAAAAAATTGTTTAAACTATTAATTTAACCTAAAACCTTAAACAATTTAAAAAAAAGTAAAACGATGAAACAGAACTGAACAATAAAAGTGAAAGAATTGCAGAGCGCCGGACAATTCTTAAATCACTTGACCTTTTAAGGATAATGTCATTTTGGATTACCATAGTTGCAAAATGGAAACGTATATACACAATTTTATTTTTAAATCGGGGTACAGACGACTGTTATGAGCTTTTCAATTTTTGATTCGTAAATGTAGTTTTCACTTAATAAAAATATCACCTAACTGCCTTGAAGTAATGCAGAACTTTAAACGATTTTTATTATATTATAAATTATTTAATTAAAATTATAAAAAAATGAAAACAGTTATTGTAAAAGAAATTAAGTAAGTAGCAGTAACATATATATAAAAAAAATACCAAAATTTTCTAAAAAAAATTTCAAAAATAATTTCATTCATTTGTGAATGTCTTGAAAGTTTCATTAAAAACCGATAATTATTTGATTTTTGTAAGAATTTCCAATCAATTTGTTTTTCACCGGAAAAACGCGTAAAAACACTAATCGTAATTAGTACGTTGGCCGCTGACATAAATAAAATCTGATTTTTTAATCAAAATTTCGAACATGCCAGAAAGGATTAAAAATTTCAAAAAAATAATTTGCTTTTTCCTCTTAATAATAGCATAAACATTTTGGCGATAAAACTTTGTTTTCATTAAGTTTGGGACCTTTAATTATTATGCTATGCTGTTTTTTTTTTGTTTTTTTTTAAGACTGCTGCCATATTTAGGCTGAAGGTGACAAGTACTCTCTTGCTTGTCTTGATTTCAAAAGCGTTTATACGGCCTTGCGGGTGATTAATTATTTTCCACCCTACAACCCCTTTCCTACAGATGAAAGGTAGCGAACCGCTCGCTACTTCATCACTATTTCCACTGTGAAAGTTTTGACGAGCTACAGTTCTTAGTTTCACCAATCCTGATCTTCGCAGCTAAGACCCTCCATGCTACGTCCACAGTGTCGACTCATCCTTATTCCCTTCGTATTCCATTATTCAGGAGGAAGTTCTACCCAGACAGCTTCTGAAGAACTGTTACTTTATGGAACAAACTCCCAATAAGATGATTTCCTGATGACTACAATCTTAACCGCATCAAGTTTAGGGTTAACCGTTATCACTCCTATATAACTTTGTAAACTGCACTTCTCTTTCTGTGTGTGTGTGATATCGGACCCTCAGATAATAATGACCGTTTAACGAAGGAGATATGCCCTCCGATAGGATTCGAACCTGCATCCGCACATTCAGGAGAAACCACGTGTGTGTGTGTGTGTGTGTGTGTGTGTGTGTGTGTGTGTGTGTGTGTGTGTGCGCGTGCGTGAGTGCCTGCGCGCACGTGTGTGCTTGGACATCTAACAGACTGATTAGACTTATTTTGACTATTCTCTGCTGGAACATTCATTCTATTAATTTTATCTGTCGTCAGAATAATCATCTTAACTCATCCTGTGAGCTTTTTCAAATTTGTTTGTACGAGTGCGAAATTCACTTCACCAATTATTGTTGCTTTTTTTTTAAACTGTCGGTGAATCATAGTCGGTACAACTTGTACGTCGTTGATAATATATCTAAATACTGTATGTGTGACCGGATATTATATCAATTTCAAATTGCCTATGTACTTTATGATGTCTTCTGAATATCTGTTTGATATTCCGACTCGTTAATATTCTACTGGACAGGCACTCTTTGATCCATTTAACTGTCACGTTTATCAGTCATTCTTGATAATAATTACACCATTAATATAAAGTCATTAACAGCTAAATGTTAAGTCTCTTATAATCTCATAGGACTTATTCACATAGAACTTGTAGGACACATGTGTTACTCAATTATTACTGCTTTTATACACCTTAGGATTTCTTATAGTAAAGCTGGTAGAAGGGTAACGTCATCTGTGACTATAGTTGTTGAAAAGTAACCAATTACATAACAATCCTTCAGGATTATATTAGCATTTTTAAAATTTTTTTTATACAGACAAATTGAATTAAATATTCTGGATTGCAATAAAATAAACACGCCTTTGCCTTTTTTCAATCCATTTAAAAAAATTTGCCTAATATTTTCATTTCTTCTTTCACAATAATTTTTATCAGAAATTCTTTTTTCCACCCGTGAAAATAGCAATGTTGTTGTCTGAAAAAAGCTTTACAACACAAATAATTCTATCCAGTTTTGAGGCTTCTCCTCCTCCTCATCAATCTCGGGTGTGGTTGTAGTCTCAGTCACCGACTTAGAAATAACGAAGCCCTAGACGTCGGCCTCTACATATGTGTTCCAAAATGTGTAAATATTTTCATTATCAACTTTGAATCGGCAATTTTATAATTCAATACTTCGACTCTTTACAACATCAGTATAAAAACTAAAATATCAAGGTTCAAAGGCTGAAAAAAATCCCGGAAAAAATATACTTAGCTAATAACTGTAAAGAAACAAAAAATGGAAAAATTAACAAAAGAGGTAAATATTAATTGTTGATAGCTCTTTGTTTGTTGGCAACATTCTCTGAACATTATTTGAGCAGCTTTTATAGTTACCAAATAAGAACGAGGTATCAATTTAGGTTATGAAGGTGTTACTCTACAGATATTTATTAGTATTTTTTCAGCCGATATATTCTTCAGCCTTTAAGCTAATCGTAGGATTTCGAAGCTAAGATGGAACTTCGAACGAAGGTCGAAATTGCGCCATGAGATCTATTTGAACTGTTATGAAAACTCGGCCTATTTGGGAAGGATGTTAGAATAATCTACAACTCATATTTTAAATAATTCGCCAGTACGCGGATAGAAAATGAACTGATTAGGAAGATAAAAATAGAAGGGGGCGTAAGACAAAAATATGTCTATCCAGATATGTTTCCCCACTCTACATCGAGGTTATCCTAAGGGAGCTGGAGAGCCTACTAAAATTTATTATCAGTGGGTGAAATCTTAGCAATATATATATACATGACACTGTGCTGATGGGAGACACAGAAGGAAAACAACAGAAACTCCCAGACAAAGTATTAAAGGTAAGCGAGAAGAAAAGACTAACCATCATCTGACAGAAGGTTTGATCGTCAGCAAAAAAAAAAAAAAAAAATCCCAAGATACGAATTACGATTTGGAGATGTCAACTTTAAACAAGTACAGAGATTTAAATATCTGGCAAATGATTTAACAAATAAAGGGAAATACAACACCGAAATTAGAACACGCATGTGGAATATCAAAAGTTGCATTCCAAAAGCTAAGCAAAGTACTATGGAACAGGAAATTTTCTTTAGGAACACTGTATGGCAGTGAATGCTAAACAATCTTCTCACAGATGAAGAGAAAACTGGTGATAACATAAATGTGGTTCTGCAGAAGGATGCTGAGAATATCATGGGTGGGAGGCGTAAGCAACGAATAAGTTTTAAGAAAATGGAAGGAAAAAGTACTCAAAATCAAAAAGAGACAGCTGAAATTACTTGGAAACATAAAGAAGAAAGTGGGCTTAGAGAACACACCCCTCCTTAGCTTCTTTTTTTTGGGTGGGGGAGTTAATATTTTTTCGCTTAAGGTCTATTATTAGTGGTTCCGTGAATTTTCTTTTTCGGCTTGTTCTGATCTCCGTGGCTACTTGTGGTTTTTGAATTTCCAAGGCTTCGAAAAATCGCCTCCATCGGGTCTTCATTTTCGGAAGGTGACGAGTTTGGTTCCTCTACCAGTCTTTTCTGTATCTGATTTATGTGTCTCCTGTGAGTGAATTTTTCACCTTGGATAGTGTATAGAACATTCCCCAGTCTGTTTATTATCGTACCTGGTTCCCAGTACGCCATATTATTCTTGAACATTCTGAAATAGACCCGTTCGCCTGGTTTGAAGGATCTTTTAGGCATTATCGGTATATGCCGGTCTTTATTTTTGCTGGGTAATAGTTTATCAAAAACAGACCGTATATTGCGGGCAAACATCATTTCAGCTGGCGAAAGGCCAGATGGTGCGTTTCCGTTCGGGGTGATTCTGTAGACTTGTAGGAACTGTTGTATGGTTCTTTCTGTTGGTACGTCCTCTGCTTTTTTCAAGGCTCTCTTAAGCGTGTACACAAACCTTTCGGCTTGCCTGTTAGATCGTGGATGGTATGGTGCTATTTTAATATGTTTGACTTGATAAGTCGCACAGAATTCTTGAAAGTCGGTCGAGGTGAATTGGGTACCATTATCCGTTACAAAGCAATCTACAACGCCGAATCTTGCGAATAACTCGTGTAGACAATTAATAGTGTTTTCCGTCGTAGGGTTTTTGTATCTGAAAACTTCTGGCCACTTGCTAAAGCTATCTACTGTTATCAGGTAGTAATATCCATCTATGGGTCCTGCATAGTTCGCATGGATTCTAGACCAAGGTCTGTCCACTTTAGGCCATGGTTTTTGTATAATAGGCGGTGCTTTGCTGCCGCAGCATAGCCTCTACATTTTTCTACCATTTGTGTAATGTCGTTATCCATATTAGGCCAATACACGAAACTTCTCATTAACAGTTTCATACGATTTTTCCCCGGGTGTCCTAGATGAAAGTCCTCCAGAATTCGTCTTTGTAAAGATTTTGGTATGACCACTCTTTCATTATAAAGTAATACGTAATTACAAATTGAGAAACACTCCGCTATATTTCTTTCTTTTTCTTCTATTTTTCTCTTTGTACTTTGTATGAATTCATCCATTTCAGCTTTTCTTCTGATTTCTAACAAGGTAATGGTAATTCCTTTACTGTATTGTTTAGAACTTTACTAATTTCGTCTTCGGCTCGCAAAGCCGCTATTACCAAGTCTTCCAGAGTTTCGCATTTCGCAGGTACCAATCTAGATAATCCATCCGCATGACCAATTTTCTTCGACGTTAGGAACTCTAGTTTGAAATTATAATTCAATAATATAGTTCCCCGTCTCAGAAGTCTGTTGGCTGTGTAAATTGGTAGTCCTTTTTTCGATCCGAATATAGTGAGAAGAGGTTGATGGTCAGTTTCAAGAGTAAACTCTCTTCCATATATGTATCTGTGGAAGCGAATTATGGCGAATATTATGCCTAACGCTTCTTTCTCAATTTGCGAATAATTCCTCTCTGCTGGTAACAACGATCTAGATGCGTGAGCTATAGGTTTCCTTGTGCCATCCTGCATCTTGTGTAATATACAAGCTCCCACTGCGCGTGAGCTTGCGTCACTAGCAATGATAATTTCCAGTTTGGGATCAAAATGCGTCAGTGCTAGATCAGACGTTAATTTCTTTATGATCTCCTTAAAAGCTTTCTGACAATCTTCCGTCCAGTTCCATTTGTTATCTTTTTTCAATAATTCATTGAGGGGAGCCCTCAATTTGTGCATGTTTTCAATGAATTCACCGTAATAGTTCGCTAGACCAAGAAAGCTTTGCAACATTTTTCGGCTCAGGCATATTTTTTTTTATTGCAGATGCCCTATTGGGATCTGGTTTTCTGCCACTTTCATTGATTATATGGCCTAGATACTTGATTTCGTTTAGAAAAAAATCGCATTTTTCTCCTTCATTTTAAAACCAAAATCCTGAATTCTTTTAAAGACTTCAATATGCGTTGCGTGTTCTACATTATCGCTTTTGATTAAAATGTCGTCTAAGTAAGCAGTAGCAAAGTTTTGTCCCAAGAGCATGGTATCTATAGTCTGTTGAAAGATTGATGGTGCTACTTTTATCCCAAATGGCAATCTGTTAAATTTGTAAAGTCCTTTGTGAGTATTGATACATAAAATTTTTGTACTTTCTTCTACTGGAATCTGAAGATAAGCTTAGCTTAAATCAATCTTAGAAAATACCTTACCACCGTTAAGCTTGGTAAATATTTCCTCCGGGTTTGGCAATGGGTAGTGATAATTCTTGATAGCCTTATTTAACCCAGTCGAGAAATCTGCGCAAACACGTGTTTCTCCAGATTTTTTCTTTACGTAGACCACTGGTGACCCCTATTCGCTGAATTCGATTTTTGAAAGCATTCCAGTTTGTACCAATCTATTTAACTCCTTGGTAATTTTTTCTGTGGTTGCGAAAGGCACGTTTCGCTTTTTCTTGAATACTGGATGAACATTTTCCTTTAATTCAATTTTAGCTGCAAACTTATTACATCGTCCCAAACAGCTCGAAAATACTTCGGGAAATTGCCTGTGTAGTTCTTTTAATTTTGTAGCTTCTGACGGCTCGCACTATTTTCTTACAAAATGAGCTAATGGAAAAATCCCATACGTCAAATTTTTGCATCCAATCTGTGCCCACCAAATTTTCTCTGTCTTTCATTACAAATATCTTCAATTTTTTCGTTTTACCATGGAATTTTACGTTTAGAATTACTTCTCCCTCAAAATTGATACGCTGCAACAGACTTGGCGATTTTCTGTATATGCATCATGGTCGGTTTATTTAGCTTCCTCCATGTCTGTAAATTAATTATAGTTAGATCCGATCCTGAGTCTAACTGTAATTTTATCTTATTTAAGATCTCGATTTCCACGTATTTTCTTGTGTTTAGTTTGTCTTCGTAGTCCATTCGAGTAGTTCTTACCCTACTAGTGTGTTTTTGTTTCTGCATTGAGATGCCTTATGTCCCATTTTTCCACAAGCTAAACAGTTTTTGTATTTAAATCGACAGTCTTTATTCCAGTTGAATCCACCACATCTGTAACATGCAGATGGGGGGGTGCTTATATTTGCTTTGATCTGTCATTAATTGCCTTATACCTTGTAATTTTTTCTGTATCATAAAAATTTTGTTTTTCTTTCGAAGGTGTGTGAAAAACTTAACTTTTTGTTCAACTTACGTATGTGTGCTAATCCAGATTCCTCGATATCCTTTGAGTCTTTTTTTATACTCAAGCATTTTTGTCTTCTGACAATTTTTGTAGCGTTAATCCAGACTCGTTTTGAAACTTCGTGAGCATTCTTTTTCGCATTTCACTGTCCTTGGCTGAGACTAATCCCTGCACGAAAATAAGACACTTAAAATTGTCCGGAGTCAATTCTGCCAATTTAAAGTCAACGCAATGTTTGTTCACAATTGCGGCGAACGTAGAGTAGTCCTCATTTTCGCTTTTTACGAGGTTGAGACATTTCCACCTGTTGAGATGTTGAGTGTTTCCGCGTGAAATAAAGACAAACACATACGTAGGGAAAAATACTGGTATATTTGAAGAAGTATTTACAACAGAGAGATTAGTAGTCAAACGAACGCAGGTTAGTCAGTAACAATCAGAAAGAGTATAAAGTCCAACAGTATCTTCCGGTAGAGAGACGGAAGTGTGATGGTCACCTGAACCTTTCTCAGAACTCTACAGAACCGTCCTATTAGTAGTAGAGAGATCAGTCCATTCTGATGAGAAGGTAGGTGCGCCCCAACACCCCACTTAAAATTGTTTTTTTCATTGTGAAGAAAGAAAAAAAATTTTTTTTCAATATTTTTTCCTTTTCGGGTCCATCATAAATTGTTGCGTCGCTTTTCGCTTTCTACCAGATCTGCGCTGTTTTTGTTCTGTCTGTTACTTGTAAATCAAAAGTATCATATAATTCGTATAATTCGTCTTCTACTTGCGGAGTCTCTTCCGATTCTTCAGTACTCCTTTTCTTTAGCTGGTTGATGTGCCTTTTATTGGTAAATTTTTTCCCTTTTACAATGTACACCATATTCCCAATCCGCTTTTGTATGACTCCTGGTTCCCACGATGTCGTATTATTTTTATAATTCTTGAAAAAAAAAACTTTCATTAGTGTGGAATTTTCGCTTTGGAACCATTGCGACTGGTGAGTGTATCTTATTTTTAGGTATCAATTTATCGAATGCAGATCTGATCTTCCTTGCAAACATTAGCTCCGCAGGTGATAGGCTTGATGGGGCAGCTTTATTCGGAGTAATGTGGTAAACTTGCAGGAATAGCTGCAACGCCTTTCTAGTCAGGGTACCCGCTGCTTTTCTAAGAGCCCTTTTTAGCGTATCGACAAACCTTTCGGTTTGTCCGTTGCTGCGTGGGTGATACGGAGGAATCCTCACGTGATCCACTTGAAAATTCTAGCAGAATTCTGCGAATTCTTTGCTCGTCAATCGAGTACCGTTGTCACTAACCACAGTATCTACCACTCAAAACCTTGCAAATAATTCATGCAATTTATTTATCGTATTTTGTGATGTTGGCCTCTTCATTTGGAAAACTTCGGGCCATTTACTATAACTGTCAACTACGACCAAATAATGCCACCCGTCAATTGGACCCGCAAAATCAATATGAATCCTTGAGCCTGTCGGTTTTTGGCCATGGCTTCTGTAGAATTTGTGGTGATTTTGATGCCAAAATGCAACCTTTACATCTGCCGACCATAGACGCGATGTTTTGTCCATACCTGGCCAGTAGACGTATGCTCTCATGAGGCTCTTCATTCTATTTATACCCGGGTGACCAGCATGAAAATCTTTCAATATTCTTTTTTCGAGTGTACTAGGGATTACTACCCTTTCACTATATATTAGCACATTATCACACAGAGAGAATGTCTCTTGAGTTTTTTCGTCTTTTTTAGCTAGCTTGTCTTTTATTTCCATAATATATTTGTCCTTTTCTGCCTCTTTTTTGAGGTCCTTAAGCGATACTGGTAATTCTCGAATTGCGTTCGCCAAATTTTCTTCAACCTCGTCCTCTACTCTGAGGGATGCGATTACCGTATCCTCTAATGGTTCTCTCGCTTTCGGAATGAGTCTTGATAGACCGTCTGCGTGACCAATTTTGTGGGTGGACAAATATTGTATTTTAAAGTTATAGTTTAGCAAAATTGTTCCCCACCTAAGCAATCTATTTGCGGTGGATGTTGGCAGACCCTTCTTCGAACCGAATATCGTTACCAGAGGCTTGTGGTCTGTCTGCAGCGTAAAATATCTATGGAACTTTGTAACAGCGAAGATAATCGCCAATGTCTCTTTTTTGATTTGTGAGTAGTTTCGCTCAGCAGGTAGTAACGATCTGCTTGCATGAGCGATCGGTCGAACTTTACCAGCCTTCCACTTGTGCAATATGCACGCACCTACGCCGTGTGTACTGGCATCGCTCGCCACGATGATATCTACTTTTGGATCAAAATGTACCAGAAATAAATCTGATGTCAACTTTTCTTTTATATTCTTAAATGCTTGCTCGCATTCTTTTGTCCATATCCAAGGTTTTTCTTATTTTAGTAGATCGTTAAGGGGAGCTCGTAGAATGTGGAGGTCTGGGATAAAATTCTGGTAATATGACACCAAGCCTAAAAAACTTTGTAGGGAATTAATATCCTTTGGCTCAGGCATATCTTTTATTGCTGATGCTCGATTTTTATCTGGCTTTTTCCCTTCTTTATTTACTATATGTCCCAGATACTTGATCTCCTCCAGGAGAAAATCGCATTTGTTTTCTTTCACTCTAAACCCATAGCTTCTTAACCTTTCGAAAACTTTGCGTAAATGGTGTTTTTGTTCATCCACCGATTCACTTTTCACGAGTATATCGTCGAGATATGCTATCGTGTAGTCTAAACCGGATAACATAGTATCCATGATTTGCTGGAATATTGCAGGTACTATCTTCACCCCGAACGGTAAACGTTCGTATCTGAACAAGCCTTTATGCGTGTTAATGCATAACAACTTTGCGCTTTCGTTATCCATGGGTACTTGCGAGCATGCCTCGCTAAGGTCTATTTTCGAAAAGATTTTTCCACCATTTAACTTTGCGAACACTTCTTCGGGACTTGGTAGTGGATAGTGATACTCTTCTATTGCGTCGTTTAACCCGGTTGAAAAATCGGCGCAGACGCGAATTTCGCCCGACTTCTTTACGTAGACAGCCGGAGCTGCCCATTCACTGTATTCCGTTTTCGAGATCACACCAATTCTCGTTAGTCTTTCGAGTTTTTGGTCAATTTTTTCTAATGCGGCAAAAGGGATGCTACGCTTTTTTTAAAAAATTGGTTGAATATTTTTCTTCAGCTGTATTTTTGCTGATGCTTTCGTGCAACGTCCAAATCCTTCAGCAAAAACTTCGGGGAATGCTATTTTCAATTCTGTTTGTAAATTTTTTATGTTGTCTTTGCTTTCACTAATGTTGTAACAAAAAGAACTAATGGGCACGTCCCATAGATTGAACTTAGTGATTGTGTCAGTCCCAAACAGGTTGTTCGTGTTTTTCATTACAAAAATTTTCATTTTTATAGTCTTGTTATTGAAGGTTATATTCACCCATATTTCACCTTCAAATTGGATCTTTTTTGCAGTTATCGTCCTGGCTATTTTGTTGGACTTTCCTAGATTTTTCCATGTTTGTGTGTTAATAATCGAAATGTCAGATCCTGAATCCAGTCGTATTTTAACCTTCTTGTTGTACATTTTTACATGTAGGTATTTTCGAATATTCAGGTCTTGATCTTCATCTGACTTAGTAACTTTTACTCGACTTCTGCTTAATTTTCTACACTTGGACATTTTATGTCCTACTTTCTTGCAATTTCTGCAAGTTTTATTTTTATATGGACAGTCATTGTACCAGTCCCACTGGCCGCATCCGTAACATGCACCCGGGAGTTTTTTTTATAGTCTCTGTTCATTCTTGTAGTAGGATACCACTTCCGTTCAGGCGATGGAGAACGGAAACGAGTCTTCCTATTTACTTTCTTCACATTTGCGATAGAAGTTTCTTCTATTTTCTCTGAATCTTGCTTAATGCTTACGCATTGCTGACAGTACTCGGCTAGCTTTTGTAGTGTCGTGTTTTGCTCATTTTCTAGCTTTGCATTTCGCTATCTTTTTTAGACACTAAGCCTAGCACGAATATTAGACACTTGAAATTGTCCGCCGATAATTCGGACAAGCGAAAATCGTCACACGTCTTATTTATGATTGACGCAGTAGTCGTGTAGTCTTCCTGCTCGCTTTTTTGAATATTAAGATATTTCCATCTTTTGTGGAATAATGATAATCTGGGGTTGAAGAGCTCTTTTAGTAATTCAATCGCTTCGTCGAATTTTAAGTCTCTTGTCTTTTTGGGTAATATAAAGTCCGTAAATTTATTATGTTCTGCCGTTCCCAGTTTCCGTAGTAACAATCTTATCTATTTCTCATCTGGCCATGTTTGGCAATCGACTTCATAAAAGTCCTGATATCTATGATAATATCTTTCGAAAGTCTTTTCCTCTTCTGGGTTATAGGTAAAACTTTCGATTGTCAACCATATTGTGTCTTGAGAAAAAATACTTTCATCCGAGTCTTTCTGCTTAGACAGTATAGCTTTATGTATAAGTTCAGTCATTGCTAACTGTTTCTTTTCATTTTCTTGTATTTTATTTTGTTTTTCCTGTAGCTCCAGAAATCGTTTTGCATTTTCTTCAATTAACCTTTCCTTTTCTTCCTTTTGTTCTTTCTGAAGTTTAAGTTGTTCTTCCTGAAAACGTTCTTCACTCTCTTGTTGTCTTTGCATCTGATACTTAATGAGTTCCAGCATAGCTGATTGAAATTTCTCCATGATTATGTATGTGTAGAGAAAAAAAGAAAGCGAAATTATGTGTTTTTTCTCTGGCACGACAATCTTTTTTTTTTTTTTTTTTTTAGCACAAAATTTGGTTATTATAGATGCCAATAGAATAAATAAGTTAATGTCTAACTTACAGATTTTTTTTTTGTCGATAAACTTTTCAATCCTTTCCTATGAAAAAAATGCTTGAACTCTTTAAATTTTCCCGTGTTGAAATCGTTTCTTTCGATGTTGCGATATTTATTTTTCAACATGTTCTTTTTATCCATTCGAATTCTTGTCGCCACTGTTGAGATGTTGAGTGTTTCCGCGTGCGTGTATTGAAATAAAGACAAACACATAGGTAGGGAAAAATACTATTATATTCGAAGAAATATTTACAACAGAGAGATTAGTAGTCAAACGAACGCAGGTTAGTCAGTAACAATCAGAAAGAGTATAAAGTCCAACAGTATCTTCCGGTAGAGAGACGGAAGTGTGATGGTCACCTGAACCTTTCTCAGAACTCTACAGAACCGTCCAAAAATAGGCCTATCTACCTTCCCGGACGAAGCTTTGCCGAAGGGTAAAGTTTCGTCCGTGTTCCTCTCTGCCAAAGCAGAGAGTTCGGCATCTCAACGTATCTCGATATTTAAAAGTCCACCCACGAGGAATGTATGTGGCACAAGGTCGAGTTTAACGTGGGTTTCTCTGAGCCCGTTGTCTCAGCCAAAAAAATATCCCCTTTGAACCCGCATAAGCGGGTTCGGGAACTGTCCACCTCCCTGGTCGAAACTTTGCCCTTCGGAAAATGTGGACAGCATATTCTTCATATGAATATTCAGATCATTAATTTATATAAGGATAATCTATAATAATATTTTTCTTTTTCTTTCCTGGAGGTGAAATAAAAGCCAAATTATCAGGCAAACGTGTTTCACTTTTACCCAAAGCATAAACAGTGAACACTGAAGTTCTGGTAGCATTTTATATTTAGCATAATCTTACCTTTGAAATTAAAATAAATTATCGTGCTAAAAGTGTTTAATTATCCCAAGTACGTAAATTTGCACTCCGCAAACAATTGGCCACGTCAATTACCAAAACGATTGTACAAATATGTAAATATTAAATTTGGAAATAATTTCAAAATTTTCACAGTTCCTGTTCGTATATAATGTAGAAAAATATGAAAACATTTTTTATAGCTCCGAAAAAACTTTTCGTCATCTATGAATGATATGATCTTCGCTGGAAAAGACCGAGACAGAGAACAGCGAGAGATAAACAGGCAGAGATACTGAACAAGAGAGACAAATAAGATGCGATATAGAGAGAAAGAGAAAGAGTAATAGAGATAGAGAACGAGAGAAAGATTAAATAGGCAGGCGGAATATATAAAATTAACGATTTGATCTCATTGCAAAGTTGGGAATCAATGTGGGTGTGTGGATGGACGACGGTACGAGCGATGAAAAGAATTCTTGCGCCCAAACATGAATTTGATCGCAATCTGGATTCTCGCTTTGAAGCTCATCGCAATGTAAGGACGAACATTTGTCTTCATGGCGAAATAAAAATTGCGTTTCACTCTTGATCGGGTGTCAACGTGAGTGTGTAAAGGAGAAAGATGAACATGTGTCAGTTTAATAAATGATATTTTTCTTTGTATGCATTAGTGTATGTGTAGGGAAGGGACAGAGAGAAAGTGTAATGTGTTTAATAAAAATTATCTGTTTGTCAATGCGTATTCAAAAACATGTACTTAGGAAAGACGTGTTTAACAACATTTCAATGTCTTCATATATTTGTGGAGGATAGGAGGGTATAAAAGATACTTCTTTATGGTCAGGTGTTCAGAGAAGAAATGTTTATCTTTTTTGGGTGGTGTAAATATGTGCGTGTGTACATGTGTATGTACGTTTGTTAGTGTCTATCGAGAAGAAGGGAAAAGGATCATAAGCGCGTACATGTATATAAAGTGGTTTGTTTGATTTTTGAGATTTTAAGATAAGACATTTTTCCTATTGGGCAGAATTTATTATTAATTCAGTCGATTTATTTTATTATTTCATTTTTGTTGTTTTTTATGAAAACGATTTTAGCCGATCCTCTCTTCGGCCATTAAATAAAACAGCGTGAAATTGGGATAAAAAATGACTTCCGGTGAGAATCAAACTTTCAACAAAATTAGATGAAGAAACTTGGGCAAATTCATAATAAAATGGGTTCATGTGACATTAACAATACCCCCTCAAAATGCACACCCATTCAGATCTGTGCAATATGAAAGGGAATTAATGTTCTTTATGTGTCGCGTCCCTTCAGGACATGGGCGATCATGGCTCTCCAACTCTTGTTATCCCTTGTGGCTTTTAGCATTTTCTCCCTTTGCTAACGATCCCACAATGTGTTTCGCCAATCATTCACAAAAACTCTCATATATGTTTGCTTAATTTTAATTTAAACAAAAACAAAGACAAAAAACAAACAAGCACAAAAACACATTTTTCTTCTATGTATTAAATGTGTAGTTTGTTAAAATGATGGCACCGAAAAATCTTGTAAAAACCTGACACGCAATTCAACAAAATCTTCCTTTAAGATTTTCTTAGTCTAATACTAAACTGGGTCAAATCTATATTAATAAAACTAATATCAGGGAGAATCGAACTTATTCATCTTTGGGAGTAGAAGTTCTCTCACAATCCACCGGATTTTGAGCAGATCACACAGAAATTGAACAGAATCGATCTCGAGTTCTCACGCCTTATTTGGTTCCTACCTGATTAAGTTAAATTTAAAAAAATGTATTACTGCATGTATATTTGCTAGGTGAGATACCTGTTACAAAATGTACGAAAAATGCATACAAACACTGACACATACATACATGCAAGTAAGCATATACATAAACTCAGATAAATATCTACCCACTTTCTCGTCCCTTCAATATAAAAAAAAAATTCTGTCGTTCCTTGTATTAGAATTCCTTGTATTATTCCCCGCGCGCTGGAAATGATCAATTTGATTGATTCAAGTGATTGAAGTTCACACCACGTTCACAACCAGTTTCTCCCTAACTCGTAACCACAACTCATCTTCCCACTGCTGGGCAAAAAACAAAGGAACAAAATAAGAAACAAAAAAACATTGATAGTGCAAATATAGGAAGACAATAAAACCGCCACTTTTATCTGTGTCACTTGAAAGACTGGCAAATAACCTTGCTGGCCGAACGGATATTGGTTGCGTCCGGCTGTGAGTCCATGCGTGGACAATAGGCTAAGGATACACGGAGAGTGTGACACGGAAAACAACTCCCAAATAATAATAATAATAATAATAATAATAATAATAATAATAATAAAAAGAAATAAACCAAAAATGCAGTCAAGTAAAATAAGTTCCTTAAAAAATGGCTTTTGGTGCGTGATCCAGCCTGCATTTTTGCCAGGCAAAAGCTCATGTGATAACCCTGTCCCAACACACAGTCACTCCTCCCAAATAAACCACAACCTTAAATCGAAAAATAAACAAAAACTCAATAAGTAACGAAAAAGCAATCGATAGAGAAACAATCAAATCAGATAGAAGGAAATATTTTTGTTTAACACAAAATCGAATTTACCGCTTAAGAAAATTAACAAAACAACGACAAAAAACAAAAACAAAACAAAAAACACAAATGGAAAAAAAAACAAAACAAAAAAAAAAAACAGATTTTATTTTTTCTTAATGAGAACGGCGTTTTGTGTCCCTAACACACTACGTTCTTCTTATGAATGACAGCAAAACAAAATATGCCTTAATTTCCATACAACCCATGTCCCGTGGGAGTTCGGGAAAGGTGAAGTTCTTGTTTTAAATTTGTTTTCTTTTGCTCATGGAAAGTATTTTTTAACAATCCTCCTCATCACTGATCCCAACAACATTATTATTATTATTATTTCGATTTTTGCTATGGTCGCACTACCTACCAAGTCTGCAGGAAGACCTAAGGCAGGTAGCGGTGTGTTATGGCTATATTTCGTGATTTGTTTTTCTAACTCCCATGACATCACTAGCGTTACATGGACAAAGTTCTTAGTATGTGGGCTGTACTTATCAAGACAATTTTTTGTATTTCTCTTAAGCTGGTGTTTCTAGGGATTTTTTTCAATGTCTTGTTGTGTTCCTTTTTATCATTCCAAGCGCACCTACTATGTCTGGTATTATTCTTGTTTTCAATCTCCACATTTTTTCTATTTCGATTTCCAGGTCTTTATACTTCGATAGTTTTTCAAATTCCTTGGTTGCTATGTTACAGTCCGCTGGGCAAGCCATATCAATTTGTAGGCAAATTATTTCTTTTCAGTTTTTGACAATTATGTCCGGCCTATTTGCTTCAATCTTCCTGATTCACTCATTGGGTGATGACAGAAATTGTAACTAATTGCTTACACAGGAGATTAAATAACAAGGTTCATCTTTACTCCAACACGTTTCTTAGTAATCTAAATGCTTTTAATAATGTTCTTACTTGGGTGATTCCAACTCTGCTCCTAATTTCCGCTTCCTTTCGTTTTCTCTTGTTTTATCTATTATGGCTATTATATAATTGTTTTTATGTCGTTATTTTGTGCTTTGGTGTTCCTTAGTTTTCTTTTTTTCTTTTAACATACAAACACTCATTTGTACAGTTCTCAGTGAATCCCCTTTCTCAACCATTCATGCCTATTCTTGTACCCATTTTGGGATAATTTGATTGTTCTCGGGAATTTTTTCCAAATTTTTCATTGTCTTCGTTCTTAAGTTCATTATTTGTCTTTAGATTGGCGGAATTATCTTCAGGAATTCTATTATTCATGAATGAGGGATCATATAAGACTTTTTTGTAGTTTATCCATGTTCCATCGATTTCTTTTTTTTTTCTCTCGTTTTAGCCTCATTCACAATGATTTGACTATTATATAGTGGATTATTCTTCCTTCTATTTTCCCTTCGCCTTCCTTTCTTTTCCTCAATAAATAGTCCTTGACTTTCTTGGGAGCAAGAGATTTCCTTATGGTTAGAATGGGGTGTATCAGAATACTTTTATAAACTTTGAGTGCGGCTTCTTCACAGCAGAACAAAAGTCCGAATAATTATATATCCATCGTTTTTGAGCCATTAAATCTAAAGAAAGTTTACGGTAGATAGTGCTATGTTGTTATGTATACTCATCTTCGTCATTCGTGTACATTTGTGGCTAGTCTGTCTTTAACGTTTATATTGTGAAAAGGCAGATATGATTTTTACATACGACCGTGCAAAAGGTAATGGTCGCGAGGCTGCACGGCTGTATCAGATTGTGTTTCCAGATAATTAATAATGAAGATATGCTTCATCAACTTGTCATGTCGGCCTGCAAATCCATTTAACACCGTGTGGGAGTACTTGTAAGGGTCCACCAGTCAATGACGGGTGTATTCGTGTGTAGAAGCAAGCAGAGGACATTTTGAACATTTGTTATAAGTTGTTATGTAGAGGTACCATGATGGCCTTTTGGACATATATTTATTTGAACATTTTACTCTGTTTTAGTGTCAGGAACGCACCCCAAAATTTGTAAAAGTATTTTGATATATACATATTTCTAATCTTCGATATTTATAGGAGAAAAATCCCCAATACTAGAGATATAGAGCAGTGTGAACATAGAAATTAACCCAGCTTGGAGACTGGCTTTTTTCCGCCTTATTGTGGTCTGTAGATTGCACTGAATCGTAAAATGTCTGCACTATCTATCTATCTATCTATCTTTCGCTCGTTAACTATATATATATATATATATATATATATATACATATACATATACGAAGGTGTACTACCAGTGAACAAATTTCTTATTTTTTATTAGTATATAAATGTAGGTACCAATACTTATTCAGCGAGCTATCTTCAGGGTAAGATACGAAATCAAAATAACAGTGAAAGCCACTGGACTTGAGTCTAAGCCCGAGATCATACCAACAGGCGGTATTCCATCTTCATCGCAATCAAAAACTTTGAAGCCACAAGAAGAGAAAAGGAAGAAGCCAAACGACAAGTGAGAAAGGCTCGACAAAATCAAATTCATCCTCCGCCAATATTATCATGTAGTGGATGGATGTCATCAATTCTTCCATGCAGCAATTGGTCTACTCAGTTATCAACGCCAATATAATATTGGAAGGTATCAGCAAAGAAATTAAATTCTTGGATACGAGATGAACCCGACGATATATATATATATATATATATATATATATATATACTTTCACGCATCGGTTTTCCAATAACCTTTCTTGTGCACTTGTTTTCACGCACTCAGTTATTTCATTTGTCGTGTCAATGATACATCAATTAAAATTATAAGATTAAGAGAAGAATAAAAAATGTCGATGAAATTTGTCTTTTCATTTTAAGCAAACTGAGAACTGAGATTATATATATATATATATATATATATATATATATATATATATATATATATAAACGATGGAGGAAAATCTTAACTGTAACTAATCAAGGATCATGCTATATTTATATTTCTACGTTAATTCGTAACATCCTTAAAATATTTACAAAATCATTCAGGATTATTGACCGTGAATCAAGAATTGATTGACTACAATTACGTTTTATTAGGTTATAAAAATCCTTTTTTCTCATAAAACCGTTTGATAGAAATATAGGGACAAAAAACACAAAATATATAATATATATTTATAACCATTTTCGAAATGGTTACAAAATTGAATCTGGTTTCCAGAGTCCATATAATTATGAATTATTACTCTTCACTGAAGATATGAGTTCTTTTTACATTAGACCATATCAAATTACATCAAGTTGCACTGAATCTTTTAGTGTAAGTTAATAAATCATTGTCCATTAGTGTGGAGTTATTATCATTTACGTTGAAAATTGTGGCTCAATAAAATAATTAGTTTAAGATAGCATTTGTTAATATATTTAAACGGAAGTGACGTCATCTCATCTGCGTTTGCTGTCATTAGCTTTTGTCTGATTTTTGTTGATGTCCAAAATGATTTTTCTCGTCATTATATTGTTAGCCATCCATTTTCCATTTACAGGCCGCTACAAATAAATAATGGACAATGTTGATAAATTATCAGTCACTTATTCTTTTACGCATGCGCAGAGTTGCTCCAGTTCAGAGGTTAAAAGTAGCGATCGCCAAGGGAGATTACAAATCCGATAAGTGTCATAAAATATAAGTTGAGTGAGTAGATAAGAAAAAAGAAAGCAGTAGAAGTAGAAGAAGAAGAAGAAGATGGGGAGAAAAAATGATCAAGATCAAGAAGACCACTGGTGGGGCAAAGATGGCCAACGAAAAATATTGTCAACATAGGACCAAATGTTGGTGTAAAACGAGAAGCACAAAATGAAACACATACAAGATGAAATGAACAAACAGGCAAAATCAGAATTAATGGTAAATTAAGTATTTATCATTAAAGGATATCTAATCGTTTTATCATAATCAACATTTCGGGATTTGTCTAATGAGCTAAAATTACAATTTCATTGTTTTCATCATAGGAAGTGAACGTTGATATACAATACGGTTTTCGTTGGATATTTTTACCTTTAATTATTTATAAAGCAAAAGTCATTCTTACTGTTACTAAACAGGAAGTTGTTGTCAAAGGAGATAAATCTGAACTGCTTCTGGAATTAATTGACATTAGTGGAATATTAAACAGAAACAGATGAGAATAGAGTTAATAGTTACGTAATAATCGATATATATATATATATATATATATATATATATATATATATATATATATATATATATATATATATATATGGTTGGATAGATGTGAGCGTGTGACCCTGGGTTTCACGCTTTATATATATATATATATATATATATATATATCCCTGACGATCCGCTTAGGTGAAATCTTGGTAGTTTTGTTTGGATCTCTAGGTTTAACTATTAGGTTGGTGCAAAAATAATGTCGTTTTCTCACATAGTAACATATGTGAGAAAACGACATTATTTTTGCACCAACCTTATATATATATATATATATATATATATATATATATATATATATATGTATATATATATATTTTGAACAATAAAAATTAAAAAATTAAAATCTTCAGACACACTGGGTTGTAGATTAATATTCTTTCGTTTTTTATTATTATTCCATTTAGATTCCTCGACTAGTTTCGGCCAAAATGGCCATCATCGGGAGGAGAAATATTTCTGCTTGCTGCTAGAACTAAACTACAGAAATGAATGTCATGATGGAGAAAATGAACTTTTGTCTGTAGTTTTCATTTGTTTTTTTATTTTTATGTGTGTGTGTGTGTGTGTGTGTGTGTGTGTGTAATGTGTGCGTGTTTTGTACAATATGTAATATTAATAAAATTAAAATTTTCAGACGCATTGGATTGTATATTAACGCTAACCTTAACCCTAACCCTGACCATCATCAGGTGAAAAAATATCTGCTTGTTAGTAGTAATGAATTACAGGAGTGAATGACTGTTTCTGAAGAAAGTGAACTTTATTTGCAGTTTTCATTTATTTTTTAGCGTTAATTTTGGTCTGACCTTGTGTTGGTTAATCGGCGTCTTTCAAGTTATTTTTAAGATAGAGGATGAGAAATTCTTGACTTTAAGAATATATATATATATATATATATATATATATATATATATATATATATATATATATATATATAACGTACAACTGAAGAATAATAATTATACAAATAATAAAAACAATATAGATAAAATACCATTAACTTTCCTATAAAAAATCCACAAATTCGAAGATATATACGTATAAAAGATAATGTGTACAGACACACTAATATATATATGTTCAAAATTTCCTTCTCTTACTTCTAAACACGTATGCACTCATAGGATCAGTGAATGGTAGACTTTTCAAATACTCCCACACGGTGTCGAATGGTTTTAAGGCTCCCATGTGACGTTGGTGAGCATATCTGCATTATTAATATCTCTTGCATAAACCAACATTTTAGTTGGCCTCACAGATAATAATCCAAAGGATTGAAGTCGAGGGAACGTACAGGCCATAAAACTGGCCCTCCCATACCTATCAATCTTTCATGGTAGATGTCAGCAACTACATCCCGAAACACATACACCTTCGTATTAGCAGTGGTACATTCTCTAGCAGATCTAGAAGTGTGTTCGAAATAAAATCCCTATAGACAGCTCTTGTGATACGTGCAGGGAGAACATATGGACCTACCAGACAGTCACCTACAATTCTAGCACACACATTAATCGTAAACTGATGCTGGTGTCTAACCTGGGGATTCAGATTCAGATTCAGATTCTGATCCACCCATATATATATATATATATATATATATATATATATATATATATATGATTAATACAAATATAAAATTTGTCCCTTTGTTATATTCAGCGATTCTACTCTGGAGTTTTACAGACGAACATTTGTATAATCAATTGGCTACATTTTCTTGTGACACTCACAGCCAAAACAGAGAAAATAAAGAAAAGGAAAAATGAAAAAGTAGAAGGAGACAAATAAATTATGAAAAGAAGAAATAAACACGACATCCTATACATGTGTAAATATACACACGTACAGGTGTATACACACAGACACACATAGGCGCGCGTGCGTGCACACACACAGACACACAAATAAACACGCATACAAAGAAGTAAAATCAACTGAACACCAATAAAAAAGCGCATTAATTATTTTTAACTTAATATAAAAATAATGAAAACGAGAAAACTGACAGACAATTGCTGATATCTCCTGACGAGTGGACCAAACAAGTACACAAAAGATCGTCTACAAAATTCTGGAGGTGTTGTATATATCATCCATAAGCTAAGTGAAAAATCTTATATTTGCATTGATACTATTAATGCTTTATCTCTGATATCGAGCACTTTATTGTAAAGACTGTCTGCCTTAAATATCATTTCTTTAAGACTTCCACTGACTGACAGCATTTCTAGCTTTATATCATTTCTGGCTTTACATCATTATGTGTGTGTGAATGTGTGTATGTGTGTGCGTGTAAAAACATTAATTAACAATAATTTCCATGACCAATTAACAGATAAACCTATTGAACAGAAGAATAATAATCATACAAATAATAAGAACAATATAAAAATCATTAACTTTCTTATAAAAAATCCACAAATTAAAAGATAGAATTATAGAAAAATCTAATACATCCATCATTATTACCTGCTGTCAAAAAGTAAAAAAAACCAAAAAAAACAAAAAACCTCCTCACTTATTGCAAAAAACTAAAAAAATCATAACATGAGCATCAACAAAAAGGCAGCAAAAATCAAACATTTAGAAATTGTTTGCCTGTTTGGAGAATGCATCTATAATAATGAAACAGCGTATATATGGGTTACACAATTCCTCGATTGTCTCGTCTGTTAACTAGCAATTCATCCGATAGGGAGTGCTTTAAATCGTATTTTACTAACCAATGAAACAACAAAAACAATCTAACAATTACGTATCAATAAAGCAAAAATACATATAAACTATAAAAATAACTACATATATTAAAAAATTAAAAAACAAACAAACAATCTAACGACTCAACGTTATTAAAAATAACGAACAAACATTAAATACTAAGAAAAGCTGAGTGATGTGATACTAATAAAAAGAACCCGACACGCTATCAAGTTATGTGGGAAGACATGATATTCGAAAACTAACAAAGACAAATGCATACCTATAGAGTTAGCCTTATTAAGTTATAAAATTTGTTTGATAATGGTTGGTGAAAGCTAAAAGCAATCAAACATGATGAATTTATATTTAAATTCAGTCTCGAAACCAGAAAAATATCAAGTTTCGCAGAAAAAATTTAAAAAAAAGATATTTCGTTGGTTTTTAACTGTGTATATCTATATCTGTATATATATATATGATTCCCAGGTCAACACTGTTGGTCTCTCTCTCTTTCTTTCTCTCTCTCTCTCTCTCTCTCTCTCTCTCTATCTATCTATCTATCTCTCTCTATATATATATATCGGAAAAAGATATATAAATTTTTACATATCAAGAACAATTTTGGCGGGAAAGTTTTCGTGTAACGTGTTTCGTCCTCTATGACTTTATCAAACTAAGATTGTTTATGTTGGTGCAACTAGAAATGCGCACGAATGAGAGACACTGGGAATTTTAAATTAATCTTATTTTATTGTGATTTGGGTGTATAATCTAGCCAATTTCATTTAGATTTTTTTCTATTAGTTTCCATTAACATATCTACCAAGAATGGTGAAATATTGCAAGAACCTGGACAAAAATTTACTGTGGATGAACTAGCGATTAAAGCACGTTGTAAACATTTTCTTCTTAGTGAATTCTTTTCTCTTTTTATTAGAGTCGCATTTTTTATATCAAAATTGTGATCGGTCTCGTTACGGTGAGAAACTAATGCATTTGATGTGTTACTTTGTAAAATATCCCTTTTGTGGAAATCATTTATTTATTAAATAAATAAATAATCATAAATAAATGAATAATCATTTATTTAAACTCTTTGAGGTTTCTCCAATATATTATTCCTGGCCATCATTATAGTTGATAGAGTAAGCTCCACCTTCAAATTTTTGCTTATTGTTTTATTTTGTATTGACTAAGACATTTATTGTTTTAGACGTAGTTGTGGCAAATTTTATGTTGAGTTTAGATATATTATTGTCAATTGTAATTGTGATAGAGTTAGTTGATAGAAAGATATATATTTTTTAATTAGTGGGGTTTGTCAGGAGGGACCACTTTTTTTATTTTGGAATATTTTATGCACCTTTTGTTTTGCATTGAATATGAAATAGGGTATTGGAGGTAAATATTGTTGGCTGCAAATTCTGACTGCTCTTGAGTAGAATCCGATGATTGTTCCGGATTTTATTTTGTTGTTTTAACGGGAATAGAAATTTAGTAGATAATTTTTATTATTTCATTTTCGGTGGATACTAAGTTTTAAAATGCTGTTAATGCGATATAGCATGATATTTAGAAACGGTAAAGTATTGTTTTCTTCTGTTTCGTGTGTAAATTCTATTGTATGTTCGACTTTGGTTGCTGTATACACAAGACCCAATAACAGAAATGACAAAACTATTGCCTTCTTTTTTCATATGTAAACATTATCACTATTCAATAATCAACAGAAAACGACATCGCAGGATCCAAAAGATTGCCCATAGTAAATTTGCTATGTTTAGTCCTTTTTGTTGGATCGATGTTATTTTGATGTCATTTTCTGTGCATTTGACAGTGAGGAGCAGTCTGTGAATACTTTAGATCATTTATACTAAGTTTAAGCAGCCTTCCCTCCTTCAGCAAAAAGATTGGCTGCTGGGTCCATATAATATATTTGATTTATACTGTTGATTCTTTGGCAGTATTTTCACATTTTTTGAGTCGTTATAATATATTTATGTTTTTCATCAACTGGCTCTGAAAAGCAAGAAACGATAATAGGTTAGCTCTATTCGGTAGTTTCTTTCATGCTGTGATATTTTTTAAATCACCACTTTAAGGTGAGTAATAATTTTTCCTTATTCTTTTCTTCCTTTTCTTTTGTCTAATATAAATATATTAGACGAAGGGAGAGGAATATATATATTTATATACATTTTTAAAATGTCCGTTTTTAAAGCATTAATAGAATTTTAAAACACATGATGTCTATAATGTTTATATACGCACATTATATATATTCCAACATTGTCACAGCCTGGAGTGATAGAAGGGGCAAGCTCCAACTGTCTATAAAGGGCTTCCGTAGCACGAATCTCAAATAAATCCAGTTTCATGCCAGAGAATGTGTAAAGGCGGAATACTGGCGCCTCATAACTAGCTGTTTGGTTAGATTGATCTCAAATGCCCAGGAAGGCAATCCATCTCGGGGAAGGAAAACCCCGATTTTAAACTTCCGCTACTTTGCGGTCATATCCAAACACGGGAAAGGGTATGGGAGTAAATGCAGACAGAAAAGTCGGAGTGGAGCCCTGAAGGCCTTTGGCTGTCAACTTTCCGGCAATTTCTTTGGATGTTGTCGGTACGGCCGAGAGGGGAGCATGTAGTCTGGGCTGGGCACGGCCTCCAAATACCATCAAACAGGATTGCGCCCTAGAGAGTCACTGCAGTCTCACCACCAAAGGACTGAAATTTGACCAAACAGGGCGATACCTTTATTTCGCGAGATAAACGGATACCAACTAATAACATTTTGTAACCCCCACAGATTATTTAAGTATTTTTCTTATCTTTTAGAAATTTTGGAACTCAGCGATTTTGGTTTGAGTTATGGAAATGTTACTCATTATTTCATTTTGACGGTTTAAAAATCTTCTTATTGAAACAATTAATACTTCATTGTGTTCACATAGTGTGATGTGTAAATTGTCGTTATTTAAAATTTTTAATTTCGTGCATACGCATTTTATTATTTTGTTGATTGCACAGTATTGTAGGCTCAGTTGGGCACCGCCTGTGAGAAATGGAGCACACTGAAGCAATTCACTCCGCCAGAAATTTGGAAACAGCATGCTGTACTGCTTGGCATTCGCGCCGCGAGCTTCCATACGAGCCTTTCAGTGTTTGGTATCAAACTGAGTACTTTCTGTGTTCTCAAAAGATAGATGAAAAAGTGATGAAAGCCAAATATCCAGTCAACATAGTGTTTGCGGTGATCACTAGTGATGGCGACGTTATCCCTAGCTTCATCTTCCTACAGTGCCTCAGATTCAACACGGAGACCTACATAAAGTGCTTTGAGGAGGTAGTGTTGCCCTAGGTCAAGATTGTGGCTGCTGGAAGACCTTTTGTCTGGCAACAGGATTCTGTACCATGCCACATAAGCAGGAGAACCCAGTCATGGCTGTCAGACAATTTCTGCGACCACACCACCCCTTACATCTGGCCAGCAAACCCCCCAGACTGTAAACCCCTTGGCCATTATGTGTGGGGCGCAGTTGAACGAGGGATCAACAAAACTCCTTCTAACACAAAAGATGAACTGAACGCAAGGATTATGGTAGCATTCACTAAGTTAAACAAGGAAACCGTCCAGAAGAGTTGCAGGAGATTCCGAAGTCGTCTGGAGGCTGTAGATGAAGGCAATGTCAATTTTATTGAATAAATTTACTCTTTAGTATTTCAAGATATTTTGTGTAATTTTGGTAAATATATCTGTTAAAATGAGATGTTATTATTATCTTCATTTTTTGTGCCATTTAGACGACAATTTATCCATCGCACCGTCTATATATAATAATTTCACCTCAAGTAAAATAATAATGCCACTAGGACGCAGGGGGAGTACAGGGAATGAAAGAGAATGAAAAGACTTTAGTGAGGAGAAATAAGGGAAAGAACAATAACGGAACAGGATTCGAGAAGACAGAAGATGGCGATGAACGTTTCATTTAAATCTTTGAAGATTGTAGGTGGCAAGGAAGCAAGAAATACGAAGAGTTTTCCACAGGTGAGAAGTGCGAAAAAAGAAACTAAGAGAATAGAATATACGGTTGCATCTACCTAGTTCAATCGTAAAACCGTGAGACCTAGTTGCCAATCTTGAAACGCCCTTAAATTCATGCAGTCGAGGCACTAGGGAGAAAAGCTCATCAGAACAATTGACGTGAAAATAATTGTAGAAAAGAGAGTGGGAGACCACGTTACGAAGAAAGTGACTGAAGTCGAGATGTAAGGGCAGGATCAATTATACTAGAGACGCTTCTTTGTAATTTATCAAGAACCTCGAGATGAACAGGAGCACCAGACCAGATATGACAGCAGTATGTAATGCACGTCGAATGGTTAGATCTATAAATCTACAAAAAAATTCTGACAATGAACCAACTTTCCTTGCAGTAGACCAAGCAACTGATTGAATATACATTATTTACATTATTCGGATTAAAAAAACAATAAACAGGATGAGGGCTTAGCAATGGGCTCGCCATTATCACCAGCAATGGCGAATATATACATAGAATACTTTGAGGAAATGGCATTAGAATCTCTAAAGCCAACTATATGGTTAAGGTACGTAGATGACATCTTCATACTCTGGTCACACCAGGAAGATGTTCAGGTTCTACTGGACCATGTGAACTCAATAAGACCTTCGATACAGTTCACAATGGAGAAAGAGAGTAACAACACACTCCCATTCCTGGATGTCCCAATATCTCGAACAGATCATGGGTTCAAGACATCCGTATACTGTAAACAGACATTCACCAGACAGTACCACCATCCATACAGCGTAAAGAAAGGGATCACCGAGCAAAAGTCATAAGTGGCGATCCAGAGATATTAGATAAAGAATTGATCAGTATAAGTAGTAACCTACAACGTAATAACTACCCTGGGTACATGGCAGCAGACCCCCCACCCCCGCAAAAAAATGGGATAGACGGGTACAAGAGGAGGACAACAATACTCAGAAAACAGTCTGCCTGCCTTATGTGAAGGGGTTATCAGAGAAAATACAAAGGATCTGCGGTCCATATAACATCAGGACAACCTTCAAAAGCTTGACGACACTTCGTACTCCCGAGTAACGCCCCCCATAGAGGAGAACATGACTAAAGACTGTGTGTACGCTATCCCGTGCAGCTTCGGAAAGAAATATAAAGGGGAGACAGGCCGCCCCCTTAAGGTAAGGCTTCAAGAACACCAGAAAGCTGTAACACGAGGGGAAGTGGAAAAATCAGGCGTGAATGACCACATATTGAGAGAGAAGGGAGATCCCCACCCTCTGTGGGATTAGGTTGAGATCATAGACAAAAATCACCATTGGAAAATTCGTAAACTTAAGGAATCAGCACATATGCAAGGCCACAAAAATCTCCTGAGCCGACCAACCATAGAAATGAATACACTATAGGAACAAGTAATGAGGAGTGCCAGAGAAAAGCGATAATATCAACAAAAATTGCAATATGAGCTCTGGTAAAAACATGTAATGATAACAGCAAAAATTGCAATATGAGCACTGGAAAAAATGTTTGCTGAAGACATTAGGTATATAATACCCGAAAATTCATACACAGATATCCTCAAGGACACATGGCACAGTGGATAAAGGCGTTAGTTAGATCCAGTGACAAGACCCAAAGAGTGTGAGTTCAATAACCGGTTAAGGTTAATCACCATTTCATGTCAGTGGAGAACTTTCAGAGGGAATTTTACAGGAGATAACTGATAACTGACATCCATTACACGGCACGTGGAACTAGAACAGTCTACCACAGTGAGCGAAATAAAGGGTTCAGTTCGACATTCCAACCACCGTTGTGATAAATATGGCGACAAAGATGAGGACAATACTCCTAAAAATGTAAATAATATACATAATACCTCATCTCAGAAATATAGACAGATATTGATTGAATATAATCATCATTTCATGTCAGTGGAAAACGGGAGTACAAGAAGGCAAAAAGTGTTACTCTTCTGAATTTTAGCATCGCCCATGCTGATAGCAGACGGAAAATGTTATCTGTTAGAAGTGTTGTTTTGAAGGTGTTAAAATTTAAAAGCCATTTCTTGTCCCAGATAACCACAGATTGGAGAACAGTTGCCCGTTTTACCTTGTCAAACCTGTTGAACTTGCTACTAAGATAGGAGTAAACATTTGAGTCATCAGAATAAATACCTAATTGGAAGTTGATTATATATGGAAGTTCGGGAAGGATCTCGCATTAATATGAAATGAACTAGAAGCATGTCTGTTCAACACGACCTTCATTTGTTAAGAACATTTAGATTAAGCCAAATATTCGCCAAGAGAACCCATAACCGTTGAGCTTGTCGGAAAGGCCAGTAGCCAAACTGCCAAACGCATTTCATATAACTAGAGCCACAGACCAAGCTTCGCCGTTCTTATCAAAAGCATCGTAGACAAATTTGATGATAGCCATTAACACAACGGCGGTAGACCAGGAGAAACAGAAGCTATATTGTTTATCCGAAAGGAAGTCGGGTGAAGTAAGATGCTTTGTGGGGTCAGAAGGAAAAGCAGGAACTACAGAAGATGGCTTCCAACAAGCTGGAAATCAAGAAGTAACGAGGCATTTATGGTATGGTTTGTAGAGAACAGGTGTCAGTTCAGGAGCACATTTTTTAGGACAATTGCAGCAAAGCCGTTGGATCCGCTAACCTTGTGGGGATCTAGTTTAAAAATGATAGTAGAAACCATGGAAGGAGTTATGTGCACTCAATAGAGACTCTGTTCTAGTGGGAGAATTATGCAGAGATATTCCCGATGAGTCGAGAGTAGAGTTGGAAGAGAATTTCCGAGCAAAGCACTCTGCTTTATCTGTAGTAGATGAAAAAATTAATATATATTTACTAGTTTTTGGTATATATTAGTGGAAATTTCACCGCCTCTGAGTCTATATTCATTAATATTAGCACAACTAGCACTTTTATGAAACGAATGGAAAGTTAATCTACCGACTGAATGGGTAATTGTATGACTAACATGAGTTATGATTATGATGATTATGTATAAGTTGGCACAAAAGGTAGATGATATTAGGAATATCCAATGGATGTGTCTGAAGGTAAGTATTACAAACCACGCACACACAGACACATACAGACACACACACACACATATATTAATGAATTTCGGCAAAATTAGAGACAATATCTAATAGCGTATAGTTACTTTCTTCATCTGAAAAAAGCGGATGTTCTGCGCTGTGGCATAGAATCGACGTTTGTCGTTGTGGGGATATATCTATTCACAAACGTTCCTTGTTGTTCATAATTGAGTTGTATTTGTTGGGCGGTTGTTGAGCTACATGGAATTTAGTAAATGCTGTAACATGTTCTATATCTACTGAATGTGGTTTAAGTACCTGGAATTCAGTCGAGTATTCCTGGAACCATTTCGTGTCACATGCACATGTGGCGATATCTTGCTGGAATGATATGCAATAACATCTGTGAAAGACCTGTCAAGACAGGCTCTATTTCCAATTGTTTTGAATTATGATGTGGTTTGATGCAATTTTCCACTTCGTTCACTGGTTCGTTCACTGGTTCGTTCACTTGTGAGCAGCTGGCGTTCCTGTTCTTGAATCACCTTTTGACGCCCCGCAGGCATTGTTTCCCGAATATAACCTAGAGCAGTTGTTACCTTGGAGATTGATTGCTTCTTGATCCTGGCTTTAACAAACATTCCGATATCAAACGGTATTAATTCCCCTCCGTGTCCCATAGTTACCACAATGTGGCCACAGCTACACTATCTCTTCACCTGTTCTGTCACACAGATGTGTTAACCGGTTGAATCCATTTCTACAATTGAGGCATTGAGACTATCCTGCTTGTGTCCTACTGTCGCTAATTTTTTGGCACTTCTGTTTATAATGGGAGTGTCGTTGCGTGGAGATTAATTATGAATTCACAAAATTCACATACCACCTGTCCAAGTTTTTTATCAACTCAGCCAACACTTTTGAAGTTTTCAGAACCGACGATGATGATTGCTGATGGCAATCTTCCTTCCTGTCTCAACCTCAGCTGTTTGCCCGTCGGCACATATTCTTTTTCTTGTTCAAAAAGCGAAGTACAAATGATTGGTTCAAGCTTATATGAAAAGTTAATAATAAAAATCACCCAACCTTCACATCTGGCCGCAGAAATGGAAGGGTCGAACGATAAGAAAAGCGCAACAGAGGATATCATAATTTCCCGCCAACATACATGTGCTCCGACTTTAGAGTTTACATATATAAGCATATTCATATATAAGCATGCAACGCCACAATGTTGATTCCCTGCAGTACAAAAGGGTTTCATTTCCCTTAAGGAAGATACTTGTTTGTTGGCTTAGATTTCAAGAAAAAACGTTTATACTAATAAAACTTACATAGTAGCTGAGGTGGTTGCACATTTCCCAGTGATTCCAGATTTTGTATTTTGAATGCTAATTTTCAAGGCAAGCTCTTTCTGTCAGGAAAATTGGCCTAATTCAATCTTTCTACCTTCATTTAGTCTTTTGTAATTTTATGTTAAACTTGTCATATTGCGACGGCTAATAAGCTCGTCACATTGAGATATCTATGCTTAACGTGGAACGAAGGTTATCACAGCCCTGTTCATTTGAAAGGTCAATCCATATTGGGCACACTACTGTCGTGATCTTGTGCCACCGAGTAAAATATTTGTCTTTGATGTCCTAAAATTTTAAATTCGATAAATTAAAGTGACATCTAATTTTATTCTAACCAATTTCGAGATTTGAACCTCCCTATAAATCTGCTTCACCCTAGTGCCATTCTGTTTCACATTCAGCGCTGTTGAATCAGATTGAAAACGAAATCAGCCTAAATTGAAGAAACGAAAGAGACAACAAATCTATATAACTTACGAAAGACTAAGTTCTTTTTAAAAAAATCTTTTTCTCACCTGTGACCAAAATATGAAAAGCATTGTGCCATCAAACAGATTAAGTAATTTGTAATCTTTTGTTTTATATTCTCGGATGTTTCACCAGTGTGACTTCGCTGCAGAATAAGCACTATTTAATAAATCAATAATCAATCAAGTCTGACTCCCAAGGATTTAGATTGTGATTTAAATCTTGCAAAAGTTTTATTATTTAATTCCAGTTCATGCCGTTTCCTTAACGAATGAAGAATAACGACCTGAAAGTTGGGATAAAAAGTAACAGAAATAAGACAAAGGAAACATTAATTAGAAAAATAAATAATAACTTATAATATAGTAGACGTAACATGTGAGTCCTCGTTATAAATATCTGAAGTGGTTGAACTAAAGAGCAGAGCCTATCTAAACATTTGGCCATAGAAATAGCGAAAGAGTAGTGATAAGAGGCTTGCAACGTTTAGTTACATCCTGGTATTTTTTGAAAGATGGAATTGCAATTCATCCAAATATACAAGTAATGTAACAGTGATGTCATGTGTAAAATATTTACACGAAGATAACCGCACCAGAAAAGTATTTATATGAATTATTGTTATTTTGAAGGCATATGAAATATTATATACAGACAATAAAATTCCATCTGTGTTGAAAGATATTTTAATTAATAAAGATATTTAATGAAGTTTTTTTCTTTTGTATGACAATATTTTCGAGAATTTTTAATCTTTCCTTATAATGAGTATAACATAGTATTCTATTAGGTTGGTGCAAAAATAATATCGTTTTCTCACATAGTAACATATGTGAGAAAACGACATTATTTTTGCACCAACCTAATAGTATTCTACAAATATTTGTCTTATATTAATGGTTTTTCTTTAGCTGTTTCTGATGTTATGATCGGTGTCTTCGAAATGCATTAAATTTTGACAAGTCAAAAATTAACATACGAGAGTGTACGATGCATGTGTAGCTGATATAAGAATTTAATGTTGTTTTCTGATTATTGATATTGGAGATGCAATCTCCCACAGAGCATGAGAATTTGTAAACAACATTGTTTTTACATAGGTGTAATATTTGAAGTCCCGTGTTATTGGTAATAAATTGGTTAGTTGTTTTGAATTTTATAGTAAATGATAAATCTAAAGTATTTGTTGGGATTTTTAAGTGATATATTCTTGCGAATTATATTTTTATAGCTTTTTGACCTTTTTTGTAATATCTGGTTAGGATAAAGTAAGTTATAAGTATATTTATTTTTGCTTATATCATGGTAGTTGTTTGTATTTTTTTATTATATCGGAATGATTGCTTGTGATATTTACATAACGACTAATTCTATTTACTTGCTGAGACAAAAGGTTGGGGAAATTTTTGTTGATGATTATTTTATGTTGCTCAGTAATGCGTCCAAACAAGAAAATTATTTTTGCTCGGTTAATAATGTTTCTTTATAATAGCTATTTTTTGATAATGACACCACTTTTGTAACTGAGAAAACACAAATTTTTACTCGTGGATTTTTATATAGTGAAGTAGTAAAATTATGATTTGGTGTCTATTAAAAACATTGAGGAAAGAGATTCTATTTTTAATGTTAATTTCATAATTAAAAGGGTAGGACATGCTTATTCTCGAAGGTTTTTTATTTATTTTATTTCGTTTATGCTTTTACGTCAGTGTGAATATGTCCTCAGTATATCTATTATATATGGGTCAAGTAAAAATTAGATAAATTTGAAACTAGAGGTGATCACAATATTGCATTAAAAATAAACATAAACGTTATTCTGTTCGGCCTATCAATGGTTTTACCATCAGAGTTGTGTGAATGTAAATTTCTTAGAGGTCAAGTTATATGTTTGGAGGAAAGCGTAATTTGAACAACTGCTTGGAAACTGTTTTCTCAGTCGAAAACATGAGCCACTTAAAAAGAATATTGAATCATGCAACTTTTGACAAGAAGTGTTTCGTGTTACCTCATGCAATTTTCAGCTTCCATTGTAAAAAAAAAAACAAAAAACAGAATAAGACAGACAATTAATACGTCGAGGCCATTTCCGCTAAAAATGTTTTGAAGCAAAGTGAATGTCAGGATTTTGAACGCTGATTTTCAAGGTAGATTGGTTCGCCTCACATGAAAGATTGCTGCTACATAATCTCCCTGCCGCCATTTTCAACAGCATTTGCTTTTATGCCGAATTAAGCCAATGCTTCGTAAATATCCTTCTATCCTGCAACTTAACCACTTTTAGCTGAAACCGTTTCACTATTGTTAAAGTATTATCGGGAATAGAGAGAGAGGGTGGAAGAGATCAATAAATAAATAATAATTACAGAAGAACTGAATATAACAAAGCAGATGGTTCAGTTGATCCTTCTGATTACTATTTCGGTATGGCGGTAATTTTTAACCCGAACACGGCCAGGATTGAACACAGATCACAAAGGGAAAAGAACATTCTGAGTGGCAGCGATTTTATTCTATTTTGTCCTGTCCAGATTTGTGTTTGTAAGAAAGAGAGAGAGAGCGTGAGAGAGCGAGAGAGCGAGAGAGAGGGGGGATATGGTGGGTAGAAATAAAATAGAAATAAATAAAACGAGGGTTTAGAAGTGTTGGGGAGAAGGAATGTGATGGTAGTAAGAGAGAGAAAATGGTTGACCCTGTGAGTAACACTTATTATGAAAAGGCTCTGGTTTTTGCCTAAGGAGACTTTGATTGCATTGTCAGACCCGGTTACTCAATGAGAATGGCGTGGATGGTCAGAAAAGAGGAGGAGAAGGAGGAGGAGGAGGAGGAGAAAGGAAAAGAATTCAACGTCATAAAGTCGTTTGCATAAGGAGCAAAGAAACAATATTTACTGAGATGAGATTAGTCTGGCACAGGGCCAAGCAAATTAACACAATATGTGAACAGATGGATTGTTAAAAGCATGGATCTGGCAATAAAAGTTTTTATGGTTTGTTTTCTGATCTGGATTTAAACTAAAATCTGGATATAATTGCATCATCTATGGTCAAAGCTAGTGATTTTGCAAAATACTATTATTATTAAAATAAACAAAGCTTGAACGGTAATAGTTGTCTTGGTAGTGATATTGGTAGATCTGCCGATTGTTATTATTATTATTACTAAATTTATAAAAGGTGGAGTTTTTCATAATATTGGTTTTGATGGTGGTGGCAGAACTACCATTTATTATTATTTAATTGACGAGAAGAAAGGGCAGTTATTGAACCTAGAGAGTGATACACTTTCGAATAATTTAAAGAATAATTATAAGGATTTACAACAACGCTTCGCACAATACAAGAATACAAGTAGCGACTCAGGCAATAAAGTTGAGGATAAAAATTCGAACAAATATTGCTTGAATTATTTTTAATTAATAAATCTTCAATATCATTTCCAATAACCAGAGTGCTTTGAAATGTGCCTTGATTTGAAAATTTATATGAAATCCATTAAATTATTATTTATAATCTGATGATATTTCACTCACGTCTCGTCAATGTTGAAATTATTCGCACAAATATATCGTTGTTTTATCACTACGTTTCGACCGATGCGTTATTCGGTCTTCTTATTCTAAATTTTTAGAAGCTATTTTAGGTTTCTAATGATCTGATGAATTTTTTTTTTAATAAGTCATTGCCATTGTTCCATAATTTATTTGGACTACTAGTCTCGTCATTGTTGAATTTGCTACAATTTTTTCCGCTAATCCGAAACTATTCTCCTCTCACACAGGCATGCAGAAAGAAAGAGCGACAGGGAAAAATGGATTACCACTTGAAGAAATGCTGAAGAATAGATTTGTCAAAACGTAATGTTATAATCTTCCTCTTTATATGCCGTGTCTCCTCAGGACATAGGCGATCATGGCTCTCCACAACTTCCTGTCCCTTGTAGCGCTTAATAAATTTTATTATTTCTCCTAAACTCTGTTCCGTCATTCATTTACTCAAGCTCACTACGTATCGTATGCGTTGTTTTCCGGTCTCTCTTGCTTTCATTTTGTCTTGTATCAGATTCTCCAATCTCCCCTTCCTCATGTGCCTCAGAAACCTCAACTATCTCTATAGATAAGTATGTTTGCTACCGTCTGAGGGCCGGCGACTACACCAAGTTTTTTGCGAATGAATCGGGTTGTTACAAACCCTATAGGAAGAAAAACAAAGGGCGGAATAAATCTTTACGAGTCAACAGCCTGCTAACTAGAGGTGGTGTCTCAATAAATCACCGTGGAGAAGGCAACGGAAAACCAATCCACTATCAATCCCAAGAAATATAATGGCATTTAACAAAGAAAATGTTAAAATAGGATGAATAGTTCGTAGAATAATACCGTTTTACTTTTTGACATTTTTCATTACTGGAGTTGTTTTCAAACATGTAATAAAAATTTTTCTCTGAAAGGTTAGACTTGGTATTTTTGGTAAGCTTTTAGCTTGCCTAAATTTTCTTGTTAGAAGTCATAATGAAATTCACTGGATAATATTTTCGAAGCAATTATCAAGCGAAATATTCACCACTTGAATCAATATTCACTTAATTTTCTTCTCTTTTTAAATTCCATTTCACATTTTAAATTTGGTAGTAATCACTGGAGGCAAGTAACAAAGTCTTCTCAAATCTTTACCACTCTTTGTATTGCTGACATATTTAACAGTTCCAGTGATATAAACCGTCTTAATACTTCCTATTTTTTCATTTTTTATGTAAGTGCCTTTAGCATTATTGTCCGAATGGGTTCAATCCTTATTTTTAGAAAGTTCTTTGGAATTGTTCGAGAGCCCTGGTAAAGATTGCTACAACGGTCACCTTTCTATTCCTAAGCTTCCTCAGCTCTTTGGCAAATCCAAAACACTTTTCATCATTATAAGTCACATGATCGGATATGGTGGCAGTCGCAGTCTCAGCGCAACTAAACACCTGACCACTTCATACCATGTATCTGAGTTGAAAACCGCAGCGGTATTCATTTATGTGTAGCGTATCTTAGACAAGTAAACGTGGTAATACTTCTCCAGGTCAAACCATAGTCGATACCTTACAATCTGAAGGCTCGTCTTGGTTGAAACATTCAGCCTGACTGTTGTCCTCACTCTAGGAAGCTATCCACTCAGTGACGCCCTGTCATCACTACATTGGCTGTATATATAACTATGGGTCCCAATCTAATCAATTATGCTAAGTAGCCATTGAGCATACAAGAAGGTGTATCTACCATTTGACATATTTGTAATCGTGTTGGGTATCTAGCCACGCTCCTCAATAGTGGAGGAACAGGTTTGTCGTGGCAGGTAGTACTAGTTTATATGCTATCAGGAGCAATCTGACGTAATGACATTTTTCACTTTCTTTTAAATTTACTTTATGGCTCGTTGAAATAGCGAAATCGATGATTTGATACGTTCTTTTCTTGTTTATGAATATGAGATCAAATCTTCTATCTTAGATTGTGTTTTAATTCCAGATCTAGGACACTCTCTGATCTGTGAAGCAATACTGATCTGCATGGTTAAAATTCAGACGCTTGCACTGTTCCCAGTGGGTCACCTCTTACGCCTAGTCATGCTTATTCTTGTATTCTGGGCCTATTTAGTACAGTTGTCGATGACCTTGTTCAATATCATATTTTTATTACCCTATTATCTACATGACTTATCTGTCCTGGCGTTAATATGTCTGGTTGTAATTGTTTTGAGCCGTTGTTAAAAGTGATTCAGTTTCTCTTTTTGGTAGACACTGTAGTCTGGATCTCACCTCGGATCATGTTAGAATAGATTTGTCTTGAGCTGAACTCCAGGGCACTAAATTCAGATTCACCCAACGGTCCAGTTAACAAGCGTGGGAACATGGTGCATAACATGAGAGTTGTAAAATGCGCTCATATATCGCAAGCGAGAATGTAAGGTCCACGTTTGGAGAAATGCTCTGAGTTCGAGAATATACACTGGTCGAGGGTAATTGACAAAGTATTAAAGTGAAATAAAATGTAATGTTAAATATAAGAGATGAAGTCTTTATTATTTGGTCTAATTCATCATAACATGTCTATGTGAATTTATTCGCCATTGCATCGATTTGTTACTTTATATGGAGTAAGTAGTTCTTAAGAGTACAATACTTTGCAGTTTCCTTCAATATGGTTAACATTGGAATTACTCAAGACCGTCATTGCTTCCAACTACTCTTCTAACAACTGAACATATTTTTGTATTTTTGTTACTGATGCATCTAATTCTCGAATTTAAGATTATTACCCTTTCTCTCTCTCCCTCCTTCTCTTTTAATTATATTTGCATCATCAATGAGAAATCTTGAGTTATTTTTCTTGCATTACTGACATTGAACACATGTGACACAGGTTCAAACAAGCGTTCAGGCACTTCAATGCAATTATTATTATTTGTATTTTGCTACATTTCTTTCATCATCGTAACTTCTATGTGTTCCTCATACTTTTAGATACCAACATTCGCGCATATATCCGCTTACTAACTCTTCTATATATTCGGATGATACACACAAACATTTGGGGCGTCTGCTATATAGGGATGAATTCTGTCCAAGCCAGGTTCAGTGTGAGAGGGAATTATTTTTAATACCTACTCAAATAGAATATGGGTTAATAGGCTTGTCTCATATTCTGTTGTTCATGTTTTGAGTTGATCTTCTCTGGGTTGTGCTGGTGGGCGGGTCGAACTGTTGTGATCTCATAATAGACTAAATTAATCTTAATAAATATTTATAAGAGCGGCTGCTATAGAGCAAGAGTTGAAAGCTACTTTCGTTCATTTAATGAGTTCAATTATTATTAGTAACACTCTCTTGTAGCTTTCAGCTCAACTGAATGAATTATGACTGCCCAAGGTAGAGTGCCAACAAGTTTCTTTCACAAGTTCTTACTAAAGAAATGAGTCCGATTCTGATCCGTTTCCCTATTATTATGACCCTGTGCCACACTCAGTAGTATTAACCTATTTGCTTATATGCATTGACGCTGACTTAAGTGCAAACTCATGCATAAATACATAAGATAAAAAAAGAAAAAAAGGAGACAGGAATAAAAAATAGAAAGAAAAATAAAGAACCAATGAAGAAAATAAAGAGAAGGAAAGCTAAGAATGAAAAAGATTGAAAGAAAGTGAAAACGAAAATAGAAGTTTCAGAAAGAAAGAAAAACTTTTCTTCTAATCTATTTCCCGTCTGAAAAAAGCCGACTAACAAAACGAAAAGATTTCATATCAGGGAACCTAATCACCAGGTTGATACCAAATTAAAACAATAAAACATTTATGGCTGCAACAACAAAGAAATGTTTGCAAATCAAATGGCTTATTTGAATAATGTCAACAACACTAGCGATAATATCAACATTGACATATCAAAGAAATAGATAAATGATGACATTAAATAATAATGATGATGGCTAAAGTAATATTGTTATTACTTCTTCAACTATTGTACAATCCCTGTTCATTAATTTTCATTTTTGTAAAAAGAAAACAAACAAACAAAAAATCCTAAGATCACACATGTTTTACACAGATAAAGCTCTTCGTAACGTGTGTGTTGTACTTGTGAGTACAATTTTTTGTATTTCTTTAAGGCATGGGCTACCAGGAAACCCTTCAATAAGTCTGTCAGAATTGTTTCCAATTAATCTGAGGGCTTCAATTATAACTGGAATTTTTGATGTCCGCATGTGCTAGATTTTTGAGATTTCCACCTCAAGATTCTTGTATTCTGATAGTTTTTTGAACATCTTCAAAGAGACGTTAAAATCTGTAGGAACTACTATGTCAATAAGAAAGCACATTCTGTTTTTTGTGGTCTTTGATCACGATGTCTGGGTGATTAGATTTGATTGTCCTGTCTGTGTGCACTGCAAAGTCCCTAATTATTAATGAAATTGTTACAGGTCCTATCTCTGTAACCGAGTCTGGGTGGTGTTTATACCAATTTCTTGTAGTTTCCTTCTTGTAAAAATTACATATTTTTCAGTATAGATATACTCTCTCATACCGACTTTTATATTCAGTGGGTGCTAACACTGTGCAACCTGATACAAAATGGTCAATAGTTTCTGGAAATTTATCATGGAATCTGCATTTAACACAATTTGTCAGTATGTGTGCTTGGTAATTTCTATTTAGCAAACATTGGTCCTGTGTAGCAAGAATAAACTTTCGGTTTCAGCTTTTAACCCTGCAATACGTAACCACTGATGGGTAGGGGGTTTGTCTACATCAGCTTGTTTGTCACGGGTAGAGTATTCACAATGAAGAGGCTTATCTTTTCATCGTTTCTGCATTTGGTATATTGCATTTGTTTTTGCTTTCGTTTTTTAGGTCCTTTGCCGCTTCAGTAGGTCTATTATGGTTTATTTGCATTTCTTCATCCATATGAAATTCCCTTTTGAATTTGATGGCTTCCTTTATTACTGAATAAAGTTTCTAATTTCATTCATGTTTTTTATGCATATTGTCATCCAGTCTTCTGTAGTTTCCAGGTTTATTTTCAGACCGATTGTTGTGGTTTTGTAAGACAGTTCTAGTTGAACTAATTTTCTGCCTCCTTCCGATCTGGACACAAAGACGATTAACATCAGCCTTAGGATGACGCATGCGGTGGCGAGAAGCTTTCTCGTTTTGACATCTATACCATTAATGTCAGATATTGTCCAATTAAGGTTGTTGAAACAGTATTGCACCACAGCGACTGCCAAAGTGTTTATGGCTGATATTCTGTTTTGTGAATTCAACTCGGTATTTAACAGTAGACGCACACACCTGTAGTATTTTTTCTTTCTTTCTCCTTCATTTGGGTATACTGTATTCCATCTTCGCTGAGTCCTAAGTATTTATAGACTTCTTCTATTCCCAGATCCCTAAACTTTGTGTCAAAATCGAGATTTATTGATTGTGTTTCTGAAATTCTGAATTTCTTGTACGTTACCTATGCATAATTATTTAATCCGAAATTGATACCGATATCATCACTGAAATATTTTGCAATATTGAAGTTACCTTTAAATCATTGTTATCTTTGGCAAAGAGTTTGATATCATTCATGTAGAAGAGGTGATTAAACACTTTCTTTTTTTACTTTGTATCCATAGTTATTGTTTAGTTTATGCGAAAGGGGGATTAAGGACAGACAGAACAGAATTGGGTGACAGAGAATATCTTTGAATGATTCCTCGTCAGATATTCAAATCAGCAGTGACAGCATCTTTGGTGTGATTTAGGTATAATGTAGTTTTCCACAGTTTCATGCTATATTGAAGGAAATTTGCTGTAACCGAGGAGACTTTGTACATTTCTAAAGCCTTAAGGATCCAAGAGTGTGGCACACTATTAAAGGCTTTACGATAATCTACCCAAGCTGTGCTGAAACTTCTACCTTTTTTTTCGGCAATTTTCCAGGATCATTTTATTTATTAGTAGTTGATCTTTGCAACCGTATGAATCTCGAATCTCTTCGAGGATATATATATATATATATATATATATATATATATATATATATATATATATATATATATATATATATATATATATATATATGACCTACAGTGATCCGTTCTGGAATTTCATTTGGCTTATTAATTAGTATTGACAAAGTTTGCGCAAGAGTTTTATGGATTGATGACGGATGATAGATCCAAAAGTTAGGTACCTTCCATTTTTGGAATTTTGTTAGATCTTGCCTAACATTATTCTTGGTTATATTTTTCCATTCTTGTTGAGGTTTATCCTTCATTCTTTCTTGTTCTCGTTTGATACACGCCACATTGGGTTTATATTCCTTTGGGTTGCTCCAAATATTATCCCAAAATATTTGCGCTTCACTAGATGGTGGCTTTTTGACCTCTTTAACTATTGTACAATCTCTGTTCATTAATCTTCATCATCATTATTATTATTCCATACATTTATTCTAGATTTAATTTTTTTTATCGGTTTTTCTGAAGCAGACAAATCTGGAGAACATATCTGATTTTATATTACAGGCTGAATTTCGTTAAATGTTAAAAAAACAACCTGGGACGCGATTATTTGCTGTTCTTCTGCTTAACTCAGGATTTGCACAAAATAGTTCTTAAATTGAGTTTTATTATTTCCCAGTATTCTAATGAAAACTGATCCCTACTAAATTTCACATTCACTGAGTTTCGATGTTCAGATCCCAAGACATAGTCATCTTTTTAGCTTCTTATTTTTTGAAATTTGCAATAAGAAAGCACGTTTTTCTTTCTTCGTACAAATTAATATTTCTGGTTAGTTGGCTGCAATAGAATCGTCTGTGTTAAAAGAAATCTTCTACGTAATTATTGCATAGCCAACGTTAGTAATTGCATGAGTGAGATTTTGAAAACCATTAGTTGGTTACTTCATAGCTTTTGGCCAAGCAAACTGACCAGCGTAGATAGCCAGCCCCATTTTTGTGCTTTCACATATATTCAGTGAGCACTCATACCGAGCAATCTGCAGTTACATAGCGTTAATGATATTCAAATGTCTGGAATATTATTGCAAAAATGTATCTGTGGAAATCAGGGAGAGACTAGTGACAAAAAGTCTGCTTTCTCCTGTATATAAAAAAATTGTTTATGTAATCTTTACTTATTTACTAATGTGAAAAAAGATTAAAATGCAAAATGAAAATGCAAAATGAAAATGCAATTAGAATTTAATATATATATATATATATTTTTAAAGTCTTTTATTGCTTTATCAAATACGAATTCAGTTCCTATTCGGGTTTTATTTCTATTTCAGCTTTTTACATTTGATTCAAATAGAAATATGATTTTTTTCACCATATCGTCCTACAATAAACTACCACCAAAGTTGATTTGATGCAGTTTTTGTACCAAAAATATTATATATATGAGATGCTTGCGTGAGTGAGTGTGCGCCCGCGCGTGTGTAGGTGAGTGTGTGTGTGTGTGTGCGCGCGCGTAAAAAGGTAGTCATTGGACAAAAGAAAAGCGGAGAGAAGCAACAAACAAAACGATTTATTATATACAAAAAAGTACAAAAATGGCGGACATTCACAGAAACAACGAAGTGGAACGGAGTAAATGAGAAATTTTTAAAATGGCTGACATTGTCGTTTGTAATTGTTCTAAATAAATACTCGCATTTTGCTTACGGAGCTTTGTAGTGTTATCTGTAAAATCAAATCCTACTTCGCTCGGCTAAGCAGAGCAGAATGTCTTTCGGTAATCTTTTAATGAGATACTTTCTTTTTCTGTTATTCGTTCAGCCACTACTTGAAATAACAAATAAGTTTCTCATGTACAACCAACACAGGATGTAAGGTGCACACACAGACCTACCTGAAGAAAGACCAAAATGAATTAGTAAATAAAAAGACATAAAAACGGGTGGTGAAAGGCAGGAAAAACATAAAAACAAGACGGATATTGGGAATATAAGCATAAATAGAAAATAAATTAAAAAAGGGGAATAGATAACCGAAGAGAAATAAATATAAAGATACATAAAAATAGTTTTAAAAAAGAAAAAAAAAAAAAAAAAAAAAAGAATAAAATTAGAGAGGTAAAACGAAAAAATAAAGAAGCGTTTATTTGAACGTGGGGCGTATTATATGTCTCATTACTTAGAGACTAGTTGAACCAGTTTTAGTACAGATGGTTACGGTATTTATTAAACATAACTGAGCACAGGACATAATCAAAAGAACCTGTCATTGTGAGGATCGAACTCATTACCCTGGCAATGGTCAGCGAGACTAGCTGAGTAATAATCACTATTCAACAAACTAATATATTTAGCAAGTTTAGCTGAGTCTGATATGATGGCACAAGAATGGGATACTCCGTGACGATTGTACTCAGCATACTAGCAAAGGCCTTTGAGAATAGGTTACTTATGATGTCTTCAGTAGATACTTTTTTATCTTTTTTTGTAGGCGTTTACATCGTTACTCAACTTAGTAACTCAGCAAAGTAACGCTTATCCAACTTTTATCGTGTATGTTCATGTTAACATATACATGTGATGTTTATTCATGACAATTGACTGGCTCTACGCCTAATCGAATTAAGGAAAGAGTAAAAAGCAAATGCAATTAGTAATTGCATTACTCTAATGTCTATATTTTTATACATCGGTAACTACTTGTTTTTCTTTATTTTAAATTGATATTAACCTTATTATTTGTATGCTTTTAACAAATCCGTAATTCAAGGCATCTGAGAAATAATTCTGTCATATATTCTTACGAAGATTAAACCTGTACCCGATATTTATTAAAAACTGAAATTGAGGAATTAAGAAAATTGTGAATATATCGTTACAACTACAGCTGTTCTACAATAAGAAAGACTCTTATTTCAGTCTTGTTGTTTCATTACGCTTACTAATCGCACCGAACGCACAATAGTCGTGTTTCGATAATACAAGCAATGGAAATTGTCATTGCAGGATAAAGACTCATTCGATCTATACTCAGCGCTTTTCTTCGATTTTTATGAGAAATCATGCAGTAATCACATGACATTTTAAAAGGTATTTCTAACAAAAGAAAGGAGGTTAACGTCTTGGAGATGGATGAAAATAACTGGAAATGTCAACAGATAAGCTTTTACGAATAACTTCAATATGAACGCCAATTTTTTTTTCAGAACGTTGCCTTACCCCAGTCATAAAAAACCTGTACTCAAAAATTTCCTTTAGTCATACCAGGATACTAAATTTTCAGCTTACGTTAGGTTTGAGCCAAATATGGTTAAGGTCTTTTTCAGTACGCAGGCCACGACTGGATCATTTACGATCTAAGAATACAGTTATTTTCGCTTTCTCACATGATTAACATGCACAAACATGAAAATTTGAAAACTACCGTATTTCTTTTTTCAGTATATTTTCAATCAAATAGTGATTTATTGATATCAGTTTTTGTTAGCTTTATATGACATATATTAACTTAACTTAAATTGCACTTATGTCCCACACTTAGAGGCAAACTTTGAAATAATAACAGCGGATGTAAAATGTGCCACATGTGGGTATGTAAGTATAATGAGAGGCATACGAAAGTATTTATACGCCACGAAGGTGGGTCATTCGAAAGCTAACGTAATAATCTAGCCCATAGAAGTGGGTACAATCTGGAAGAATGCCACAAATGTCGAGTGCACAGTAAGAATCAAACTCAATTCATTGGTAATGTTCTTCGGGAATAGCTTACTAACGACTGCTCCATGATGAGGAAGACAAATTAATATTTATTAAGATGGGATTAATCTGGTAAAAAAACCACATGTGTAGGACACCTAGTGCGGATCGAACTGCAGTAGTACGAGTTAATAAAAAGGAGCTTGCTAACCGATATTTTATGGCGGAGTAAATACACACGTATAAAAAATATTTATATTTTTATATTTTAGTGGGATGGCTTGCTGACTGGGGAATGGATTTGGCTTCATATGTTAAAATCCATAAAAGCAGCTTAATGTTGCCCTGTATGATAGAGACGTCACTTGTACAACTCTCTGGGATATTAATGCTAGACAGCATATCGTCGGACATGGTAGAATAGTGCCTAGCCTTGTGCCACACTTGGTTGCACCTATGAAATACCATCAAGTCTGGCGATCAAGTGAAAATGCAAATAAATACACCCAAATGACATTTGTTATGGAGTGTCAAAAGAAGAAAAGCATTAAGATACTATCTTCATTGGCCTTTTCTTTTATTTATATTCTATCTAACCTTCCTATTACCCCCCTCTCTCTCTCTACACTCCTCCCCCCTATATATATATATATATATATATATATATATATATATATATATATATATATAATGTGTGAGTGTGTGAGTGTGTATGAGTGGACTCTAAACAGCACGATGTTTACAAGCCCATCTTGTCGATGAATTCGTAAGTGTAGTGAGTTTTAACTCCACTGGGTACTCCATGCTTTTAGCTTTGTACCATATTGCATCGTATTCTATCTATCTATCTATCTATCTATCTATCTATCTATCTATCTATCTATCTATCTATCTATCTATCTAACGAAGCAGTTTCGCATAAAAGTAAAGCATACACAAAGTAAGAGAATACGCTCTCTATTCCGTTTTTCGACTGGGCAAGCCGGTAGCCGTAATTCCCACTGTTTTAAAAAAAAATACAGTGCGTCTACTCAGACACGTGTATCCACAAAATAACGTCTAGAATAATAAAAAATAATGTCAGATTAAAAATAATATATATATATATATATATATATATATATATATATATATATATATATATATATATATATATATATATATACGTACTTACTTTTGCTTTACTCGTTTTGGAGGTTTTTTTCTTCTTTGGACTCTGAGCTTGAATTCTGGACAATTGTTTTCGCCTCAATTTCATGGTCTTAGTTCTTTCTTTTTTATCCCTTATTTTCCCTTGCGCATTGGTTTGTTCAATTACAAGCCAAAATACCTAAGGTTATTTCCAAACGAGTATAACTATTTATATATATATATATATATATATATATATATATATATATATATATATATATTTCATCGGAAAATTCAATTTTCGTCATTAGCATACCTCTTTCAATTAGGTGCATTGACAAAGAAGATTATATTGAAAAATGTACACGTAAAAGCATAATTTAATGAAAATGTTTAAAAATAACACGAATGAGCTTACTTTGTAGGTCTTTATCTATGAACATCATCATCTCTCTTTTGCCATTGACGAGCATATTATTAGCAGTGTAACAAGATGGTATAATAAAAGGAAATAACAGAATGAGGTTGGCATGACTTAATGAAAATACTTCTAGGAACTTTTAAATGATAAATGTGTTAGATATGTATTCAAAATACTGTATAAAGATTCATTTACATTTGTTAATTATATACAAATTTGTTCTTTTAATACTGACGACAAGTTTACGTGTTCTTTCGACATCAGTAATTTATTTACTTGTGATTTGCCTTAGGAAACAATAGATGTTGTCATCTTTCACCCCACTCTGTATTCCAGAAAGTATTTTGTTGAGCTTAGTAAGTTTACTACCATATCAGTCAAATTTAGATTTTACTATGTAATGTACAGGTAAATTGACGGGATACTAATGGCTCTTTAGGGCCTGTGATGGCTAACATATTCGCGGGGTTTTACGAGCAAATCATATTTTCAAGTGCTAGCAGACCCAACTGTTATGTGCGTTATTCTGATGAAACCTTTGTGTGTTTAATAACGAGTTGGAAGCGAAGGCGTTTCACGTAAATTCGAATAGACTGCATCCTTCCGAGAGTGTATATATTTTGTGCAGGCCACATTCTTATTCTTAAAAAGTCCTTCAAGTTCTTTTCATTAAGTCAAGACAACCTTCCTTATGTAAACAGAAAGAATGGTTGTTAGGACGGAAGATGTTCTGTTTATAAAGATATACCTGACTCAATATATTATTGATACGTGTGTATTTTTGTTTTCAAGTTTACTATTTAGTCGATTTACTTTTCTCGATCGAGTTCTGATGAGTGAGGAGCGATAACCGGTCAGCCCATTATGTTATTTTCTTTCATTATTAATATTTTTCTCTTAATATATATATATATATATATATATATATATATATATATACACATATATATTCAGGCATATGGATATGAGTTTGTGACTCTGAGTTTCACGTTTTTGCGATCATCAGAAAAACGATTTTTTTTTAAAATTTGGATCTATTTATGCTTGTTTGAATGTGTTTGCTGGTGGGAGGGGTAATTTAATTCTGTGTTTGTTTAGGCTGACACTGTTATATACATAGACACACGTGCATTTTAGTTCGTACAAACACATCAATATATATATATATATATATATATATATATATATATATATATATATATATATATATGATGATCGTTCCTTGTCATAGTGGAGGAGCTTGTATGATCCAATCACTCTGAGAGCGATGCTGTCGGGTGTCTAAACTCCTGGTAAGCGAGGGCTCTGACTAAGCCGAGACTAACCACAAAGACAATAACTCTGGAAAAAACGGACGACGATGACAACCTATATCAGTGGTTGAACCAGCGAATGAAGATTTCTACGCATTACAGATATGCTAAAGAAGGCGCCACCCGAAATTGTCACAGAGCCAGCCGTCAGTTGCTGTTTCATAACTGGATTCTGCATGTTTCATTCCATATCTGGCGCAGACGAAGGTAATTAAATCAAGGCTATCAAGTGAATCACTTCCTGACAAGTTGAGGACCACGTTAAACAAATTTACGCCATCGGCACTTTCGTCTACTCTGATTTTGTTTCACCTCTAACCAAATCTTGCAAATCCAAGAGGAGTAAGCTTTGTTGAAACTGGAAGCTTCTAGTTTTGAACCTGCACGTTGGCGGCGAATTTAGTCATCGATGCCATCATTATAATGGAAGTGATCAGCAAAGAAGAACTTAAATTCTTAGATACGAATTAATGCAGACGATATTTCCACCACTGTATATATATATATATATATATATATATATATATATATATATATATATATATATATATATAGTGGTGGAAATAAGTTTAAGACACCTCCCATGAAATTGTTAATAGTTTTCTTGTTACTTTTCAATTGTTCAAATTCCTCTGAAAATTTGTGTGTGGTACCTAGATCCAATGGTATTAGTATACATATTCGATTTTATAACAACTTTCCACCAAAAAGATAGTTATTAAGAAAGTTATTAAGTGAAATACGTTTTCGTAGGTGGAAATAAGCATAAGACAGATTTGAAAATTTGTATTTAACAGCAAATTAGTAAAAAATTCAATATTTACATTTATTCCCTTGCAATTGTAATACTTCAACACACCTGTTTTGCATTGAATCGATAAGTTTTCTGATGGAATTTCATTCCAATATTCAGATGGAATTTCATTCCAATACTGTTTAATGCAAGATTTTAAAGTTTCTCTATCTTCAAATTGACGTTTATTTTTGTAAACTCTACCCTGCAAATTTTCTATTGGGTTTAAATCTGGAGAATTAGTATGACACTCTAAAACTTCAATATTTTTTGTTTTAGACCTGTCTTTCGTGAGCTTAGAAGTGTGTATTGGTTCTTTGTCCTGTTGAAAAGGGGCATTGTCTAGACGATTCATAAATGGGGCATTTTTCCAACACATTGATATATTGAGTAAAGTTTTGTTTCTATTGTGAGACCGGAAACTACCTACACAATAGACTCTTCCAGGCCTATATTAAGTAGGCGACATAGCACTCTACAGAGAGTGATGGAGAGTGACAGAGAGTGATAAAGAGTGACACAGAGAGAGTCTCGTACGACTACCAGTGTTGGACACTAACTTATAGTAAGCTCTGCTTACACTATCTCTGTAACCTGTTGTTAATATATCTTTCTTACTTCTAATCCGTGTTCCGTGTTTTACTTCTGTGGGCCCAACTTTGGCACCCACATCAGTGGCGACGAGGATTCTAGAAACGCACTCACGGCGAAACCTAAATATCTTACCAATTCCACATCTAGGTCGACGAAGAATTCTAGAAACGCATTCACGTCGGAAAAACCGCAATACCTTGCCAGTCCCACAACAGTGGCGACAGAAGATTCAAAAATTTCGTTCTCACCGTATCAATAGCGACAGTACTCAAAAAATACAGAAACTCCACGCGTTCCCACCACAGTGTTGAACGTGAAATTAAGCTGGTATTAATACATTAGCGATTTAAAAGCTAAACACCCAGCTAAACAAACAGCAGTGACGAGCAGTGATTCGACATCTACGGAATATCAAAGTCTGTCCAATACGAGAACGATTTCTACACACCCACACACACAGAAAAAAAAAACAGTTGTTCGTAAAAAAAAAAACTGACAACGCAAGATCAAGTACTACCATGGTACTCAAGCGTTCGGAAAAATCTATCGAAAATTTTTTTATGTAACTGAGTTGAATTATTCTCCCCTCAAATTCACTGAGGTGAGTTTTCTTCTTTTTGTAACTCTATAAAAAAAAAAAAATACATAAGTGTGGTGAAAAATTATTCAATTACGTTAAAATTAACGGAACCACGGAAAAAAAAGCTAAACAGACATAATTAGTTTAGTTTAACTATTGTCTGTCCATATTTTTTTTTGTAAAAGAAAAAAAAAAGGAACAAAAATCTATCAAGATTTTTTGTGTACCTCCACTTAGTACACGTGTTTCAAAGCAACAAAAAAGCACTGTAATTTTTAACGATGGAAGATTTGCAAAAAGTAGTTGGCCAAATGTTAAAACTAAATTTGAACCAGCAACAAAAATCAGAAGAAAGACAACAACAACTATTTTTGGATTTACATAAACAGCAAACGGAATTCCAAAAAATACGCTTCAGAATGCTGAACTACAACAGAAACAACTTAAAGAATTACTCGTAAATGCATTAAAAGGTTCAAACTTTGAAAAAAATACAATATTCTCCCAGAGTACAATTTACAATTCAATAGAAACCTTTGAATACGTACCAGAGGAAGACAAAACGTTCCAGGCTTTTACAGGCGCTACGACGATATTTTCAACGTAGACTGTGAACAATGGCCCAGTAAAAAAAGGTACGTCTACTACTGAGAAAACTGGGAACTACAGAACATAGTAGGTTCGTAGACTTCATACTACCCGAGAAAACGACTGACTTGGATTTTTCAGAGACTATTAAGCTCCTATCGGAACTATTCGGGCCTAACACAACCTTGTTCCATAAACGTTGGAAATGCCTGAACACAGTCAAAGACAACCAGCAAGATTTTCTAACGTTTGCAGCATCGGTGAACAAGCTATGTAATGATTTTAAACTATCCGAACTGACTGCCGATGATTTTAAGTGCTTAATTTTCGCACAAGGTCTAGTATCTGGAGAAGACGTCGAAGTCAGACGACGGGTACTGACTAAGCTTGAGAACGAACAAGGATTGACTCTCCAAAAACTGGCAGAGGACTGTCAAAGAGTAATATCTGTAAAGCGTGACTCAAACACTATCGAGGAATCAGGTGTGACTCAGATTAATAAAATCAGAAGTAAGTCTACCTCCTATTCCCCTCAAAAAGACAAAAGGCAAATCTCATGTCCTAAATTACACAGTAACCAAAACTCAAATAAGTTAAAGAAACCGCCCGGACCATGTTACCATTATGATAAATGGCATTGGATGAAATTAAGAACAAAAAATATTGCAAAAATTGCAATAAAAGTGGGCATACTTTAACTTCGTGCTGGTACGCCAACAGAACAAGAAAACCCAAAAATAAAGTTAGGCAAGCTCAATCTGACAATATTGTTGATAGGAATTTAAGAAAATATGTAACAGTGGATATTTTCAATGTCTATTAAATTCCAGCTTGACTCGAGTTCTGATATTTCAACTATTAACTGGAGTACTTGGCGAAAATTGAACAAGTCGACCTTATTAAAAACGGATAAAGCAGCAAAATCTGTAACTGGCGAAAATATTAACATTTTAGGCCAGGTAATACAGTAACACTAAATGGAGTTACCAAAAAGCTCAAAGCCTACGTACTAAAAACTTCAGACAACTTATTTGGAACTGATTGGATAGAAAAATTCAATCTTTGGGATTGCCCAATGAGTACATTTTGTCGCAAGATACAAAGTACAACGTCCAATTTGGTAAATCTAAAAAAGGAACTGAAACAACAATTTCCCCAGGTTTTTTCTGGCGGCCTTGGGAAATGTACTAAAATGAAAACTAAGTTGAAGGTGAAGGACAGTGCACAACCGGTATTCAAAAAGAAACGGAATGTCCCTTTCGCTGCTCTAGAGCAGATCAATAAAGAGTTAGATAGACTCGAACTAGCAGGTATTCTGTCAAAAACAGATTTCAGCGAGTGGGCAGCACCTACGGTCTACGTAAAAAAGAAATCCAATCAAATACGAGTATGCGCAGATTTTTCCACAGGGTTAAACGATGCCTTGCAAGATCACCACTATCCTCTCCCAAGCCCTGAAGAATTTTTTAATAAACTTAATGGTGGAAAATTTTTTTCTAAAATTGACCTCTCGGACGCATACCTTCAGATAGAGGTGGAAGAAGAAAGATCCAAATTGCTCTGCATAAACACCCATAGAGGGTTGTACAAATACAATAGGCTGGCTTTTGGAGTAAAGGTTGCGCCTGCAATTTTCCAGCAGGTCATGGACGCCATGCTGGGCGATCTTGACTACGCAACAGCCTATTTGGATGATATACTAGTTACTAGTAAAACTACGGCAGAGCACCGGAACCATATAATAAACGTATTCGAAAAGATACAAGAATACGGATTTAAGGTTAAGGAGTCAAAGTGTGACAGAGTGTGAATACTTAGGACACATCATAAATAAAGATGGTCGTCGGCCGGATCCAGAAAGAGCCAACGCGATCAAAAACATGCCGGCCCGAGATAACGTTCAAGCGTTCCAAAGCTTCCTCGACCTAGCTAACTTTTACCAAGGGTTCATTAAGAACATGCAGAATTTGAGAGGGCCTCTCAACCAACTTTTAAAAAAGGACAAACTATGATCATGGACACCGGAATGCCAAGACGCATTGAAAAGATCAAGAAAACTCTGCTTACACTATCTCTGTAACCTGTTGTTAATATATCTTTCTTACTTCTAATCCGTGTTCCGTGTTTTACTTCTGTGGGCCCAACTTTGGCACCCACATCAGTTTCCCTTCCATCTCGACAAAATCAGCCATTCCAGACCAAGAAAAAAACTCACCAAACCATAACAGAACCTCCTTCAAATGGTCTTTTGAAAATAGCTGCTTCTCCTTTCTTAAATCATGCCAATAACACTGGTAGCCGTCGGGCCCATCCAAATTAAACTTTTTCTCATCAGAAAATACCACGGTTTCCCATTTTTCCTTTGTTCATGTTACTTTTTTCTTTACCCAATCTACGTGCATCTTCTTGCGTTTAGCAGTTAAAGTAGGATCTGTTTTCCTGTTTCGATACACGAGATTTAGCGATTCATGGAGAAATTGATGAACTCTTCTTGGAGTGATGGGTAAATTCTGAGATATTTGCAGATCTCTTGAGCTTGATTGCCCTTTAGAAGCTTCTCAGAAAAGTCGACGTCTGGCTGCATTTGTAATTTTAAGTGGATGACCTGGACATTTTCTGGTGCCATACGATTCAGGGTTCTTTAGATAATTTCTCACAACTGTTCGGGACCTCGACAGTTCTCTTGCAATGAAACTTATAGATTTTCCTTCCAGTTTCCCTTTTTCATTTTCATTAAGTGGGGAATTCCTAGGCAATTTGCAGTAACTGTATTCAATTATGTCGTTTAAATAGGACTCACGTGTCTTAAAATCATGATATGGGTCTTTTTGTAATCTATGCATGCACTTATTCTTCCTTTGGCATTCTGAAGTAAACCAGATATGCAAATTTTCAAAACTGTCTTATAATTATTTGAACTTTTGAAAACAAAGTTTTGTTAAAAACTTTTTTTAGTGGGAAGTTGTTATAAAATCGAATATGTGTACTAACCCCCCATCGGATCTAGGTACCACACACAAATTTTCAGAGGAATTTGTGCAGTAATAAGAAAATTATTAACAATTTCACGGGATGCCTTATACTTATTTCTATCACTGTATATATATATATATATATATATATATATATATATATATATATATATATATATATATATATATAATTGTACTGATAATAAAAAATGAAAATAGTTCAACCGAAACGGAAATTATTTTCGCGGACAAAGAAAATAATTATAACTTTTGCTCGCTTTTTCTTTCGAGTTTAAATTAAAATATTTGTGAATTATTAGCTTATTTATTCAACCAGAGAAAATAAAATAAATTAAATTTGGTTTATAATATATATTATTTAAAGCGAGATTTTTGTCATTTTCTTATTGTCACGGTTTTCTTACGCGGTGATCTTAAAAAACACCCAAAATATTCAAGGAAACTAATTTTAATTGCATAAAAACTTAAACATGGTTTTTTTGACATAAGGCCACAGAAGTAGAGCACCCTGTGAAGATCGAACTAACGAAAATTACTGAAATAGTGGACTTGCTAGTTATTGCGTTACTTCCTTTAAGTAAGCGTATATTTATATAGGTGTGTATATGAAAGCAGGTGTGAAGTATTCCAGTGAGGTACTTCACGGACTTAAGAATATTTATGTACGCATGAGCACGTATGACGGTAACGCACACACGCACATACACACACATATATATATAGATATATATACAAATTGTCGGGAAATAAAATTGCAACACACTGATGGGTGATGCCGATTTTTAACTTGATTTACAGAATGTGTATGCTAGGGATCGGTAGTAGATATTCTGATAAAATTTTCGTTCAGCTTCTCAAGTAGTAACAATTATAGCAATATACCATCTCTGTCTGAGATTTAGACAATAGCTTAGTTTGATCAAATAGTACATACCGATGCCATACTACGGAAAAGCACACATATTACTTTTGTACAGTTAGCGCCGTCTTATTTTCTGTGCATGTTGGATGTGACGCGTCAATGATGCTTTGATGTTGGCAATATAGGCCAAACGAAAATTAATACACCTGTACACCAGATTTTAGACAACTAACTAGTACAGATGTTCAACAAGTTCAAAAGACGACACAAAGTCAATAATTTAAATTAGAGCAAATGTGGTTCCAGGTGGTTTGTCAAATTCAAACCGCCCGGAATCGTTTACTTGCAAAAGAACAACAGCACGCGTGTCTGTACACAATCTTCGACTAATACTACGTTTCCATTTGGGTCGCGATGTGGTCAACTGTAGTGTTTGATGATGAGAGCAAATTCAAACTTCATATAAGTGTTGATCGTTTTCATGCGTGACGTAAACGTAGAGATTGACACTTTTAAGTGTGTATTCGCCCACACAGAGGCCCATACCCTGACATCATGATGCCATGAATGACAATAGGAAGGCGGTGTTCTGTTACAACAGGATAATAACCATTTCTCATTATTTAAGATACTCTGCAAGATTTTCCACATCTTTCCTGATCGGCACAATCGTCAGACATGTTTCTTAGTGAATGTGAATAGGGCATGATGTGATGTACCTGACTCATTCAGTTAATCCAGCTACAATTCTTGGTATAATGCGTCAACAGGTGCAAGAGGCGTGGAGGAGAGTCAAGGTCTCTACTATTGTGTGCATGCAAGAGTGCAGGTCTGTGTTAATGTCAATGGAGTGTGTGTAATGTTTATACACTCTTAATTTATAAGTAATGTTCATAGATTCCTTATTTTAGACCCTGTGCACATATGGATCATTAACTGTACTTGACCTATAATATTTTTACATTCAATCTTAATTAAATTGAAGCATATATTCAGAATGTTTCAATATATATATATATATATATATATATATATATATATATATGTGTGTGTGTGTGTGTGTGTTAGATAAATTATAGTATTATTATAGTAAATATACAAGGGGACAGTAGGAATATTGTATTATTCTAACGATTATTGGGTGAGAGGTAACGGTTATGTTTCTAATTATTCTCAGGGCTATTGAGTGGAAATAATTGTAGATTCTAATGCAGTTTTGTGGCTGTTTTAGGGTGTTGTTTTTTTTTAACTTTATTATTGATTGCTTTGTTATTTATTTTTGTTTGTTATTGTTACGTTTACTTGTGTTTATGTGTGCATTCGTAGTTTGCTTATTATTTACTTAATTTATTCCATTATCTATTGGTTTGGATTAATTTATTTTACTTATTTATTTATTTTGTATTTTCTTTATTTTTATTTTTTGTTTTTTTTAGTTTTCGATTTTTAAGTAACGTAATAAAATTTTGTTTCTACGTCTGCATTTTGAGGTGAGTTCTAATCGTCTATTTAGTAATTTATATTGACCTGGGACGGTAACTATAGCAATTTTCCATGATATTTTTATTTTTAATTTCCCTTACATGTTTAGAAGGGATTATACTGTTCCCGTATTTACTATTTGTAAAGAATATTTCGTGTATATATGTATATTTTTCTCGTTATCTGCTGCTTTCACAGTGGCTTGATATACTGCATTGTTCTGTAAGCTTTTTTCGTTTAAGGAACATTCGGTTTTTGCTCTAAAGTTATACGTGGTTTGATTTTTGCGGGTGGTTTTTGGTTATTTTCTTTTGTTTTTTAATTATTTGTAACATGTTCTCAGTGAAACATATTCAACAAAAACACAGTAAAAATCAGCTACAGTTTCACACGACAAAAAATAATAAAAAACGAAAACAACCAACAAATCAATTTCACAAATCAAACACACGTGTAACCGCAAAGCAAAAAACGAATGTTCCTTAAACGAAAATTGCTTACAGAACAATGTGATATATCAAGCCATTGTAAAATCAGTAACAAGGAAAAATATACATACGAGCAACTCAAAAATCCTAAAAACAAAGAAACTACGCACGCAAAAATCTTTACAAATACTCTTTTAATGGCGTCGTTTCCAAATGACAGTTGGAATTTCGTGTTTTGTTAGGGATGTTCTTTTCAAACGTCTCTGATGTATTCGGATATAAAGGTTCGTAGCGTTTGTTCTGAAATTACTGATAAGCGATCCAGTTCTAAACTACTCACCATCTGTAGAAATGTAACCATTTCATTATATAGAATTTTGAATTCTTATGCACGAAATATTTTTCTCTGTTAATGTTCTGAAATTTATCTTTTTGACATAATTTAGTCGTCTTATCCCCGAAATTTGCCATTTTATTGTGCTAAAGTTGTCTATTACTTAGGCTTAGTCGAAAAATTTATGATCATCTTTGGGAGATTTTGTAATGCTTCAGTTTAAAAGAAGAAATCTTTTCTTTCTCCATTACACACCGAATATAACACATTATAATGCTAGATATTAACGTAAGTAAAGAAGTGAAAAAGAAAGAATTTAAATTCTCTTTTGCCAGATTTGAAGATTGTTTAATTAATCGAGAGAGCGAGAAGAAATAATCTCACAATTGTCTACAGTGAATAGTCATCCTTGCTTTCAAACTCTGTGTAGATTCCGTTTACTTTTAGCGATGACATTAATTTTCCTAACAACCTTTACTTTTACCCGTTGAATTTTAGCATTGATGCCTGTAACTAGTCATTCTCCTTCCCTCTCTACGTTAATTTTTCCTATAAATCATGATTGTCAGAAACAGCGTTCATTATATTCTTCTACGATCACACACACCGTTATCGGTTGTCACATTCATTTCTGGCTTGATCCTATAATTCTATATCCCTGACTAGTGAGTTGAGACCTAAGCGCATGCAACTAGTCAGGGATACATTGGTTGCAAAGGGACAAGAGATTTGGAATCAGTGGTAAATATACCATCAAGCTCATCAGAAATTAGTGCCAACGAATGAACTCGGTCATCATTTTCGTAAAACCTCAAATGACAACAAAACAATACATCTCATGACGTTCCTATTGGATCATTATCTCACAAAGTTGCCTCAAGTAACCGACGGAAATGTACCATCGATGACGAGCAAACACTGTGTCTAAAGCGATAAAAATGTGGGGATTAAACAAAATGAAGAGCATAAAGATATACACGTAACTTTCAAAGTCTAAAAGATGAAAATAAAATGAAATAACTATAATGGAACTGAACAACATCATCTGGAACGTGGTAGGTAATAATCTCTTTTAGCCGGAAGTAAACATCAACTTCATCATAAAGGAGAGGAGAATAACAAATTTAGTGGCGTCGTGTTTATAGGCAACAGTGACATTCTAGCCAATGTAGAACTATTCACCAGTGTTCCATAGAGTGTAGTTTACATTATAATCAGATTATAGAAAAGAAATTAGATTACACAAAAGATACAAGTCGAAAAGAAAGCTGTAACCCACATAGATAAGCACAAATTACTTGGATGGAAACGGGTAAGTTACCAAATAAAGGGAAATATGTTAAAAATAATCGTGAAATACCATGCAAACCTGTTTGCTTCTAAAAAAATACTATCAACAGTCCTTCTGGAAAATACTAGTGATGTTCCTGATGAAATAAGTTTTGCACTTCAAAATGTGAAATGCGGAAAAAGATCAGGGGAAGATGGCATAGTAACAGACCTTTGAAAATGCAGAAGAATTTCACAGAGGATTAGCACAGTTAATTATCAGTTGCAACTGTAAAAGAAAATTACCCCCAAACTAGAACTTACAAATAGTAAATATTTTATAAAAAGATAATAAAGACCTTGTCAACTACTACTTTATCACTTTAATATTCACAAAAGTACTTACAAACAGATTAACAAATTCCGAAGTTAAAAAACAGCTACGTGAACAGAAGGATTTTAGGAGGGGTTGCTCTACACTCAATATGTCAACTGATAAAAACAAAAGCGTATAAGAAGCGAGTTTAACCATGGAAAGACACTTGACTCGGTAGAATATACGTTAGTTTATAATTCGCTAACACAGCAGTGTATTAAAAAGTTCATAAAAGTCATTGACACAGTATATACGATAATTGTACTGCAATAATTTGATTATACAAAGAAACTGAAAAAATAAAGATTGGAAAAAGGAGGCATTGAAAATATTTCCCGGGAAATGATCTGGGAATGGATGAAAGTGAACATAAATATAAATAAGATATCAAACCATCTACGATTTGCTGACGACATTTTAGTTATATTCAGAATCAGTGGATGATCATTATCGATTGAGTAGAGTTAAACTGCTGGTCAGTTCTAGGTCAGTTTTTATAATATGAAATAATTTGTCCTATTACAGATAAAGTGGTCGTCTACTTTGTGCTTTTTTGAATACCTCGAAATCCATGGCCCGATCTCTCGAACTGCAGAGTGTTTCAAAGCCTACTAGGTTTGGTACCTTGATTCCTATGAAATTCTACAGCAAATACTTCTCGCAAGTAATCTATTTTTCTTAATAAAACTGACGAATTATTTTCTATATACATTGACCTGAAAACATTCGAGAATATTCAAACGAGAGATAGAGAGAGAGAGAAAAGATGAGATAGGAGAAAGAGAAAGTGTAAGACAGGTAGAGTGAGTGTTAGAATATGCTAAATTGTCCAGATTTTCATCTTATATTTCTACTCAGAGTTTGTTTCAAGTAAAAGGTTGCATAACCTTTTATAATTTAGCTGTTCATTTATAAGTCCTTTTTATTTTCTAATTTACTTTTTACAGATTAATTCATAAACGAAATTGATCAAAAGGACAAAATAACTTTCGTATGATTTTACTTTCGAAGTTTCAACTTGCACGAAATATAATTGGCCAAAAATCAGTTTTTGTTTGAACAGTTCTGTTTTAGGTTCTAGTCTTAAGTGAAGAGATTTTTGTAAGTTCACGAATGTTCAATTCGACAATGAACGGCCATTCGGCAATGTTTTTCAAGAATTTGACAACATGACTTGACCTACACGAATTACACGAGCCTATTAGGTCTAGTTAAGTGAAACAAGGCGTGTAATCAGGTAACGTGTATTTATGTGTATGTTTTGTTAAGTGCTTTTGAAGATGGATACATATATTAGAATATTCGGGTATGCAGATTGGGAGATTCAGAGTGATTCGAGAGTCGGTCTTTTGGACAGTCGACAGCCAAAGCAGGAAAAATGAACACTGCCAAGTTGGTGAAGTTAGTGTCAGCAGAACTGTGAGAGTCAGATTTCAGTTTTGCCCTACTAGCCGTGTGATGGCCAGACTCTCTATTTCTATGAAAATGTCATTATTTTCTGGAAAGCAAAACAGAGAGAGAGAGAGAGAGAGAGAGAGAGAGAGAGTGAGTGAGAGAGAGAGAGAGAGAGAGAGGACACATCTAGGTGCGTGTATGTTAAAGACATAGTAAATATTTTGTGTTTGTTTATATGTGCATGACCTATCTGGAATATCTAGCGTAAATCTAGGGTTAGTAAGGTAATCTCAAAAACCATTGTTAGTATAAGGAATTTGATCCGCTCTGGATGACCCACTATAAAGACCTTATGTTCGGCTTGACTAAACTAATAGAACATAATAGTATATAAGTTATTTTAGACTCTCTCTCTCTCTGTGTATATGAAGAGAATGAGAGAATTGTGAGATTCAGAGAGAGAGAGAGAGAGAGAGAGAGAGAGAGAGAGAGAGTGGAAGAGGGGAAGAGAAGGAAAAACAGGCATGCAGTAAAGCAGAATGGCATTGGGACTAGATTTTTAATACATCAATACGCGTCTTCAGTATAGAGTGCCTTTCTTTTTCAGTCTGTTTCTTTTTCTCTGTTTCTATTTCCACCCACTGAGATCATATAAATATGTGTGTGTGTGTGCATCATTTGAGTGTATGTGTGTGTGTATGTGTGTTTGTGTATGTGTGTGTGTGTGTGTGTGTGAACTTAGGTAACTTCCTATTGTCCAAAAACTCGCTCGCCTTCAAGGCACATGAGTTAAGATCGCTCGTGAGTATATGTAGAACGACAAAAAAGTATCTGAGGAAGAAGAGTAAAGTAAAACTGAAGATTACCTCCTGCTGTTTTGTGAATCTCAACTGACCATATGGCCATCCAAGCGGACACGGACCCACAATCACTGGCACTCACTGCCCAAGTCCGTGATATAAACGCCGAATGTAGCGTTGGGAAGGAGGATTTATAGAAGCGAATTTCCAGTAGTCAGACACCAGAAGATTTGAGTATCAGATAAGCAGACTCTTCATCCCGAAGAGAAAAGAGGGAAAATAAAGAAACAAAATGAAAGAAGGAAAAATAAAGATAAAAACAAAACAAGAGCAAAAAGCATAAGCATTATTAAATTCCCACGTCACACATCTTTATTCATTTTATCAAATCCAAACTTTAGTGGCGCGAATTTCCCTTAGCGTTTTCTACTTTTTTCTGAAGAGATAGAGAGAGACAAAGACAGAGACACAGAGAAACAGACAGAGAAAAACAGAGAGAGTAAAGGAAAAACAATCAAGGATGGACGGGAGAGAAAGAGAGAAGTTGAGAGAGGAAGTAGAATGGAAGTAGAGAGGAAAAAGGCGGGTATTGGAGAACGGGCGCCACCCTTACTGAAGTAGTGACCAACCCATCTTTTAGATCGTCTATTCAATTGTTTTTCTTTCAAAATCTGCGACTATCTTCTTCATCTCCTCAAAATTAATATCTTTTTTTTATTGTTTTGTTTTTACTTCGTTTCAATCTCGGCGGATTTTGTATTCAATGTGTTTTTGTTGATAATTAATCTATTTTCCGTTGTTCTTCCAATTTTCCTTCCCGTCTGCTCCCAAGTTTAGACGGTTTTCATTTGAATTTCCACATAATCACTGCAAATTCGGGGATGAAGCAACTCCTTCCAGACCCACATTATCACAAACTGATCTTTGAGAAAAAGGACAGCTAATTTCTATTTACATATCTTTTGTCTAACGCTTCCCCACCGCATTCATTTATTGTTGCAACTGAACAACTTTTTTACTTTGTTTCATATTGCAAAAGCGTCTGTATTAAAACATCCGCGCAATCTTTTTTCAAAGTGGCATAATGGTTAGGAAGATGGATCAAAGAATTGAGCTTGAGTTATGGCTTGGGTTACTTGCATCCTCGAGATTATTTTTCAGTGGATAATTACAAATAAATCAATTCTTTTGACTTAATTTCAGACATGAAGCGAATGCCCTTGATCTGACTGTTTGTAGTGCAATGTGGAGGACGGGTTCCCAGTCTCAAGCTAAAATGTGAGATGGATGTATACCTCCGTTTTGAAAAGGCATGGATCTATATTTACCTTTGTTCTGATTTAAAACAATATATGTTGACCAAAATCTCGTAAATCGTATGCCCTAATAGCTAACGAAGAAAAGAGTGAGGGAATGAATGCTTGGTCAAACCGCTGTTACATAATAAGTTTTAAGAGGACAGCCGTTGGCAACTTTAACAAAGACAATACAACCGTTAGCACTTACTCGATAACCGTTAGGATAATACAATAGACTTTGCGTCGCATAATGCATCATTAACCAGCATATATAAATAGTCGAGCCAAAACCCAACACATATGGTATTAAGATTGCGTTCAAGCATGAAATAGATGCAGCTTTATATATTTATCAGTCAGGCAGTTTGATCTCTTTTTCTTAGTAATGGGCTATTCCGTTGTTGGGCTAACACGAAGGATTATACAACGCTACTAAGCGAAAAATGCATTGTGTTATATAACAATGAACTATCTCATTAATAAGCAGACGTCAACCAATTGATAACAGATTGCTTTTTGCTTTTACTTTATTCAAGTTAGCGTTGGAAACTGTTTAATTTTGATGATTTAAAATTTAAAATTCTTTCTTACAAGCGAAATAAGTATCCGTAATTATTTTACGGCAAGGATAAACTAATATATATATCAAATTATTATAAAAAAATTAAGACAGCTAACCTTATCCTCAAAAATAACAACACACCAGCTAAGTCAAAATTACAAAGAACGAACATTATATATGAGTTCAAATCCCTCTTAAGGAACTGTGTTCCTGATCAAGCCGGACTCATAAATAATTACATCAGTTACAGAACTACATGCTTATCCAGACGCCTTACGTTACACCTATCTGATCACAGCTCCATTAGAACTCATTTAAACACAGACACAAACTTACCAGACTCCATTACAAACATACTATTAGGTTGGTGCAAAAATAATGACGTAATAATGTCGTTTTTTGACGTATTTTAACGTCAAAAAACGACATTATTACGTCATTATTTTTTGACCAACCTAATAGTAGAAACACAAATATATTAACTGCATCAACCTGTAAAAAAAGATAAAAAATAATGGAAGCTTTAATAATAAAAAAAGAAAAAGCCAACTCTTAACAATATTAACTAAAACACAAAAAAACACTAAAAAACATACACATAACGCACACACTCAATTAAGCTGAAAAATCGAATCATCCTTGATAATGGCTAAAGGTATAGCCGAAAGCGCTCAGAACTATAAAACATTTAGACAGTTTTTACACACTCTTTGTCCAGAAAAGAAAGCTCTTGTTCGAACACAAGAAAGATTAAATAAAAAGCTTAACCGTAGTACCTTGTCTGTCGTTTTTAATGAAACATGCATAATATATATATATATATATATATATATATATATTATGCATGTGTATATATATATATATATATATATATATATATATATATATATATATATAAAGGTTGACATTGAGATCAGCACCCAGCAGCGACAGTCTGTTTCGTGCTTAAACGCAATTGTCAGGCAATGTACATTGTGTTTTGGCTCGTCTATTCATATATGCTGGTCAGTGATGCATTATGAGTAGGCCTATTGTTCTAAAAGATATTGGGTGGGCAGTAACAGCTATGTTTCAAATTATTATAGGAGCTATTGAGTGGAAATAATTGTGTATCCGAATGCAGTTTTGTGGCTATTTTATAGTGTGGTTTGTTAACTTCATTATTGATTGCTTTTTTATTTGTTGTCGATTGTTATTATTACGTTTATTTGTGTTTATATGTGCATTCATTGTTTATTATTTACTTAATTTACTTATTTATTGATTTGGATTAATTTATTACATTTATTTATTTATCATTTTATTTTATTTTTTATTTATTTTTATTTTTGTTCGTTTTTAGTTTTAGATTTTCGGTTACTAATCAGCAGAGATTCGGGGTATTTGATCATACAAACAATTCATGAGCCTAACACTTTTTCAGTCTGGATCGTCTTTTTTGAACTACTTCTTTTGAGCATGTATACTTGCGCGTACTATTCAGATAATCGAAATTTTAGGACTGCTAGTCACAAACACACACATTTTTTTTTTTGCAAAATTTACTGTTTCAGATAGTAAAAAATAGACAAGAATTCTTTTGGCTTGATGAATTCTGCCATTTGCAAACGTTGATTCAAAAATACCGAGTGACACCTCGGGAATCTGGTTCTTTTTATTATTTATCTTTCCATGAACAATGCATCCACAGGTGTGCGATTATCATAAAATTATTCTAACAGACCATTTCCAAAGATTAGCGTTTGCGATCCTTACCGGCCACTCCATCATTACAGCCTTTTGCTAGATTAAGTCAATTACACGCTTGCAACCTGTCTCTCTAATGACATTGTCACAATTGGATAGTTGCAGATTATTATTATGATTCTCACTGGGCATTCCACTATTATATCTCCGTGCCAATTGTTTGTAGTTGATGGGCATTTGATCCTCCCGAAAGTAAATAACAACGATAGTGAAAACACAGTCAAAAATAGCAAAAATATTTTCCACAAAACCCAAATGTACATCAACTACAAACAAGATGAATCTCCACTTAGAAATATTATAAAGAAATACACTACCCCAATTGACCCAAATAAAAAAAATCAAATTAATTATCTACTGCAAAAAAATCTAAAACAGCTAACCTTATCCTCAAAAATAACAAGTCAAAATTACAACGAATGAACATTATCTATGAGTTCAAATGACCCTTAAGGAAATGTGTTCCAGATCAAACGGAATTCAGAAATAATTACATCAATCCCATGATTACAGGCATATCCAAAAGCCTTACGTTACACGTATCTGACCATAGCTTATTAGAATCCATTTAAATACGCACACAAACTTATCAGATTCCATCCGAAACATAGTAGTAGAAAATATAATAACCTCATCCACATGTAAAAAAAAGATTAAATATAATGGTAGCCTTAATAATAAAAAGAAAAAGCCAACACTTAATAATATTAACTACGAATACGGCCACAATATGGTGTGTTCGGAAAATAAAACATCCCTCTAACACTAAAAGCATACACACTCAATTAAATTGAAAAATGAAATCATCCTTGATAATGGCTAATGGTATAGCGGAAAGTGCTCGGAAATATATAACATTTGGACAGTTTTACACACTCTGTCCCAAATAGAAAACAGTTGTACGAACACAAGAAACATTAAATAAAAAGCATAAACATGAATAAATGAAGGTTTGCTGCTTAAATACACTATATATATATATATATATATATATATATATATAATTTGGTATTAGGCTTTCATGTTCTTTTATGTGTCGTATGCGTCGTATCCCCTCTTGTCTCTTGTAGCTCTTAAGTTTTGCCTTTTTGTTATTTCTCCAAAACCCTGTTCTACCATCCAGTTATTCATGCTTATCAAGTATCTTACGCGCTGCTTTCCTCTGTCCGTCTTTCCCTCAATATATCCTGTGAGTATTAGGTTTTCCAAGCCCTCCTTCTACATTAACAGTTCAGTACTCTTCTTTGTTTCTCACGAAAGTTATATGTCTCTTAATATTCTGCTTAGCTTTTTGAATGCATCTTTGGCCATCCCTATATGTCTTCGGATCTCAATATCACACTTTCCGTCCTCTGTTAGAACAATTCCCAGATATTTAAAAAAAGAAGAGAAACCTAAAATAGAATACGAATAAAAAGAATAACAGAGAAGCAAAAAGAGGTGAAGAAAGATGGATGATAAAGATAGATAGAAGGTAGACAAAAAGAGGAAGTATGGGAAAAGATGAAGACAAAAAAAAAAAAACAAAAAAAAAAACAACAAAAAAACGAAGTCATAAAATGAAAAGTGTAAAGTAGGAAAGACAGAGTGAACGGTAGAAAGTAAAAGAGAATAAGAGAGCAATGAAATTGAATTAAAATGAAAAAAACAAACAAGAATGAGAGAAAAGAGAGCCTAAAGAAAGGAAAGAGAAAAAAGATCAGAAAGTTAGGAAGACAAGAAATATAGAAAAGAACGCACAAAAAGAAGAAAAAATAAAGGAAAAGACGGTAGTAAAAAGAAGAAATTATTTTGTGAAATGATTTTTAAATTATCAATTGCCTTGATAACTGTATCAGAAGAAAATGCACAGTTGTAGATTGAATAATATGATCATTGTAAATGAGCTCAATTCTTACTGAGTACTCAAGCAATCTATTTCAGTTAAAACTGGCTTGATTCTCAAAATACCTATCCTGCGGGCAAGGTCGTCATTCTGTAGCCCATAATGAAGCAAGCAATTCATCTGCTGTGAAAAAGGACTGTGAGAACTGAAGAGAGAATAAAACGAAACAGGATCGAAGTTCGAAACGTGGTAACAGATATAAGCTTACTGTTTCTTATGTTCAGATCAATTGTAATCTGATTTTGATGAATTTCCCGTCATGCCTCAGTTGGTTTTTCCCGCCAAGAACAGAGCACCAACGTCAGCGTTGTGAGGTCAATGAAGGTATTTGCTTTTTGATGTTATCTTCTAGAACATTTGTCACATCAAAAGCTATGCGCGCCCAAGCTGACTTGATTTGTAGTTGGAGTATGCAACGGTAGATAAAGTCTGACTGTCGAACAGATCCCGTTCAGCGTCTGCCTGGCTAAGTGGGTAGCGCTTTTTGGTGGGATTGGTGCGGGGTTATGGTTTTGGGCTCAGACAGGAGGGGAAAAAGGCGGGAAATAAGGCTGATAACATCCGCTTGTTATCAAGTCTGTTATTACAGTTTCGGTTGAAGATAGAAACTACTCGCGACTAATATTGGCCGTCGCCATTAAACGTTTTTTTTTTGCTTTATTTAGAGATTGGATTTGCTAAAATGTGACTAAGTGAATTTCTGATGAAGAAATGAATGAATAACGAATAAAAAATAGGTAAATAAACGAGAGAAGGAAAGAAATAAGCGAAGGAAATAAGTAAAGGAAGGTGAATGAGAAACATAAACGGAAAGCGTTAAAAGAATACAAGTAGGAGGAAAATATGATTTTTGCATTTAAGTTTAATTTTCTTTTGTTGATATGAAAAAACTATTCAGATTCATTTTTTTACAACTGTTACCTGCCGACACGTTAACAGAAATTCTTATTGTAGCGCTTACTGTTTATGTTAGTTATAAGCACAGTTTCTTGTAGAATGTAAATAATCAAATTTCTTTTGTAAAACAGTACCTCAATTACAAACAATCTGTTCTGAATCGTAAAATAAAATTGCAGTAAAACTAAGACATTATTTAATTTAAAAAGCTTTTAATTGTTTTTATGAATAAGATATATTATGGGCACTATTGTCTTAAGAAAATTCTTTTTTGATGAATAATTAATTTTTACATGAACTGTTATCATTAAAAAATTAATCAGAATAATTTATAAAGTTTTAAATCTTTTAAAATTCTGTATTAATTTTTAGATGTTAGGTGATATTGTTATTAAATGAAACCTATATTTACTAATCAAAAGTATAAAAGCTTACTACAATTCAGCGATCTCCTATATTTTAAAAAGAATGAAAAATTTCATTTTTTTGTATAAGCGTGTCGAATTTTGTAAATACGGACATCCATACACGGCATTATCAGAAAATAAATAACTGCAGTAAATTTAAAATGTATTGATAATTTTGTAAGGTTCCCTCAACAAATGTCTTCGTAAATAAGACTATAATAATAAACCCAAGGTTCGATAAAATATTAGATTACTTTAAGATTACTAGGTAGTTAAAAAAATTATATAAAAATGGTGCTCACGTTATATTCATCGTATAATTTTTACAGTTATGGTCCCCTTAGGAAAAAATTCGTAAGATTATCGAGAGAGTTGTTAATACGTCATAAAAATACTCACCTCTGTATTAAATTGCCTTTCCACGATAATTTAAATTAAAGTAAGTAACATTTGTTTCAAATCAGTCTAATTAAACTTTAAATAAGCTAATATTTCTCAAATAAAGTTTTTAAAAAAGTATATTTTATTTTTGAATATTTTTTAATAAAGAGCATCGTTTTGTATTGAGAGATTCGATAATATGATTGATTTTTATAAATTTTAACAATTAAAAGAAATCATTCTAATCAATTTAAATTCGGTTTAAAATACAGCATACTTGCTTATTTTCCATTATAATATTTTTTAATTTTTATAATTTCGTCGTCACGACATTTTTTCCTTTTGCCTTTATTCATATTGTCCTTTTACAGATATATTTTAGTTATATCTGAAATTTTTACACACACACACACACGGACAGACACAGACACACAGACACACACACACATATTGGTTTTATCTAGACAACATTTTTTTTATTTATTCACATTTGTTTGAACAACAACAATTTTTGATTTAAGAATATCAATAATTTCTTTGGCTGTTCTTTGACGATTTTCCTGGCTTACGGACAGAGTTTGAGCATAAATCGTCCAATGTTTTTTGTCCGTCTTCAGTTTTTATAAGCCATAATCAAAGAATCTTTTGTTGGCTAAAAGTTGGCTTTCATAGGTATGCGTTGTGTTTCTTTGGTGGTTTTCGAGTAGTGTGTCTTCAGACGCCAGCATGTGTCATGCTGCTATTACTTAAGTAACTAGCTTTCTCTTTATTTTTAAATGAGAAATATATTCAAAGTTTGTCGCTAAATATAATGAAATGTTATTGTGGCTGCATTTTTTTTAATGGCTAAGGCTTTTAATATTTTTAACTGATTCTTTGCAATTTATATGGTATCGTATTTTTTTTTTATTATCATCAAGTATTTTTCAGTTGTGTTATTTTTCTGTGTTTTGGGGATATAAGATTGAGTAACACACACACACTCAAACATACAGGCACACACACACACGCTCTCTCTCTCTATATGCTTATATATATTATTTACGCACACACATACACACACATGCATATACATATGTATGTGTGAGTGTGTTTGTGTATGTGTGTATGTGTTTACGTTTCATTAAAAATGACTGCCAAGATATTTCTGTACATTTGTTACTTTTGAACTTAGTGTATACCCAAATAATTGTTCGTTTCGAGCGCTTTCGGCTTATCTGTTAGGCATTTTCAAGGATTTTGTTTTACAGTTGTAAATGATGTGCGAGTTGCTGATATGTAAACATACATGAAATTATGGAGAAAGAGTTCCAAATTTGTTTTTCCTAAAAGCCAACGAATTCCAGACTCACGCCTCACTTATTCTGCTTACACACATAACAAGGTAGCTTGGAAAGTTTATGGCCCTTTTTGTTTGAAAGTTACTTCATTTTTGTCAGACGGTGCCTGGAATTGTGCAAATTTTAAGGCTCCGCAATATTTTACAAAAAATAATGTTGCTTGACATCGCTTCAAATTGGCAAATGGCATGTGATTTTTAATGTCCTCTCATATTTACAACCGAAGTCGGCTCAATCGCGTCCGTATCCAGATTTAGATTTCTATCCGGTAAATTAAAAATAGTTCATATTGAAGTGCAAACATGCCCTTTCGAAGACAATATTCAATGGTTTTATGAGCTTATGAGTGGAATTCGGAAAGAAATATGAAGCTACGAAATACAATTCTGAAAAAAAAAAAAACGTTGTCAGTACAATATAGTGCTGCAGGTTCGTAACAGCGTCAAATTTTAAAAATAAATAAGACAAATAGAAGAAAATATATTACTTGGCTTGAGACCAGGACAAACTCTGCATCCAATCGGGATTTCAGGTATAAACAACTCGAATGAAGATTTCATCAGACAAATCAGGTGAGATAGTAATTGTTTCGATAAGTAGTAAGAATGTTTCAACCTCGAACCAATGTTTAATCATACGGTCATCATTTGATTTAGACTTTTCTCGGAGAACTACAGCATGTATCTATCTATCTATCTATCTATCTATCTATCTATCTATCTATCTATCTATCTATCTATCTATCTATCTATCTATACCTGGTGGTTAGCCTGATAAGGACACCGCGCGATTGGGTGTTTGTGCCAAGACGAATAAACGCACACATGCATTCACATAGCTATGGATATATTTTTCAAATATATATATATATATATATATATATATATATATATATATATATACATGGGGGTACTGAAAATACTTTGATAGAATGGGCTACCGTACAGCATCTCACATGTTTGGTTCTCATGACAACTGGTGGCTCTGTAAAAGTATTAAATAAGGGTAATTTTCAATCTCTTCTCTTTTCACTCAATTTGGTTATAACTTATTGATAAAACAGAATTGTTTGCTCGAAAATACTCTTTCAATTTTGCTCTTGATTCATCTGGAGTATCTTTGCCAGACCTTCCACTTACAACTAGGTTCCCACTGAGGGGTATGCACGTAACTAAAATTGATCACCCATAAAGTATATGGACTCGATGATATTCCTGCAATTGTTTAAAAGAAATATGCTCCTGAACTGGTCCTCTTCTGTCTAAACTTCACAGCAAATGCCTTGCACTTTCTTGTTTTCCAGCTTGTTGGAAATCCTGTAGTTTCTGCTTTTAAGAATTCGGGTGAACCCTCCGTTACTTCGAAATACTCTTCTACCTCTTTTTGCACTAATCAATTCCGGATTGGTTAAGCATCACACATCATAGAATCTTCAATCATATGACTTTCGCTTTTCAATGCCATCTTCCGATGTGTTAACGGTTATTGTTGAAAGAGTCTGTCAAGCTTTAGATAGGAATAGTGAAGCTCGGGCTGTTACTTTATATATCTCGAAGGCGTTTGGCAGGGCTTGGCATGTTGATCTTCACAAGTTAAAAAGTTATGATGTTTCCGTTCGAATTTTTGATTTGATTCAATTTTTCTTATCAAATTGCAAAATGTAAGTTGTCTTGAATTGCCACTCTTCTAGATCTTTTTATATAAATGCGGGTGACCCTCAGGGCTACTTTGTTCCTAATTTTTATCAATGACATTCTCGGTCTTATCTGTTCTAGACACAATATTTATGCCGAAGTCACAAATATTTACTTCTGTCTTATTAGTAAGTCTGATCGGTTCGACAAATGCAAATTGGAAAGCTGACCTGAAAATAACCTTCAATCTGTTTTTAACTGGGACAATAAATGGCTTGTTAATTTTAACATCTCCAAAAACATTTTTAAACATATTCAGAATGGCTGATGCTAAATTCCAGGATACTAACTCATTGTATATTTTCGTTCTGACATTTTCCAACGTTATGTACTTGAACGCTTATATCGAGTCAATTAAGTCTGTTGCTCAGAAAGTTGGATCACTGTGTCCTACTAGACAATTATTCTCATGCGAATCTGTCTTAAACATTCATAAGTCTACCATTCGTCCAAGCACTGAATATTGATGAAACACCTGGTTTGGTACTTCTGAAATGTTTCTACAGATTCCTGATAAAATCAAAAGAAGAAACTGCAATATTAGCGGTCCTGATCTGGCATCTCGGCTTCAATCCTTTTCCAACTGTCGTAACGTAGCTTTCTTGTACCTTTCTATAAATATTTTCATATCTCCTCTTTAATAGCTCGACTTCATGAATTTAAGCATAGTGCTAGATTGGTAGCTAATTGTCATCATTTATTTTACTATTGAAATTGCTACGTTTATGCGTAATTTCTATGCCACTGCTTTCATGTCTTATATTTCTCATTTGCGGAACTCTCTTCTGGCTTCTTACTTTCCGGTCAACAACAATCATTAAAAGTTTAAATGAAACGTCAATCGTCATTTTGTGCTTCTTTGAATTTTGTTCTTTTTATTTTATTTTATTGTCCTTTGATTTCATCAAAGTTTTCTCGGTTTCATTCAATCTCAGCAAATCCCTGCATCCTCGTGGCTTTATCATTTTGTTTGCTATAAAATGATAAAAAGCCATTCTTAAATATCTGACTAAATAAACATTAATTTTTGTAAATTAGTCCGAGAACTTTTCAACGCTCCACGTGTGTATATATATATATATATATATATATATATATATATATATATATATATATATCTGTGTGTGTGTGTGTGTGTGTGTGTGTGTGTGTATTACAGTAAGTTTCATTTTGTACAAGGGCTGGGGACCACTCGGGGTAGAGGGTTACGTTAAGGGGTAGTTTATATGGCTAGGAGAGTTAAGATAACGGTTAACTGTAGACTTGAACAGGTTAAGATTATAGTGATCGAGGAAAAACCCTCTTGGGAGTCTGTTCCACAGAGCAGTGGTTCGCGGGAAGAAGCTGTTCGAGTGGACTTTATTTCTCGCCGATGTAATACGGAGGAAACCTGACTGGTTTGCTACTATGCAAGTGGTGAGGTGGGTTTTAGCCTTGAAGTTTAGACCTGGCGGAGCCAAGGAATGTAGTTCGCCCGAGCACTTTTCATGGAAGTAGCAATAGAGCAGTGAGAGACTCGCTACATCCCGCCTGTGACAGTGAGGTTGGATGGTATGTATCAAATATGGATTGGAATCCGTCAGAATCATAAGATAAGCAACAAATAGGAAACGTTTATGAAATTGACACATTTCACTTTTATTTAAGCTTCATCAGAAAATGAAATATGGTGGGAAAAAAACACAGAAATAAAACAGGCCATAATTTTGATTAAATAAATGCCACCCTGATTAGAAAAGACATAATTAGAAAATTAGAAAAATTCAAAAGGAATCTTGATAAATATTTTACCATCAATAAACACACATCAAACAGACTTTATTTTACCACCGAATTTTATAAAATTATAAAAGATCTGTCTACCTGCAACCAAAACCGAAATTCTTTCACTCTCACACAAACCATACATCAATCAACATATGGACACAACCAGACATAAATAAAAATGCCCACTAGACGGACAAACGCACACACACATCAACCAAATCCCGCATAGAGTAACTAGAAACGTGATACACAAACACATAAAAATTATACAGATGAAGGCTGTTTGACTGAACAACTACTTATGGCGTTTGAAAAACAAACAACATAAAAATAAAAAAAATAAATTTTTTTTCTTTTCCCCTCCGTATTTCATTTTCTGATGAAGATTAAATAAAAGGGAAACAACGTTACAAACACTTTCTGCTAGTCTATTAGCCATTTTCAAGGATTTCGTTTGTTCTATAGCAATTGGTGTGTAGGTTGCTGAGATATACATATATTTTTAATTCTCAAACACGTTCAGTACATAATAATAATTGCTGACATTAAGGGTTATTTTTTTTGTTTTTGATGATGAAAAATAATAGGACTCATCACACAAATTACAGTAGTACAAGCAAAATCCTTAAAAATGACGAATAGCTTAGCCGAAAGCAAAGCAGAATGAACAATAAACACACACACACACACAAGACTTAACCGAAGTATCTTGTCAGTCATTTTTAATGGAACATGCTATAGAGTGATTGCTGCTGAAATACATAAATCCCTCCCTATATATATATATATATATATATATATATATATATATATATATATATATAGAGAGAGAGAGAGAGAGAGAGAGAGAGAGTGCGAGTGATACAGAGAGAAGTGATAGAGAGAGGGGGAAGAGAGAGAGAAAAGAGAGAAACAAGAGCGTGTACACATATACACCAATTCTTAAATTTTTATTTTGTATTATTCTCTCAGAATACCAGAACACACACACATACACACACACACATACACACACACACATACACACACAAACACACATATACATATAAACACGCACACACACACACACACTATATATATATATATATATATATATATATATATATATATGCAGATCATAACTTATCGGTGAATATCTTGTGGTAACCCGTGTTAGAACGTAATCAAGCCGCATGAGGTCAGTCTTGTTAGAGTTTAAATCAGCGATACACGCGTCGTATAAATAATTCGCATCTGACAGTTTTGGTGCGGACATCAAAAAACGTTATCCCCCTGTCGCTCACCATCACCAGCCATCGCGGATTTTATTTATTGACCCTCTTCAACTGTTTGTTTTTATCTTGCATTACTATAAAAGCGATTCAGCGCCATTTTTCATCTCTTTTTGAGCACTTCCTGCTGTTTCTCATCTTTTCAGACATCATTTTGCTTATTAAAAGAAAAAATAAAGAGAAAAGCGAGATTAATTAATTATCTTTTGGGGGTTTTATGGGTGTTTGTCACAAGACAAATCTCTATCGGCCTAGTACAGAAATGCTTCTCACTGTAATATAGCATTCTCTACATGAAGAAGAATAACGTGTAAATTCTTATGTTGAAAGCCGAATTTGAATAGAAAGAAGAATCCAGAAAATACACGGAATATTCGTAATATTACGAGATTGAAGGAATTCATATTTTAGTTAGTTATGTATGAAAAGAAATCAAATCATCAACAAAAGAATAATATATATATATATATATATATATTCACATTGTTTATATATAAATAATTAGTAGCGCATAGTGAGTGCTGATGCTAATAAAACTGCTCGATGTATAAAAAAAAGTTTATTTGACAGTAATGCCTCATTCAACGTCTTTTATTAAATAAAACAGAAAAAGAATATTTATTGACTCTTTTAGTGAGTTTCTCTTAGTATTGAAAAACTTGCCGAAATTATAATATTTATTAATACTCAAGTTCTCTCTCGTACTGTAAAAGGCTTTAATCTTTTTTTAGTGGCTGAGATTTTATTTTATTATCGTTCAAAATTTGATAAAAATTAACAGTGCCATTTACTATATGTTTGCAGATTTCAATTTATTGAGGTGACAGGTCAATCTTCTCGAGGCAAATGTTGTGATATAACCAACATATTTGTTTTTATTTCAAAAACGACATAGTTTCCTAAAAGACAAAAATATTGAAATACAACATTGATCTTTTCATATTTTTTATGGAGAAGTCAGGTATATTATAAATCTTGGGTTATTATTACTGTCTATGAAAGTTGTATATCTACAAATTATATTTTATTTAACTTTCCGCATTTTATACAATAGGCATAGATCTGGTTACAGTAAAATAAGTTAATAGTAATTTGGCTTTGGTTTATAGAAGGATTTTATATGTATTAGTTTGATTAATTGTCAGTAGAATAATTTTATTTGTTCATCGACGATGTAATTAGGAGATACATTATTACTAAGTTTCTGTTTAATTTTAGATCGTTCTTTATAGTTTTCGTGAAATTCTGAGTTTCCTTCTAAGAAGTAGAGAGTAATGATTAAAGGGTTTTCTATGATAATTACAATAGTATTCTTGATAGAAACATCAGTAAATGAGGTTTGAACGTGAAATGAAACAAGAATTTGATTTTGTAGTAAATTTAGAACCTGAATAAATTAGTCAGTGGAATTTATACTATACTTATTATGATGCTATTAATTGGTTTAACATTTTTGATAATTGGTACACAAGGGTGGAAACTTGAGAGAGAAACGTTTTTGTGTATTTTGACAATCACCAACTATTTCCTGGAGTTTAACAACCGATCTTTGCAATATTAGCGTTGATATGTTTGATGATTTCGGGTTTAAGAAGTTGGTGAGGCATTTACAGTAATAGAAATAATTCACTGTTAGTAAAATTTGTTTCAGTCTTGGAGCTCATATGTTAAAATGCCTATAATTAGTAAAATCAAATTTACAACGTGATGCTATATCCTAATCAGAATATATGAATCCACGTTCATTCCAAACTTTAAACTGAAAGCAATATAAAAGTTATACTATTTCTAAAGTTTTTTTTCCCTAAAAACGACTAAGGACAGTCTAAAATTCTCGTGTGTTAACATTTAATTTCGGCAAAGTTGTTTTTAATGTTTCCATCTAAAACAAAGCGAACAATTCAACACCAGAAGAATGCCATCAAAAGAATAAAGACTTTTTCACGCCAATTGACACTCTATTTATATTTCCATGGCAAATGTTCAGACGAGCTATATTCCTTAGTTCTACCAGCTCAAACCATTTCATCTACAACACGCCTTATTATGTACATAGGATTTAAACATTTTTCATTCATTTCGTATTTTATTAGTAAGAAGGTATTTACACTAAACAACTTCTTTCTGAGTACCACTACTTTGTGGAAAAAACTCCTGAGAGGATGCTTCCTCGATCATTTAAATCATAATCTTTTTAAGTCTAGAGTCAGCTATCATTTATCCTAAATTTTCTTACAATCTGCACTTGCATCCATACAGCAACCTTATTCACTAGGGTTAGGGTTATATAGCTATATTGAGTGGCTCTTGCGCCTTGTATTGGGTAAATATTTAATAATGGAAAATTGATTTTCTTTTACAATATTAATTGCTTTACGAAATTTCTGTCAACAGAAAACACTGTTCATCCCGTGAATAATGACAATAAAATTCTTAATTCAAAAAGAAAAATTGTAAAATTGACATTTTTTAAACAGTTTATTTGCTTCATCTAAGTATGAGAAGTTATGTGGAGTGAATTTAGTTATGCTTTGTTTATATTAAGCAGAAATTCTATCTACAACAAGATAAACGATTATATTTGACTTGTATAATAACTTAATCAGTAAGAATCGCTTCGTTTTCTAAGTATGATAATGTTTGCAGGACCAATAGGCAGTTTATTTTACTTTTTTCTTTAATTAGCAGCAAGGAAAATTAAGCAATGAATTAATAATTTAATCCTAAGACAATGTTTATCAGTTCTCCATTACACACACACACATATACATACATACATATATATATATATATATATATATATATATATATATATATATATATATATATATATATATAAAAGTGAACATTGAAGACAACACTTAGAGGCGACAGGCTGTTTCATGCTAGGCGCAATCGTCAGGCCTGATGATTGCGTCTAGCATGAAACAGCCTGTCGCCTCTAAGTGTTGTCTTCAATGTTCACTTTTATATTTACACACGCTCTATCTCTGATATTGAGCATTTTATCCCATAAATATAGCACATATTAAGGGTATATTTCTTCATATATATATATATATATATATATATATATATATATATATATATATATATTTGCCGAAGTATTTCATTATAGTTATGATCCCATGATAGAAAAATGTTCTGTTTGATTAACAATATCTGATAGTCAAGAAGGAAACCATTAAGATCTTTTTATTCAAACATAAAGGCATTAAGGAAATTTGTGAAGTAACAATAGTATAGACTTCTAATAACTTCTCGAAAAATAATTGCAGGTATCCTTTTGAAAGATTGAATTATTTTACCAAAGTTGCAATGGGGGTTTCAGGCAAATAGAAGAAATGCAGACATCATTTTTAGTGCTGCGGGAGAAGTGTTTTGAACAACGTTAGAACTCAAATTGTTGTAGATTTGACCAAACCATTTCAGATGGTCAATCCGAGCAAATATTTTGGGAAGAGTAATGACTTAACCCTTCGAGGCTGAAAATGGCGTAAAGTAAGGTGACCTAATGATACACACATACTTTTCTATTTACTTTATAATTATTATACTTGATCCATTTCAGGTTTGTAATCAATTAGGTATTAACATTTTATACAGGTCATCAAGTCCGGTTTCCTGCTTTTCTGTCAACCGCGATCTTCAATAATTTAAATGCAAATTCAATCATCATATTCTTCCTCCTTAAATCATATTTTTTATTGTCCTCTCTGTGTCGTTCCCTTTTAGTAACTCCCCATGCATCCTTATGGCTTTTATAGCCTTACATGGGGTAAAATGATTTTAAAAAACGCTTCAATCTGCGACACTTTGATGCAAATAGCAAGGTGTTTCAATCTCTGATACACAATCTTTTGTATGCAGATGACTGATCTAGTATTACAATCTGTCATAGAAATACAAGAGATCGTAAAAACTCTCCTAACCCTGTAAAAAATCTGGCCTCACTATGTCCGGGTAAAACAGTTGTTATATTTCAGCTGTTTCCAGGCAACCCCTATACTAAACAATCTATTTTCATTGACGGATATAAAATTTCCTAATCTTGGCAGCATAATTGACCACTCTTGATGATGATATCGCTATTAGAATACAGATGCCTTTCCTTCACTAAAAAATCTTGTGTGATCGAGAAAAGGAATAAAGAAACAAAGACCAATGTTTACAACGCATGTTTTAACGAGTCTTTTTATTCCTGTGAAACTTGTTTTATCTACTGTAGGCAAATAAAAACACCGTTATGTATTCGCAACATCCTGGAAATCAATGTTCTGTTTCATCAACCAAACTCTGAAGATCTTTCAAGTGCTGATTCTATCAACAGTGAAGGAAAGGAAACACGTTCGTATCTATTTGGAGCAATCGCTCAAGATATGTATGATGGAAGATCTAAACTGGAAAGTCAACACTGTCGACAGAAACAAGTAGAGATTGAACATCCAATTTTTAACAATCAGTAATTACAAGATCAAACAAATAGTGTATGGTCAGAAATGAATGGGCCATTAATAAAAATATCCTACAATTTGTATGTTCGGAATGCAAATCGTACCTGTTCATTCCAAGCAGGACTTTCCTGTCAGATGAAACCCAGATGCAAGTATCAAGTTTGTCTGGTTAACAATGATCTTACCTGCACACACTGAAGTCGTATTCTAGTCAATTTGGACTGACCAGACTCTTGAAAATCTATAACTAGCGAACATAGGAGGCACAAACTTAACAACGATCAATGACCTATATTTACTCTCTGCGCAATAAATTTTGCAACTCGGTAGATGGCTTCAAGAGCCATTGTCAGGCTCATATATATATATATATATATATATATATATATATATATATATATATATATATATATATTATAGTGAGCATTTCTTATTAAAAATAGACACCTGATTTTTACTTATTAAAGTGTATATAACATCTACCGACCTGCGTATTCGAGAAGAGAAAATGTATCTTCTATCAGGAATCGAACCTGCATTTTCGTTTGCTTTACTGTTCTCCTGCGAAGTAGCCTACAGTAATCAAGGCCCTTTTTACCCTATTTAAGCAAAGCAGATCCTTTTCATTCAGTTTACTTTTCTCGAAAGCCCGTATCTGCTCGGTTTCGTATACGAAATATAAACAGTGGATTCCTAAAAAAATAATTGATTTATTTTTTAATTCGACATTTTTATTATTTCAAACGTTATTGTAGCGGGCACTTCTTATTTGAAATAGACAATCTATTTTTATTTATTAAACAGTGTGTATTACGTCTATTGCGATGCCGATAAAAATGTAGTTTACTTTACAAAGGTTAATAGACATAATAAACACTGTTTAATAAATATAAATGAGGCGTCCATTTCAAATAAGTGCCCACTACAATGACGTTTGAAGTAATAAAATGTTGGATTAAAAATAAATCCATTAATTCTTTATATATATATATATATATATATATATATATATATATATAAGCTTACTAACCATCACCCTGTAGCAGACGCCCGATTTTTTTTCTTGTAATCATACATCTAAAAGGAACAAACGAAAAAAATTATAAAATCAATTTTAAAAAATATTCTCCCCAGGAACACTTTTGCTTTTCAACGTTGAACTACTACTTTCGATTTTTTTCTTCCGTTTTTCTATAGAGCGTTTATTTAACGTCTTTCTACAACTTTTTTCAATAAAACAGATATACAAATGTCAGCTTTCACAGACAGAAAAGATGACGTAATTTGGAGAAAATGGTGCCCGTGGGTGTCTTGGGCTGGAAATTTTGTCTTTTGCTGCTAACAAATTATTTTGCATCTCATAATGGCATGAGTCAAGGGATCTATCTTACATAAATGGCAACATTAGGGTTGAAGGAGGGTAACTTTTGGCGTTTATGTACGCATAGGAATTATAACTTTTTTATTTATACTTTTTTGTGTGAATATAATTTTTGTTGTTATTTTCTTCGAATTCTTGTACAAGTATAATTCCTGCTACTTGTCATATTCTGTTCTTTATTTAATCAAAATAAAATTTTCTTAAAAAATAAATTCTATTTATTATTTGTTTTTCTATCATTCCATTGCACAAAGCCAGTAGTCAACCATTTTTTTAAAATCCTACAAATAATTGATTTGATCAAAACTTTTTTCACATTTATTATTAGTTTATGTTACTTAGTCCATAATACTTAAAAATATCAGTCCATAATACTTAAAAATATGGTCAGTTTAACAATCATGGCATAATTTCTCCTTGCGAACCAAGTAAACTAAGGCATCCAGTATTATGACTAATACATTCCACGTTTTTCAGTGTATAATGACAACTCTCACATCAATTCTCATTTAAAATGTCAGAATTGTTATATTTTTATTTATTGACACCAGCGCAAAAAATATAAATAAATAATTACAAAATCGTAACATATTTTTGTATATTATGTTTAATAATTTAGGAAAGTCAAAAATGCGTTTCAAATGGAAAACGTTGTTCTGTTTAAATGAATGTGTCAAAAATGGTTTGTAAAGTCTAGTTCAGAGGATTTCTTGTTGAGTGATGTTCCACAGGCGAGAACAAGAGTTGATAGCCTAAAATCAAAATGTTACATATAATGACATTATACGATGTAGGAAAGCGTCAACATGAGCAAAAGCAGTCAAGCTTTGAAAATTATTTGCGCCAACTTCATTATGTTAGTCTCTTTGTTGTGTGACTTCAACACGTTAGACAAAAGAAACTACTAGAACATGTAGTAATGTTAACTCTTTTATCGTTAAGTAATTTTTTACCCTTTACCATCTCTCATTATCTCTTTTCTGCAATTCGTTCACACAAGGTCATTAAATTACTCGCTGTTTCCCCTGCTTGTATATTTGAAGAGGCGTTTATATATATATATATATATATATATATATATATATATATATATATATATATATATATATATATATATAATTTCAGAATAGCAGATGAAATTGATATAATCAATCTTCATGGAAAAGAATTTATTTGCGAAAACATAGACATATAAATACCAGTATATATGCAGCACAAGATTAATTATATTAGTCTCTCTCTCTCTCTCTCTCTCTCTCTCTCTCTCTATATATATATATATATATATATATATATATATATAAATGAACAAAAATACTACGAGATATAGTTTTTATACCTTTTAAAGATATACATACATATGTAGTTTTATATGCATACATACATACACACATACATATATATATATATATATATATATATATATATATATATATATATATATATATATATATATATATATATATATATATGGAAAAAGATTGATTGTTAATGACTGGAAAAAGGATCGTTTCCATCGAAAGGTAGGTAGAATTATAAATTATAAATATGTAATTATATAAGTCATGTTAAAGACGATGTAAAAATTTTAAATGATTTCATTTGTCCAAGGTCAAGCTCATAAAAAACATCATTAATTAAAAAGAGATGAAAATGACGGGGAAGACATCGAATCTGCGGAATGAGGCCTGGGTTTACTCATTGGAATGAATTGAAGCATTTTGAGATTTAATGAAGCGTTACAAGTATTTATCTTTTCAAGTGATAGATAGATCTATCTATCTATCTATCTATCTATCTATCTATCTATCTCAGTATTTTGGCATCAATCATTAGCTCTTCCTCCTCGAAGCCAATTTAGTTTTAGTTTGGTGTCAGTCTGTGAATGATTGTTGGTATTATGCGCGCGTGTGTGTGTGTATAAAATATGATCATTGAGAAAAAGTGTTAAAGATTACGCTTTACCAATGTTAATATATATCATAGCTTACATATATGATAGGGACTTTTCGTTTGATCAGTTTTCTTTCTTTCTTTTGTATTTTTCAGCTTAATTTTCTCTCTTTTTCTTCCTGTATTTTCTCTCTCTTTCTCGTTCATTGTTATCCTCGGAATGTTTTCTGTATTTACTTCTTATATAAACTGTTCTCTTTTTTCTAGTTTTTTAATGACTATTTCTTTTCTTTCTCACAAACAAATCTTTTCTAAACGCTTTTTCATGAAAACCCATTTAAGCCTTTTTAATAAGAAAAGCCTTTGCGCTTGGTAGGCGTCTATCAATCTTTGTCTAACATATTTTCGAGGATTTCCTGATATCCATACTTATATGATAGACAAAAAATTGACAGAAGAGATAATTAAACAAATTCTTTTTAATATATATATATATATATATATATATATATATATATATATATATATATATATATATATATATATGTGTGTGTGTGTGTGTGTGTGTGTGTGTGTGTGTGTGTTGCTTATCCCTATTTTCCAAGGTAATTAAACGAATTACATCATATAGCTATATTTATTATTTTCTACATATATATATATATATATATATATATATATATATATATATGTATATATATATAGATGCATAAGAATTCATGCATATTTATAACTATATACGTATTTATAAGTGTGTGCATACAAATACATACGCATATATATATATATATATATATATATATATATATATATATATATATATATATATATAAGCATATGAGTGTTTAAGCAGACATATATTCATGTGTAATTATATTCATATAAGTTTCTATATTTACATATATAACTATATAAGAATACATGTATGTGTAAACATACACACACACATATATATATATGTATATATATATGTGTGTGTGTGCGTGTATTAATCAAAGTAAAGTTTATATAAAAAATTAAAGTATATTTTAAAATATTTATAATTTCTAACGAAATTATTTTTTTCTGTTATTAATCCGATATTTTTTCTTAGTATCGTTTAAAGTAATAAACAAAAAACCTTTATGTATACAAATATATCTACTTACCTTTTTTAAAGATATATAAGCATGCACGTATACATGGACACGCGGGAACAATCACACACACAAAAAAGTATAAATATATATATCCGGAAATATATACATTTTGAGACCGTCATTTTAACCATACATATTGCATTTTAAACTAAGTTTTTTCTTTTGTTATTTTATATACAAAGAAAATTATTTTAGATAAAATGATTAAATAAATGTTGTAATATATTCCCTAAATTTTCAAGTCATTCACGCATATATGTATTTGTATGCGTGCATGTGTGTGTATGTGTGTATGCGTGTGTATGTGTGTACGTGTATATGTGTGTGTATATGTGTGTTCCCATCTCTTGTACTTTGAAGCATTTATGTAACATATGATGATATTGGTATCATAGCGTAATTTTTATTATATATATCTTCATTTATCTATTATTTTACAATGGAAAGAAAGTTCCGCAAAATATAAAAAGTTCTCGAACATACATATATACATACATACATCCCTGCCTAACTTCTCACTTAGAACTGATTTTCTGCTGAGTGATATGTATATACCCCTTCCATGGTATCTGCTATCATTTTTAACTTTGATCGCCACAAAGCATGTGGACCCGATGGCATCCCTGTAATAGTCATTAAGAAATGTACTCCCGAACCGGCTGCTGTTTTCTTAAAAACTGTATAATATAATATCCCTCGTTACAGGAGTATTGAACAACTCAACTCTAGACGCTGGATCTAACCCACGCCTTTATCCACTGGACTATGTTGTCCTAATGTCCCAGTAACCATATAAGTGCTTATATTGCAATTTTTGTTGACATTAATTGCTTTTCTCTAGCACTCTTTATTACTGGTTGTCATATTGTATTCATTTCTATGCTTGGCCGGCCCAGGAGATTTTTGTGGCCTAACATATGTGCTGAGTCCTTAAGTTTTTTCTATTTTTCAGTGATGTTCTCTATTATTTCAGCCTCATCTCTCAGGGGGCAGTGATCTCCCTTTTACTTCCATATGTGGTCAGCTACGCCTACGTCTATTTTCCCTCGTGTTACCTATTTACGATGTTCTTACAGTCTTCCCTTAAGGGGCGGCCTGTTTCTCCTTTATATTCCTTAACACAGATGGACGGGATGGCATACACATAGTCCTTAGTCATTTTTTCCTCTGGGTATGGGGCTATCGGAGTAAGATGTCCTCAAAGACACATGGCTCAGTGGATAAAGGCGTTGGTTAGATCCAGTGGCTAGATCTAAAGAGTTGTGAGTTCAATACCTGGCTACTGCAGTGGTGAACCAAAACTTAGGGAGTTGTGTTAAAGGGAAATAGCTGAGACATCCGGAAGAGGCAGGCATGGTACATGGAACTAGTGGACGAAAAAAGAGTTCGGTTCGAAATTCCAATCATTTGAAGAAGGCCGGAGCTTACAACGGCTGAAACGTAGTGAATATGGCAATGAAAATGAGGATAACAGTCTGAATTATGTAAATAATATAAGTAGTACATGAGCAGTCATTGTACTAACCATATTTATCTGGATGAAGAATGGAACCCAAAATACATGCAGGCGTTGTTTAATTCTCTATTGAAGTAACGAAGTAAATACCTTTATATTTATAATCATGCAAACATTTTGGGGAATATGACCGAATTAAAAATGTTCTTGTGTCGTATTGTGTATTTTCTAGGTAGATAGAATGAATATATTCCTCATCATCTCACATCATAATTCTTTTAAAGAAACGTTAACCTTAATTTTTTTAGATCATTCAAATCTAAATATTGCGCTTAATTTTTTCCATAATTTCTCCTGACATTGACGAAATATATTAAAATTTTTTTACAAGCGGTATTCAGGACATGTTTTAACCCAATTCTTTTTTTTCTTTTTTCTATCGTATTATTCGGCAGGTCATCTACTCCAACTATAACTATAAATATAAAAAGATTTAACTGTCGACAGAAGTGAAGACTTCAACCCACGGGAAGGAAAGGGATGCAAATTCGCAACAAATCTGTCACTCACAATTCTAAAGAAATAAAAAAAAAATACATGAACAAAAGCAATTCATTATTGGTTGCTAATGTTTTTTCTTCGTTCAATGGTGTGAGCTGAACCAAACTGCGTTAAGCTTACTAAATAATTTGGTCTTGACTGAAATAGTTTAGAATTTCCTATAGTTTAAAAAGAAATCTCATTTTAAATCATTCTTTTTTTCAAAATGACCACTTTTAACACTTTCTTAATTCCACTCTTAGCCAAAAGCACAAGTTTTCTTTTTTAAATTCTTTCTTTTTCATCGTCTCTCGTTCTACACATTCATCCTCTCTCTTTTTCACTTTCAACCGCTCTCTTTCTCACTTTAATCCTCTCTCTTTCTCACTTTCATCCTCTGTTTTTGTCTCTTTCATCCTCTCTCTTTCTCACTTTATCTTTCTCCCTTTTATCTCCTCTCTTTCTTACTTTTATCCTCTCTCTTTCTCTCTTTCATCATCTCTTTTTCATCATCTCTCTTTTTCACTTTCATCCTTTCTCTTTCTCACTTTCACCCTCTCTCTTTCTCTTTTTCATCCTCTATATTTCTCTTTTTCATCTCTCTTACTTTCATCCTCTCTCTTTCTCTTTTTCATCCTCTCTCTTCTACACTTGTCCTCTCTCTTTCTCACTTCCAATCGATTTGATACTCCCTCTTTCTCACGTTCATCCTCTCTCTTTTTCACTTTCATCCCCTGTCTTTCTCGCTTTCGTCTCTCTCTTTTTCACTATCATCCTCTCTTTTTCATTCTCTCACTTTCAACCGCTCTCTTTCCCAGTTTCAATCTCTCTCTTTTTCACTTTCATCCTCTCTCTTTCTCACTTTCATTCTCTCCCTTTTCACTTTCATCCTCTCTCATTCACCCTCTCTCTTTTTCACTCTCATCCTCTCTTTTTCTCACTTTCACTTTGGCATTTCCATCATAAATGTCGTATTTGATAATAAAACCGAACCGCCATTTTACTTTTAATATTAAAATATTAAGACATTTGGTCTTGTCCAACAACGGCTAATCTTTCACGTCTGGATTTCAAAGATTCTACAGGATACTTCAACTTCGCTTATAGGACTCGAAATATTTTTCAACCACGTATTTAGGAAAAAAGCATGTTCTTAAATGCCATCAAATATGTATATTTCGGACAGATTTATATACATATAATCCCTTTTCCTCTCTTTTACCGCTCTTGCATTTTCTTTCTCACAATTACTCACTTTATTTCTGCGTATATCTTTTAAACTCTCTTAAAAACATACGCGCACACACCTTCATAATCTTTATACGGTTTTTTCAGATACAATTATCTTATTTATCGCCTGTCTTCTTCACTTTACTTTGTAAATATTTTCACATATGTCACATGGATTCATTTTCCGATTTATAAAATACTAGCCTAGACGTTAGGCTAGCATCTGTGGAGAGGTTTTTGAACTTCGGCCTTCAGAGAAAGTGAGGTTATAAGTTGTCAAGTCGATTTGAATTGTACATTTTTTTCAAGAGAATGAAAACAGTCTGAAAATAAATCTGACTGACCTTAAAAACTGCGATGGGTCAAAGCAGTGCGTCCATGTTTGTAAGGAATGAAATGTATGCCAAGACATTTATATACCACTCACACACGCATTTAAATACGTAGAAGTGCTCGTGCAAACACATACACACAGACATATAAACATACATATGTATAATTATTTGCACACTCAAATAAAGTTACACACACGCACGTACACACTCATAGATAAACATACACATACCCTTGCAAAACATACGCAAATTCGTACATAAACATACATACACCCGTACATACATATGCATTAATGCGTATGCTTAAATAAGCAGCTTTACTATACTATATATTTCTATACTTTTTCTATACAAGTCGATAGAATTATTTGGCACAGCAAAAGTGATTGGTAATTGTAAAATCGACGATTATCAAGGTCAATAAATCCTAATTTTAGTCTCACCGAAAAGAAATTTCTACAAACTCCGTATATTTTAAAATAATCGCTTTCAAGACAAAAAAAGCGTTTAAATTGTGATTTTTGAAATTTCTGTTTTAATTTCCAGGATGAGAAGTTATCATTATTTGCATTTCTCTCATCATTGTTGCTACTATCACAACGTTTCGGCCATTATGATGTCCTTCTTCAAGTATCTGTCGCTAGGTTACAAAACAATGGTCTATTTGATTAAGCAAAGATTAGTGAATTTGGTGGATCCTATATTAAACTGACTGCTCCACTCGTTAAAAATAATGAAAAATTTGGCGAAGTATAATTTTCAGATTAGCATTCATTAGTCAGAATTGAAAAAATAATCATTTTTTTTATCATTTTTAGAATGAAGTCCTGTTCATAATATAGATGTAATGTCAAAATCGATCAGTGACATTTTTTCTGTAATTAGTTTTAATTTACAAATGACAAGTTTGAAATTGAGGATTTTCCTCCTCTTCCAATTCCTAATGAATATATTTTGGCAAAACAGATTTATTTTAAATAAAGAATATTTTGATGCGGTTTACTTTGAAAATGTATTTTAAAAAAGCAATTGTTTTTGCAACAAAAATAAAATTACTTTAAGAAAATATTAAAACCAAGCACTTATTTAACAAAATCTTTTAAACTTATGAAATTTAGGGTTCGGCAAAATCAGTCGTACGCAGTTGTAGCGGTTTAAACGGCCTCAATTCAATCCGTACATTTTTTACTTTACAAATGTGTCAATCTTCACTTTACTGTATGAAATACAAAACAATCAAATGTGTGATTTTTATATAGTAAGAGTTGTAATTAATAGCAGGAGTTATTCATCTTTAACTTGAAATTCTTAAAGCCTTTTAAGAGAAAATATTTTATATGAACTCGCAGAAAAGATTTCAGTTAAGGAAATAAAGTTCAGTCTCAATGAAAGAAATGTTCAAAGTTGCTTTTTGAATAAAATGTTTGTTCTTTGAAACTGTATGTTCTTTGAGTTGAATTCTTGTTGTGTTTGATAGAAAAACGTAGATGTTAAAATCGAAGTGTAATTTGTTGGTGAGTGAGTGAATTCGAAGTTTGGGATTATGTTAGAAAATCTAAGAAACTTCAAAAGATTTGAACGCCGTGAATTTGTTAGAAGTTGATAAGTTTCTGTTGCTTGTAGTTGAAGAAGTGAATAAGATGAGTTAAGAGATGTGCAATGTTCGTACTTACGTGTGTGCGTGCGCGTGTCATGCCGTCTTCCTATAAGGGACAGATGTAATCTCTCTAACGTTACATCTTGTGTGTGAGAGAAGGCAAAAGAGAAAGAGTTAAAAATGTTGCTAAGTATTTATAATGTTGTATGCCGCGTGATAGGCTAGAAATACATAGACAGATTTTTGGCGGTAAATTAATTTTAACTGTGCGAACGTAGACGAAAGCATGATATTAGCATTAATTGACCAATAAAAAATCAGAGAAATATCAAGGCTCTCTAATTCACTTTGGTGTTTAGTTTGTACAAAAATTGACGTCGAAAGAAAGTGGTAACGGAAGCCTAAACAGGTATTAATAACGTAAACACTTTTTCAAATTTGACATTTGTAAATAAAAATTAAGTACTGATAACTCTTTAAAATAAAAGGAGTTGATTTGACATTGTATTTATACCATAAACAGGTCCCCATTTCTAAAATGACAAAAATCAATTTTTTTCGATACTGACACATGCGATGGCGTGAGAAAGAGTTAATAAATGCGGTCCTAGAAAAATTATTCCCGAACTAAAAAAAACGTTTGCCTATTTTTACGAGCGGACAAGTCAATTTAAGTAGTGCCGATCGAGTTCAGATTTTATGACACATTCGTGTGAAACTACGTAAAAGCAGGAAATAAAGGACCTTACTTGTTAAGATCTGAACTGATTTCTTGTAATGTGCTGAAATTTTCAACCCGATACAATTTAAAATTGCAGGATGATAATGTTACTGTGGGATAGTACAGTTTTAACAATTTTAAATCATTTATATTTCTATTACACACAGCCTGCTGAATAAAATCTGTTTAAACTGACATATATGTGTGTGGCAAAGGTGTGAAATCTAATCATTTGCTTCAGGTCAGTTGCTGTATCACAGATATAGCGATGAAGTTGACACATACTTATCGTAAAGGTGTGAAATCGATGTCTCCCTTCAAATCAACTTTGTTCACATGATCACCATTCTGTGTTGATTTTGACAAACGGTAAGAATAAATGTTTAAATTTTATCTCCCTAGTATCAGAGATAGTTCTGTGTTTGGCACCAGAGGTCTAAAGATGCAAGTAATATAATAATATTTTACAAAGCCGATATTGAGGGAGGTAAACATACTTTATTTGAAAAAATGACGCCACACAATCTTTCTGTATTAAATTCTTCTTTCTTTTGTTCTGTATATACGAAGCTCAGATTTTAAAGAACAGCCTTTTATAACCATTTTCCGCCGTGAAATGAATGTCTCTTTTAATTTTGATGTATTCTTCAATAGCCCTCACCGCAAATACCTCAAATCTATTCAAATAATTTTTACCTCTAAATCTGAGAAATAAATAGGCCAAGAAAAAGTCAATTGGTTAGAAACAAGCAAAATTATTACCAGTATAACTCTATATCTCCGCAAAGTAAACGCTTCCATTTCGGCATTTTGTTTTTTACATCTCTGACCCCAGTTCAATTTACAGGTATCTCGGCCGGTAGTGACGCGTGAAAATAGGGGCACTGTTAAATGATAAACAATGGCTTCAAATCGCTAAACAGATGGGGGTGAATTGAGTCTATTGTGCTCTTCCACCTGGCTTCCTTTACATGCACGATACGAGTCCCTAACAAAGAAGGAGCAGCGGCTTTCACAAAAGCAGTCACAGCCACAACCGAAAAAGAAGAAAAAAATATATTGGCTAATGCGAAGGAAATGATGTCGTTTACATATGATTGAGTGTGTACAATTAAACGTGTGCCATTGAATATGCGTAATAATCACACGCACACACAGATGTCCATGTATTTGTAAGTATGTAAGTATGAGTGGTTTACAGTGTTGTTGGGGGAGTTGCGTACTTACCACTAATGTCAAAGTTTAGTGTTCGAACAAAGGTAAAAATCTGAGTTTTGAATGTTGATTTTCAAAGCAGACAGTTTTTCTAACTGAGAAAATTGGCGGAATACAATTTACCTTCTGGCTCCAAACGAGGCAAAGCTTAAGTATTTACACGCATATACGTACGCGCACAAGTACACTCACACCTGCATGCGTATATATGCTAGAAAGTGCTGAAAAGATCTCGGCCCAAATCACGTCCTAAAATCTGAGCAAACATCAGACATGGCGATATTTTATACCTGGCTCAAGGGCATGACTGAGGAGGCATATCTGTCATCATTTCAAAGCAGATGCCCGGAAGTTGCTTACTTGTATAATTAACCATAAAAACAAATTTCTCGTCGCTTATCATTATTGTCTCCATATAAAGGCCTGACTCTTTAGCCACTGCCACATGTCTATTGTCTCTTCGTTTTGATTTGGAAGGGCCAAATGGAAGAGGGTACCTCCTTCCTCTACGTATTAGCTACATTTTATTCTCTTTGTCGTGCTCCACTCTCTTTTCGAAAGTGGGTAGCATTGTTGACTGCTGATTAAATCTTAAACCAACATTAATCGAATTTTACTGTTTATTTTGAGTCCCGGAGATTTTATCAGGTGTGTGCAAAAGTTTCTAGCATTTTATTTAAAAAAGCAATACAGTAAACAATTACATTCTATTGTGTTTAATTTCTTGTTATTAATTGAAAAATACGGCGCTGGCAATTTTTGTGCATACAAAATATTTCGTTTTTATCTTGAGATTTATGTTATTAGTTTCTATTTTTCTTGTTTGTCGTCATTTTTTTCATTTTTCTTTTTCTTTTTGTAATGCCCCATCCTTTCAAGGCGTAGGCAATCATGGCGTTCCCCCGAGTCCTTTTCTTGATTGCCTGTGCATTGCCATGAATCCTTAGGAAAAATAGTTCAGTGGTTTCCCTTTACTTTCTCTACGATTTTGAATTCAGAGTTTCCGCGACGATAAATGATACGCTACCCACACATCTCGTTATTATTTACTGTTATCATCATAACATATCTTCATAAATTGTGCCTCTTTTACTGTAAACTTCTAGTGGCTCTTGGGCCTTGTACATCATTCTAAAAAAATTCTATATATATTTACATTCTTCTGTTTCCGTGAAAAATCCTTTGTTACCTTTGTCTTTCTTTCTTCTCTTTTTCTCGTGGAGTAAATTAAAATTAGAAATATCCATCATTCGGTACTTTTTTCTCTCATTTTTTTAAAATTTTTTCTTTTTTACTTTTCTTTTTTTTAATTTCATTATTCCTATCATTCTTATCCGTCCTCGCTGACTCCATGACGAAGACAGTTTCGTGAAAAAGAGTTGATCTCGTCACAATATTCTCTGTTCACTTCTCTTTTTTCTTGATTTACAAACAAATCAAATGTAGACTTGATTTTGGAAGGGTGGAATGACGAGTGGAATGACGAGTGAAACGACAAGTTTGTTCAAATGAGGGAAGGAAAAAAGGCAGAAAAGAAAGGAACATTGACAGAATCAGAAGATTATGTTGCGTAAAGAGAGAGAGAGAGAGAGAGAGAGAGAGAGAGAGAGAGAGAAAGAGAGAGAGGACATTTCATGATGTCAGTAAGTATTTCTGAAATGCAACATATCTTTTTTTAAAAATAATCCTTTTAACATTCTCTGAAATTGTACCAGGTTGGGGAAGAGTGTAAATAGAAACTTTTGATACTTCATTGGATGTTGAGAACCATAAAAGTATTTGACGAAACAATAATTCTTTATATAAAAACGCAAACCCATTAATGGTAAGCGTAGCTTAGATGTGGCACAAGGCCGAAAGCATGGGGTATCCTATAACGATCGAACACATAAACAAATTAATGATGAAGTGTTACTATCTGTCTATATTTCTGAGATGAGGTATTATTTACATTATTCGTACTATTGTCCTTATCTTTGTCGCCATATTTATTACAACGTTTCGGACGTTGTATGCTCCGGCCTTCTTCAGGGGGGATGGAATGTCGAAATGAACCCTTTATTTCGCTCACTGGGGTTGACTGTTCTAGTTGCATGTGCCATGTTTAATGGATGTCAGTTATCTGTTATGTCTTGTTAATTCCCCTCTCTAAGTTCTCCACCGCCCTAACCAGGTATTGAACTCATACTCTTTGGGTCCTGTCACTGGCTCTAACTAACGCCTTTATCCAAGTTCTCCACTGCCTTAACCGGGTATTGAACTCACACTCTTTGGGTTCTGTCACTGGATGTAAGCAACGCCTTTATCCACTGTACCATATCCTCTAGAACTTGGGGAGGAGAATCAACGGGAGATAACTGATATCCATTAAACATGGCACGTGGAAGTAGAACAGTCTACCCCAGTGAGCGAAATAAAGGGTTCAGTTCGACATTCCAACCACCTGAAGAAGGCCGGAGCGTACAACGGCTGAAACGTTGTGATAAATATGGCGACAAAGATGAGGACAATAGTCTGAATAATGTAAATAGTAGAAGTGTTACTAATATATAATTTTAGGCCAGCGGCTGCTGCAATAACAACAACCATTTGTCAACCACAGAAGCTATCAAATGATGATTCTCGATTCATGCATGATTTCAGAGTATACAACTAATCCAGCACCATATCAGTACCTCACGATATCACTAGGCATTTTTGTTTTCTGTTACATTGAAGGAGTTCCAGGTGCAAGCAGATGCAATCTCTGTTTCAATCTTGAAGCCAATCTCCTTTGATGTCAATCAGAAATGAATAAGGCTGCAGTGAGAAGTATAAGTCCTAAAATATTAGTCCTAAAGCCAATATCTCGACATCCCGATCCTGCTACATAACAAAAAAAAAAAAAAAAATCAATCACACACGCAGATACGCACTAACGTACGTAGCTCCCCGATAGGCTTCGATGTTTGACGTTGTCTGGCACAAGGACACACGGTTGTGTGCTTAAGGTAGTGATTCGGTGTATATGAGGCTGTGAAATTCTCATGGGAAGAAAATTAATTCCATGAAATTGTATATCGATGGAAAACCTGAACATTAAATAAATTCCATATTACTGCTGCAATGTTATATAATTGTTGTCTGTTCTGGTTCGTACGGGAAAAATCAGAAAAGAAATTTCTGAGCATTTAGACGCTGGCGGCAAGTTCTCCTGAGCGCCACCATTTTGATTTTGATCAGATACTTTGCAGCATAGACTAAGTTAAACGGGAAGCCCCAACACACAATATAATAGATATACGCCAGAAAAAAGACGCTAGTTTGGAAATCTCATTATGCACTAGGTACACAAACGCTAGTCATCGAGATTTCACAATTTCCTAAAACGTATATATACGTCAACTCAGGCAATGCAAGTTTCGTAATGATGTATAAGTACATTCACAACAGCGGGAGTGTTGAGCTATCGAATGGCCATGTAAACATTTTAATAATTTGAAAAGAAAAAGAAATGCAACAAATGATAATAAGAAACAATGATGAAGTACAATTTTTTACCAAAAAAAGCCAACCCCATCTATTTTCCCTTTTTCTTCTCCCATCTGATTATACGAATTTTAAAAATTTTAACTTTAAAACAATTTTTTCGAGCGAGTACTGAAAAGTTCTCAGCCCTACCGAGGAGGGATTAAAAATGTTTTGTCATTTGGAAATTGAAGTCGACTAAGATAAATTCATTTTCTGATTATTATTAGTCACTAGCAATAAAGCAAGTGATGTCAATTTATCATCTCACGCCATGAGTAATGTGATCTAAACTGAAAACTCCAGCATTTCTGCCTTGTACCAAACGAAACTAAAATGAGCACATGAATCGATTATTTGTTTTCCGTCTTGCACCCGATTTATGCTTTCAATATTCTTACTGGCATCGATATTTGGTCGCGCAGGAGGTCGTGTGTTGAGGGGTTTAGGTTTAGAAAAGGAGAGTTTGAGCCACTTGTAAATCTCATGAATATCACGTGATGTCCGAGGTGCGGTAGTCAACAGGTTACAATATACGAGGACGATACATCAGCCCCCGGCATTGTTCCAAATAACGCCGACGATAGGGCGCCATTTTCACCAAAAGTAGTTCTCTTTTTCTCCCTCTTTGACCTTATTCGTCCAAATATCTTTTTTTTTCTTTTCCCTTTTCTTTCATTCCTTTGCTCATTAATTTTTGCTTTCATTCATTTTACTTCTTCCATTCCTTGTCATTCATTCATGGATTCTCTTTTTGATTCATTCATTTTTCATTCACTCATTTCTCTATTGTCTCATCGATTTATCGGCTTTTTCATAATTTCTATTTTCATTAATTCATTTTGTTTGCTAATTATTTTTTCTTCTGTTGTTAATTTTGTTTCAGTCATATTAATATTAATTCACGCGTCTTATTTACTCTGTACTTCTTCATCTACTCTCTATCTCTTATCGTCTCATTTCTTGTGTATTTATAGGTTGTTTGGTGGTTGAGATAACTGAGTAATTTTCTCACAGATAGCAACGGTTCTTGTTCGAGTACAGGCACAATTTAGAAAAATATCGATACAAACAATTAAATGTTATGAATTAAATAAACAAAAGAACGACACATAAAAATACCTAATAAAAAAAATCTGTCATGTTCACACGTCACCACCAACATTTTAATCTCCAAAATATGATCTCATCCACTTCCAATATTTCTAATTGCAAATCATCACAAAGATGCAAGCAATCAATAAAAGGGTTTTGAATTTCTTTTTCAGTTATTCTTGATAATGACTGAAGCTAATCGAAACTTAACAAGAATTATCATGAACTGAGGACAGTCCTTATATACGTTTAACTCCAATATAAGAATCTTAGTACAACAATCCAATAAGGAAATCAATTAATTATTTAATTAAAAGTAATCCAACAAGAAAAATCGATACAATTACATAATTTATCATTATTTTTGTCTAATTTTAATTTCTGGTTTTTATTTATTTTATTTTGGCATGCGTGATTTTCAGGATTTTATGTTTCTTTATGGTTCTTTCTAGATTTTTGTCAGTGAAAATGAATACCCTACGCTTGGAAAATCCCTATATAGACACTTATTTACACGCACGCACAAATAAACATACACATGTTCAGATATAGACATTAGAAAATCACATTATGACATACACACACTGAGGAGATAAAGAAATTTTTATATTTGTGACCTTTAAACATAGATGATGAAAGCCATAAATATATGTTACCTTAATGCCTCATCAAAATTTAAATAAAATAGACAATTTTAAAAATGTGTAATATTCAATAAACTAAGACACTAAGCCACTTACACCTGTGTACAAGCATTTTCTGGTGGATGTATTCTCTTATCTGTAGTGATGAGAACTCACTGTTCGATGGCTGAGATAGTTGATATTCCTCATTTGCAGAAGTAGTCGGTTCAAAACCAGACAAAAAGCCAGAATTCTTGAATATTAAATTTCAAGTCATGCAGGTCATTTGTGCTGAAAAAACTGGCACAAGACAATCTTTCTAAATCATTATCCTTTTATTTGGCCTCATCTAAGCAACGTTTATTAAACATATACAATTCTTACTGGTGTTTATCAATTAAGCCTAATCATAGTGACATAGATGGATGTGCGTGTCAAATTAATATTTATCCTTTGTAAACATAAATTAAGTTGAAAAGCCTGAAGCTTTGTGTGTTGTAAATGTTAGGAAAATGTTTCTTAGGCACGAGTTAAATCTTGAAGTTGTCAAAAGGAATGGCTGGATAGAAGCTAGAATGAATGATAGTGGAAAAATGTGAGCGAATAATTTTCATTTGTTGAAGTTTGGAAATTTAATTTCTTCCATACAAAGAAGAAAACTTATTTTACGCTGGAATAAGTCCCAATTTGAGTACTTCCACATGGAATGATTTGGCTGCGTATAGGCAACATTCTATGATAAAAATCTGATACTTTTGTTAGTCAGATTTGGAGAAGTGGGTTACGCTGAGAACTTGTCAATTCCACCTCATATATATATATATATATATATATATATATATATATATATATATATATTGTGTATATAGGCAGCAATTCTTCTTTAATGCACATTTCATTGAATAAGACAGATAAGCTGCTTTTATTTAGTTTTTTATATAATTTCTCATGATATCTAATAGTTTTTCTCTTTTCAGATAATAAATTATATAAATTAAATAGGGCAAATATTATTTACGAATTTAAATGCCCATTAAGGAATTGTATTCTTGATCAATCAAAATTCGTAAATAATTATGTAGGCCACACTACAATGTGTTTGAATGGAATCCTTATTAATAAAACAAGTAAAAAACAACACTTAATAATATTAACTATGCACATGGACACAATATCTTGACCGTATTTTGAAAAATGAAAACATTTTATAAAACATACATGCAACAAAATATTTCTTATTTAAAATATTTAATCCTTGAAAATGGCTAAATATATAGCCGAAAGCGCTCGGAAAAAAGAACATTCCGACAGTTTTTATATAATTTATCATCTGAAAAGAAAAAAAAAATAGATCGCGTAAGAAATTGTATAAAAAACTAAATAAAAGCACCTTGTCTGTTGTATTCAATAAAATATGCATATATATGTATATATATATAACTGAAGCTTAAATTTGACTGGAAAGCATGGATCCGGAAGGGAGTTACAGAAGCGTGAAGTGCAAGCGAAGAAACTGTTAGTATAGAACTTACGGTTACATCGAGCCAGCTCAAATGTAAATTGAAAGATCTCGACGCCTAACTAATACTGCGCTTAAATTAAATAAGCCTATTATAACTATAAGTATCAATTATAGTTTGACGGTATAGTCCACCATACATAAAATCGGGAGTTACTTTTTAATCAACCTGTATATATATATATATATATATATATATATATATATATATATATACAACAACTCTGACTTTAAAACCTGCGGAGGGTCGTTTGGGGACCCTGTGGCATGTAGTGCACCAGGTCTCGGTATTCGGCCCTTCAAAAAGTGTGGATGATTTTGCACAAAACCTTCACCAATATAATCAAATTTCATGTGCTATTGTCGGGTTGTCGGTTTCCTAGGAACCGATCTGCTTGGCCCTCATACGTCGAATTCGATGTGAGAGTCGAGTATATATATATATATATATATATATATATATATATATATATATATATATATATATATATATATATATAAAAGTGAACATAGAAGTCAAAACTTAGAGGCGACAGTCTGTTTCATGCTAGATGCAATCGTCAGGCCTGACGATTGCATCTAGCATGAAACAGAGTGTCGCGTCTAAGTGTTGACTTCTATCTTCATTTTTATATTTACGCACGCTCTATCTCTGATATTGAGCACTTTATCCCATAAATATAGCACATCTTAAGACTATATATATATATATATATATATATATATATATATATATATATATATATATATATATATAAAGAGAGAGAGAGACAGAGAGAGATTGAGAGAGACCTGAGAGAGAAAAATAAAATGCCACATAGAAATGTTATGGCTTTAAAAATAAAGTTGTGTTAATAAATTCCATTCATTTTAGAAACAAATATAATCTTTCATTGGTAATATCTAATGAATTGTAAAAGAACTCAAAATTTGGATACTAGTGTCAGCACTTGGGAACCTATTAAACATTTATAAACTTTTTGAAAATCTAAAAGTGAAACCAGTTAAAATAAAGCTATAAATTTTGGAAAAACCCACATGTAGGTAAAACAATTTTAATTTTAATAATTGTCTGTAAACATATATGTATATAAATTTTACATGTGTATGTATGTATTCAATAAATCAAGTACGCTTATATATATATATATATATATATAATGTTTAATTAATAAATAAATATAATACATATAATAAATAAAATATAAATATATGACGGGTGCATTTTCAAATCTTATTATTTTTCCTATATTTGTAGATTTGTACGGATCTTTCTTACACTTTTATTTCCCTCCACCTCTCTCTCTGTTTCTCTCCATATATATATATATATATATATATATATATATATATATATATATATATATATATATATATATATATATATATATATTTATATAGTGTATGTATGGGTGAATGTACATGTGTATTATTAAAACTAAAGTATGAGATGTTACAGGAAAGTATTTCAGTCTGTGGTCATTTTCGGATACCATTAGGATTTCGATCGGATTCCAGGCGTACGTGCCGGACCAAATGTGACATTTGTTTTTATAAAACATCTTTCAATGGATATAGAAATATACAACGAGTTATATTTTCAGGATTTAATTATTGGTCTGTTATTTGTCCGGCCTGATTAGGTTAGATAAGTTTATAATGTTACCAATAATGATGAAGTAATCAATTACGGGAGTGACAAATAAGTCGGGTAAGAATGTGTGTATATTCGATCGATCTATCTATCTATTTATCTATCTATCTATATATATATATATCGTTATCAGATTAACAAAACCATCTTACATTTATGGAATATCTTTGAAATTTGGTACATATAAAAATATGTATATGGTCTTTTTTTAATCGAATTTATGAATGAGAGATTTTAAATTCGTTCAGTTCTTGAAAGTCACACAATTATTTTTATTCGCTGCATCAATCCCAACAACGGATTCAATAATTTGAAGAAATGGAAGTAAACGATAATAACAAGCAAGTAAAAAAATTTAGAAATATTAAATTGATTTAAAAATTTGAATTTATATCTTTTTCTTTTTTGACATGCCGAATTTGTCTCTGTCAAGAACCGGTTTTACTAGTTATTATGACTGAATTGATTGAATAGGTAACAAAATAAAATAAAAATCGAAAAAAAAAAAAATAAATAAAATGAAAAATCTCTGGAAAAAAAGATCCAAAACAAAAAACTGAAATACCTCTGAGAAAATACTACTCCCACTCCTCCCCTCCATTCGTGGACAAAATAATTATTTTGCTTGTGGCTTAAGCGGTATTTCATATTTGACTGATTATTTTTGTTGGTTATTTTGGGAATCTATTTGATGCCTTTAATTATTAAGCTTTGCTTTGTCTAACACAAGAGCACAGGCAGATTGTAGTACTCATTGCTCCTTTCTTTAGCCGTCACCTATCTATGTATTAATTAACTGGTTCCTCCAGTGTGGGTTGGCCGTCAGCGTTGCTTCATTTTGTTTTTGATTCTGTTATGAGTTGTATCCCTTTACGATATGTTGCAACCATATTTTTTTAAAAGGAAATTTTCTTTATAATAAGAAATGATTTTATGATAGTGAGCTTCTTGAAAATGGTTAATTTTAGTTTAAATCTAATTTATTTTACAAGTTCTATCAAGTTTGACAATGACGGTAACAGCTTCTTTGTCATATAAGATGGTTATGAGAAAGGGGTTTGCCTAAGTTTTAAATGATCCAGTTTTTACACTGTTGACAAAAGTAGTATACAAGTAATAAGATTATTCATGGATGCAGGAAAATATGTACTCATGCCTCTGACAAGGGAATTAGCGGAAAGTGAGCATAAACAGCTTCAATCGGAATTTTAATTCTGTTTGCAGATCTATGCAAATTATACCTCAGTTTATCTTCAGAAATCATGATGATCAGAGACTAGTAGCTGATCTTTCCTCTGACCGAGCTCTGACAACTCAACGGAGAGAAAAACTTGTAACTTTCAATGCCTTCAAAACTAAGCTAGTAACGTTTCATCAGCATCGAATAGACTCTAAATTTTCTCCAGTCCTGATGAACGGTTGTACCCTTAATGAGGCCCCTTGCTTTGAATGTTTATTGGAAGTTTACCCTAGATTTCAAGTCTATATGATCCATTGTTAAAGGTGCTGAAAATAAAATGGTCGGTTCCTTTTACCGCTTCAGAAAGTGATTCCACTTGCTTCACTTTATCTTTAAAAAAGTCAGATCAGACCAAAAATGGAATATTGCTATCGTATCTGGACTGGAGCTACCCAAACCTCATTTTATAGACTTGATAGTGTTCAAAATCGTTTTATGCAGCCTTTTGGATGCTTAATTATTTTCCACCCTACAACTCCTTTCTCACGGATGAAATGTAGCAATTCTATAACAATTCTATCGCTATTTCAATGACAACATTTCAGACTAGCTCCATACTTTAGTTCTACCAGTTCCGACATTTACGACCCGACTTGCTAGACAAACAGAGTCAAATCACCTAATTTCATTCGCATTCCATTTGTAAGAAGAAAGTTTCAATCAAACATCTTCTTTCCATGAAACACTACTTTCGGTGACAAAAGCCCGCGGCGTTGCTTTCTCGAACCCTGCGGTCGTAATTTCATTGAGTCTAGGCTCAATCGTTATCTATATCTCCATGTTTTTCTCTTCCTACTTCCCCCTCTTACGTCCATACTACACAAACATTCAGTAACCATCTACGTAACCATCTGCTTTTTATTGAGTGAATATTGGTAAGAATTAATTTTTTTGTACTCTTAACCCTTACTCCATTCTGCAATGTACTTCTAGTAATATTATTTGAAAAGTATGAATCGATATTTTAGTAAACATCTCTGCTTATTAAGCTAAAATATTCAAATATTTCAAATAATAGTAATTAATATCAGTTATTTTCACACTCGCTATTATTATTAAGAGCTGGACCTGGGCAAATGTTTTAGTTGTTGACAACTAATTTTATCAATGATGTCTGCTGTTCATTCAGTTTGTGTGTATCTTCTTATTCACTTCCTTATTCTAGTCTTTGTTGCTCATTTGTTTTTATCGAAATGTTATGCAAACATCAATGCAATTTCATATTACAACAATGAATATAAAATGCATAAATATTTTCTATTTTATTCTTTTTAAACTTTCTTTTTTTCTCCCGCTTTATAAAGAATTTTAATGTTGCAATTTCCACCTTTCTATTCCTGCTTTTTAATCTTCACTCATTGTCTCTTGATATACAGCGAGCAAATCATGTCTCTCTCTGTCTTCTTTCGGTATTTGTCCTTTCCCTCACTTTATGCATATATATATATATATATATATATATATATATATATATTTCTTAGAAATCCATGGAATTTTTATCAGAAATTATTTCCTGGTACTCTAAACGTTATTTTATGGATACACATATTTGAGTAGACGCCCTATTTTTCAAAACAACGTGAATTGCGTCTATTATACATTCAAGAGTTTTAATAAAGTAAATGTGCTTACCGGTAGGGATGTGCATTCTTCAAGATGGTAACTGAACATTGCAGGGCAGTGTTGCTCTCTGTAGCTGAGCGGTCGAAAGTACAACGGATACGACAGAGGTTTCTTCTACAAAGAGTGGAGCACATTCTCTTTTTTAGTTCTTCTTCAAAAAGAGGAGAGCATCCTCTTTATTAATTCTTCTACAAAAAGGAGAGCACATTCACTTTATTAATTCTCACCAATTCGAAGACCAGTAGATGTAATTCCTACTCTAAAAACAAAACAAAAACAGAGTAAAACAAGACCAGGGCGTTTATTCAAACATGGGTATCCACAAAATAATGTTTTAAGCAGTAGGAAATAATGTCGAATAAAAACTCCATTGATTCCTTAGAAATTACATTGTTTACGTTTCGGATAATAAAAATGAGTAGTTCTTAACGTGAGGATGTGCATTCTTCAAAATGATAATTGTATCTTGCCGTGTGCCCTGTGGGCGAGCGTTCTAAAGCATACTGAATCATAAGGGGGGGGGGTCTCTTATAAATGGGAACGCATGAGAGAACCTTGCGGGAGAGCAATTTTCCTTTATTAACTTTCGAATGCTCAGACCAGTAGACAAAATTCACACCATTAACGAAAATCCAAAACAAACAAAAAACAGGGGTTTACTCAAACATGCGTATCCTCAAAATAACCTTTGGAGTAGTAAGAAGTATATATATATATATATATATATATATATATATATATATATATATATATTCCTTTCACCTTTTTTTCTTTCAGTTTTTTTCCTTCTTGAAAGCATTTTCTTTCCTGCCTTTTCTCGTTTTTCTAATTTTTCTGCTGTTCAATATTTTATCCAAGTTTTTTGTTTGTCTAATTTGAACACACAAATACTTGGTAACGGGCAAATACGACACTATGATTCTAGACAGAAAAGAATAACAGTTGTACATATAAACAGAAAAAAATAATAGTACAGCTTATTTTGTCTTCACTCCAGAGTTTTTGTATTTTTTGTAGTTTTTATAATTGGATATCAACAGACAACAAACCTTCAGATCTTCAGATCTCATCAAGACTATCGTTAATTTTAAGCGCGCTGTTGACTGAACGATTTCAATTCTTCTTCAGCGCTTTCATTTTTCTAATGTATTTACGAGTGCTTTCGAAAAAGCTCCCATGGTTTTAATGACAATGGAAACAATTGTCACTTTCATAATATTCGTGAAGTTGTAAATATCACGCTGGCAGACAGCGTCATCTTTTTCAGACCATATTATACGGCATGTACACATGAATAAAGTTCTATTTAGTCTGATACAAGGTCATAAATGTGGAGCATTCTGAAACGAAAGACTTCCAACAATGATCTTTGAGATTAGTAATAATCTTTTGCACTTTAAAGCATATGATGTATGCGTATTTTAAATCAGTTTGCCACAAGGCTATGAGAATGGAGTCCATGTGGGGAATGGACTCGATATTAAGCTTCAATTGCTACAGCATAGGTGAATGACTTTTAACCTAAGCTTAGTCTGCTACTAGGCGAATCGTTGCGTTTTCGGTGATGATTGAACTCCTGCACAAGCTTACTGATCATCCCTCTGGTAAGGGTGTAGAGATTTACCTCAGTTAATCTGACATAATCTACAATAATGGAGGATCCAATGATAGTCAAAAACAATCCGTAATCTGATTCATAAGCGTCGTTTTATAGTAGTAGTTTCTGCCACTAAATATGTCGTCGACCAGGAAAATATTCAGCGTTAAAATATTAACGAAAAGGTAGGAGAATAGCTCTTTAGACTCCCTCAAAATATCTCCCTTGTGATTTCTCACAGTATCCTTTCCACTATTCAAAAGGGTTTAAAAGTCTTTTATCAATTTTATTCCTTGCGTTTCAACGGTGATTTTATTAGATTGTTCGGAAAATAATGTCCGATTTTACGGTAAACCTTTTAATTGTTTTCTATTATATTATTATAATCGTCGCAGAAAATATATATTACTAATTCCTAATGATTAAAGTATCCTCTTTATTAATTTTATATTAATCTCTTTCAGAATTTAACTTAAAACATTATATACCTCTCGTCATGAAAATAAAAATAAGAAGGGATTCTTAAATTTCAAACTTGGTCATAATGTTTCTCGAACTCCTATCAACATTAACAGAATATGGGGTGTTAAACTCTGTTTCAATACATTAATTCAGGACATTATTTTCCGAACAACCTAATAGGTTTGAGAAAAGCAGAAGTAACATGATTCAAATCTGACCTGCAGTGGAGTGGAATGACACATCTGAGTGATACGAGCTTTTTCCAAAAATACTTGTAGTACAAAATGTCATTTTAAATGCACTGATCACAAAATACACAATTCCCTTAAACGAATAATACACAGAAGAGCCATTGTTCACGCTTGTGCAGTAATGCTCCCTCTCATTGATTGATAAGTTATATTAAAATCGCACAACTTATTCTCGATATATACAAAATATCTGGGCAGATAGAAGAGACAATTTTCAGTGTTCGATCTTCCAGTTTCACTTGAGTCAAAATATGCTTTTCTCATCAGTTCACAGAAAGTAGATTTTTTCTGATTTCGTTTCATTACTCATATGTTCCCTCAAGGTTTCCTTTTCTATTGGACATGGTACTTCGAATAATCACAAGGTTTTGCTCTGGAAGAAAATCAAAATATTCACTGTGTAATGCGTGAGTTGTTGCTGACTGGGACTTTATGCTTCGTGGCACTGAAAACTGCAACATAAGAAAACACCTCCACGGAAAAACCTTCAAAAGATAAGATACGATTTTTGTTTTTCGGTGCCAGTTGCTCGTAGCTTATTGATTAGGTTTCTGAAAGCTGGAGTCATTAAAATAAAGTGATCCCACCATACTTTAAAAAAAATGCATAAAAAGATACATCACGCAAGCGCATATGGACAAAGGAAATTACATGGATTTAATCTCCTTATTTGAAGCAAAAGTGTGTGTTCCTCTTTCACCCTAATACGTAAACAGATTTTTGTGCCAATGTAGAAATGTACATTCAGACAGCATTAACACCCGACTCACATATTTACCTCTCTCTTAAGGTTTTCATCTACATGACATAACAACACCATCACCACAACACACACAAACACACACCCACATACACACACACACACACGCATTTGAAATTATGTGCATACAAGATACTCAATGCGGACGGTAAATGATATGAAAGCTTTCAATAAAAAAATGATGCGCATATCAAACTGAAATCGAAACTCGAGTGAAAGGAAATTTGAGAAAGAAAATAATTCTGCAAATAGAATTAAAATCCATCAAATAAACGAGAATATTGATGAAGTCATTGGCTAGCGTTGCAGTCACGACTACAGATAAGACATTTCCGGACCTGGCGCCACGTAACGTTTTTAAATCTCGTTCGAAGTCTCGTCGGAATATTAAAAAAAAATAGACGCCATATCTGATTAGGAAAACTGGTTTCATTTCAACATTTCACTTGGATACTTGCTTCGAATAAACCCAGTACAGACCGCAAAAATATATTTTGTCCTTACTCAACAGTAAAAAAAAAAACTGCAAATGTTAGAAAGATACAGATTATCTTTTGCCTTGCGGACTATTCATATCATACGACATCCAAAATTCATTTTAATAATCAGATATTTAACTTCACTCCCTTCAAAATATAGTAGGTCTAAAATTAGTTACCTCCTATGCGGCTATAGTAAGTAACCTAGTTTGAAAGACTTTTGCTAGTATGGTGATTTCAATTTTCACTAATTGCATTACTACTGTGAACAATGTGAAACTTGGTCAATACATGTAGATCTTTTGTCGTACCGATGATTACTAAGAGATTCACGTAAGTGTTACTGGTTTGAGACTCTTTGTCAGTTTCAATAATGGGACCGCGTAATGTGTATCCATGTATCATTGTTGTGGAAAAATCAGTTCTTTTCCGCAACAATGATACATGGCTAAAAAAAACAAAGGTGTATTTGATGTCCCCCCAAGGTTCGTTTGACGGTGCAGTGGTGTCCGAATTGATGGGTAATTATATTAAGTAAAATAAATAAAATATTCATTCATTTATATAAATATATACAAGGATGACTGATTAATGGTGGTAGCAGATAAAAGAAGAGTGTACGAAAAAAACTATACAAACTCTTCAAAAACCTCCATTTTGATATCGAGGTGGATATGTATTTGAAAGTGGTCCAAACCTGAACGTAGAATTGAACTTAGAAACTGGTAACGTGCATGAAAACAAACAGCAAGTATGTAAATGCTGGATCAAACCACCCCAAAACTGTGATCAAATACGTCCCAAAAGACATTGAATGCAGGCTATCACGAAATTCTTCAAATAAAGATATTTTTGAAGAAAAAAAGAAAGCGTATGAGAGAGCATTAATAGAAGAGGGGCGGAAAACTAGACTTGAATTTAAACACCAAACGATTTAACCTATGGGGAACATCAGAAGAAAAAGAACTATCGTTTGGTTCAAATCCCACTTCAATTTAGATGTGAAAGCAAATATATGAAAAATGTTTTTTAAACTACTGGATAAACACTTACCCAAAGTTTCTGAGTTGCACAAAATCTTCAACAAAAACACTGTGAAGATAAGTTATAGTTGTACCAGTAAGTTAGAAAATACAATTAAAAATCAGAACATCAAGAATTTTAATATAAATAGCATGCACGATGATCATATAACTAATTACATGTGCAGTTGTAGTAATAAAAATAAATGCCCACTGAACGGAGTATATAAAACGGAAGGGGTAGCATACAGAGCAGAGGTGGATAATGAAAAAGGCCAAAATAAAGAGTATTTTGGGTGTACAGTAAGCAGCTTTAAGAAAATATAATAAAACCATCGATCATCATTTAAGCTAGAAAGATACAATACAAACATTTTTACTAAACTAGCTAGCCATGTGTGGGAGCTAGAGAAAATGGAAAAGCCCTAATATATTTAGGAGTATTTTGAAAAAGCCAAGCTATATAGTATTGGAAATATTATGTGTAGATTTTGTCAGAAAAGCTGGCGATTATGTTATATCCAGAACAAGGCAACTTGTTAAATGAGAGATCTAAAATAATGGCAGCTTGCATGAAACCTGGATGAGAATACCAAAAATTATATTTTTTCTCACTTCTTCCGTCTCATATATTTTCTTTACTCTTGCTTTACTCCTTCCCTTCCCATAAAATTTTACAATAATACCATAAGTGCATAAAGTGATAGAAAAACAACTGACCTTAAGACTGCCCCAGGAAACCTTTATTGGTAGAAACCGCAGTAGCAGAAAAGGTTAGTGTTTGTAATATGTGAAAATATTAACTAGCTCGGCACTTTCGATTTTTTGTACTGTGTATTTAGCATTTGAAAATATAATCGTTTCCTGGACAAGATTAACTTTGTCTGTAAAAAAAAGTTTTATTATATATATATATATATATATATATATATATATATATATATATATATATATATATATATATATATATATATATATATATATATATATATATATGTATCATCGCCAGAAAATTCACTTCGCCAGAAACTTTGAAACAGCATTCCGTACTGCTTGGCATTCGCGTCGGAAGCTCCAATACGAACATTTCAGAGTGTTTGGTTGTAAATATGAGGACAGTGCAGAGGTTTCGGAAAGAAGTAGATGAGTCTAATGGTAATTACGACGGTACGGCAGCTCAGAAAATCACTCTGATCGTTCTGATAAGAAAAGAACTCCCAAATTTTTTTGGTGATGGCCTCACACTGAACACGGAGGCCTACATCAAGTGACTTGAGGTGGTAGTGCTCTCCTAACTCAAGAGGGTGGCTTCTAGGAGATCCTATGTCTGGCAACAGGACTCTGCATCGTGCCACACAAGCAGAAGAACCCAGTTATGGCTGTCAGAAAATTTCTGCGACCACATCACCACTTACATCTAGCCATCTAACTCCTCAGACTGCACCCCCTTGATTATTATGTGTGGGGCACAGCTGAGCGAGAAACCAACAAAAGTCCTTGTAACACCAAAGATGAACTGAAAGGAAGGATTATGTCAGCACTCACCAACCTAAACAAGTAGCCCTCCCAGAAGAAATGCAGGAGATTCTGTAGTCGTTTGGAGGTCGTGGTTGAAGCCATTGGTCATTTTATTGAATAAATTTTACTCTTTAGCATTTCAAGATATTTTTGTGTTATTTTAGTAAATATAACTGTTAAAATAAGATGTCACTGTTATTTTCATTTTTGCGTAATTTAGACGACAGTTTATCCAACGCACCTTTTCTTTCTCTCTCTTCCCATATATATATATATATATATATATATATATATATATATATATATATAAAGAAAGAAAGAACAGTAAGATATATAATCCGGTGTTCTTATTGATATTTTTTATTTTTATTTTTACAAAACAGTGCTCAATGTAAATTTACAGAGCATAAATAATATAAATTAACTAATTTAAAATATGGCTTTTTCGCTACACAGTAATAACCATGTTTCAAAAATTGAAGCTAAAAACTTCAAATTTAATTATATAATTAAATTAAAAGTATTAGTTCCGTTTCATCTTCAAGCGAATTTTGGAATAACTTATTTTTAAATTTAATGAGTTTTAAACGCACATATAAATTCATAATTTCCTGTTTCCAAGGATACAGAGAAATTCAATCATTCAGGCAGAGGCAGTAGCGTGTTCTTTTTTTTATTAACTATTGTTGTATCAATTATGAGTTACGTTCGAAAAAAGAGGTTAAGTTTAGGGAGGGTAGGGTTGGATTTTTCAACAAATTCTGACATCCGTTAGATGCAGCATGTCGTCTGTTTTTTTTTTATCGGCAAAATTTTGTTGTCATTTTTTTCGTACTTGTATACTTAAAGATTCTATATAGGGGTTTTGGGGTTAGAATACGTTTTATTTAACTACAATTTTAAAATAATTTACTCTTTCCAAAATTCGCTTGAAGATGAAACGGAACTAATACTTTTAATTTAATTATATAATTAAATTTGAAGTTTTTAGCTTCAGTTTTCGAAACATGGTTATTACTGTGTAGCCAAAAACACATTTTAAATCAGTTAATTTATAATATATATATATATATATATATATATATATATATATATATATATATATATATATATTTACCTATGCCTACTTAAGAGCAACAGCGAATTCGCACACAGATTAAAAATAGCTGTTACAAATAATCGAATAAATAGAATATACATTTAATATCTTACCATCATAATCATCATCATCGCTGTATCGACTTGAAAGCACACTTCAAGACAGTGTGCCTTCTCATCTTCAACTGATTTGTAAATAACTTTTATCAGTGCTCTCTAATTCATCAGTGCTAATTCATGAACTTGTACAGTCAAACTCCGATATTAATATTAAGTCCGTTGATTATTTTTTCTTGAAGATAAAAAAAACATGAATGTTATAACTATTAACCTTCCGCCCCAATCATTCCAACTTTTCTTTTTTTCAGGTCTTTTAACATAAAAAATGGTGTCATTTACAAAGTTTTAAATAAGAAGTCATAAACTTGTAACGGTTGACAATCGTTGAAGTCATTATATTCTGTGTTTATATATCTTCTACACACACAATATTTCTGAACGATCTTAACATAAAACAAATATTAATTAAGAATTATTTTCCTAACTGCATAATTGATAAACTAGTTAAAGTAACCCTGGAAAAAATAAAATAAAATGATAATACAAACAATAGTAATGCAAAAACACTATTAAACTACAGCTACACAGTAACCACGTAAGAGACGAAACATTTCAAGAAACCCAATATATAGAGAAATATCTCCAAACTACAATAACAAACAAATTAAACTCATTAATTATTAAAAAAAAACCTAAAATCTCTCATTTAATTATCGCCAATCATACAACAAAAAATCAAAACTTCAACAAAGCAAAGTTGTTTATGAATTCGTTTGCCCACTTGGAGAATGTCTCTCTAATAATAATAGTTCAAAGAGCATGTACATTGGTTACACAACCACTAAATTATCACATTGATTAACGTGCCAATTATCTGATAATAGTTTGATTAAATCGTATATCACCAATCAATGCAACAAAAAACACCAGAAATGTGACACATCCTTACCAATAATACAAAATAAAAAAAACGACTACACATACGAGAAACATTGAGCATAAATAACTAAACAACGCATTATCAATAAAATATTATCAAATTATATATGAGGAATATATATACTAAATATATTTAATTCAGAAACAAAACAAACAAAAAACGACATAATCATACGGATTGTCATGTAAAGAAGCGATATTTAAAATCATGAAACCAACATTAGTAGAAAAGAAAGAAAAAACTCTTAGATAATTGGTTTATGAAAGCCGAAAATACTTAGCCATTGGATAATTTATATTTAAATTTAGATATAATTTATATTTGACAATTTACGGGAAACCGGAAAATGGTCGGAAATTTAAAAAATAAATTAAAAGATTCTTAACAAAGAACATTCTTTGCTTGTTAACTAAATATATATATATATATATATATATATATATATATATATATATATATATATATATATAGTCGTAAGGTGTGCTATATTTATGCGATAAAGTATTCAATATCAGAGATAGAGTGTGTGAATATAAAAGTGAACATTGAAGTCAACACTTAGAGGCGACAGTCTGTTTTCATGAAACAGACTGTCGCCTCCAAGTGTTGACTTCAATGTTCACTTTTATATATATATATATATATATATATATATGAAAAAATTCTCGTAGTTAATCTGTAGAAAAAGACAATATGTATAAATGTATACGACAATAGGAAAACTAATATTAGCCGACGTGTTTCGTCCAATGTGGACTTTTTCAAGGCAAAAAAAAAATGAATTTATTGAAAACAAAGTAACTATTAACAATAAACAAAATGTCTTTAGCAACTGGAAGAATTTAGACAATGCTATTGTATTCATATTGTCAACTAAAAATTACGTCAAGTACTTTCATGTATAGAAATATTGTTTTTATTGTTGTGATGTAGTTGTGTATGTTGGCTTTGGATAGTAGTAATTCTGTTAGGAAAGGTAATAATGGGAAAAACCTAGACATTGATTAATATTTGTATAATATTCAATGGCGGCACTCTCGAGGATTTTCCTTCTGAGTGAGTTATTTTTTTTTTATGAGTGTTGCATTTTTAAAAACAAAATTGTGGTTGAATTTATGTATGACTAGTGCATTAGTTAAGGTGTTTTTTGTGAGGTTTCTTTTGTGTTCATAGATTCGTTTTTTTTAAAATTTCTGCTTGTTTCTCCAATATATTGGGAGGAACAGTTTTGGTAATTTATTTTATAAATGCCTGCTTCAGAAATATTGTTGCTGTTAGTTTTTGAGGATCTGATTATATACATAATAGTTTGGGAAGTGTTTGTGATTATTTTAAAATTATTCAGATGGGATAGGTTGTTCTGGATAGTGGACGTGACGGAGTTGGTCGCTAGTATTATGCATCTGTTTTCATGTAATTTATTATTACGGATTGTGTTATTATTTTTGTTTCGGGTGTATATTTTGCATGCCTTTCTTCTAGTGTTGTAGATGAAATTATATGGTTATTGTAGGTTTTTGAATATGTTTTCTATGTATGTTTCACTTCTGAAACTGAAACAAACCGCACTCTTCCGTTCCTAGATATCATGTTAAACAGAAACAATAACGAACTCAATTTTGACGTTTACACAAAGTCTACAAACAAAAATGACCTGATCAGTTTCCAGTTTTCTAAAATTAAATCTGGAATTATTATAGGTTTCTATGTGAGAGAATTAAGAATTTGCAGCCCCGATATTTACCTAAAGAAGAAACATACATAGAAAACCTGCAATAACTATATCATTTCATCCACAATTCAAGAAGAAAGACAACGGCGAAAAGCGAAAGCAAATTTTCCTATTGCAGTGTTCCGAGATCCTCGATGTTGCACAGTATGTGGACTCATACATACGAAATAGACATAAAAACTGAATGAAGGTGTCGGATCCTCATAGGTCGAAATCGACGAGAGTGTCCATTATATATATATATATATATATATATATATATATATATATATATATATTAGGAATCGATTTTTCATTTATTAATTTGACATATTTTAATTTATTGCTTAAACATTATTTTTAATTGATACTCATATTTGACTAGATCCTCTGTTTTTATTTATTTATTAAACAGTATATTCTTTCATTTCTATCTTATATTTCTAACAAGAAATCTTCTTGGAAATATATGCGCCCTCTGGGAGGATACGAAACTGCGTCCTCATAAGAAATCTGACGTGCTTTGACCTGTCGGTCTCTTGGCTACCTTGGACCTCCTACCGGAGGGCGCATATTTTTCTAACATGATTTCTCAAAATGTTTAGACCTGTAGATGGAATAAATATACTGTTTAATAAATAAATAAAAAACGTATCTACTCAAATATGGGTATCTATGAAAAATAACGTTTAAGTAATAAATTATATATATATATATATATATATATATATATATATATATATATATATATATATATATATATATATATATATATAATTCTTATTGCCAATATTGTTATTGCCAATGTTATCATTTTCTTGGATTTTTATTCCTCAAATTTAATTAATCGGCTTATTAAATCTATCTATCTATATCAGTTAACACATAAAAATCAAAATTACATAGTGAATGGCCTTTTCATGCTTTAAGGTAGCATCAGGACATATATATATATATATATATATATATATATATATATATATATATATATATATATATATATATATATAGATGGAAATGTCAAAAGTAAAACAGAACAAAATAAGGATAATAATCATACTACTACTACTACTACTACTACCACAAATGATAATAATAATAAACAAACTGCAGCACGTTTTGTGGGTTTACGTGCCTTCTTTAGAACTTACTACAACCGGTTGACATACTTGCGCCCATTCTAAAAGTTTAGGTGCGTCAGTCATTGGAGGCCAACAAGTTTTAATATCTTTATCTAAACCCAAGGGTTGATACCAATGGACATCATCGACACTTGAAAACTATGTGTGCTCACACAGGTTATACAAGAACAAGACGGTTGACGTTTAACGAGAGGATGATAAGAAACGAATCACATTCGAATTCAGCGCTTGTGCCATGCAACTCATCAGTCAACACATTGTACATAGTACACTGCATTTGATGGGGTTTAGTAGTCGTCAATAAACAAAGGTACCATTATCGACATAACAGTATTAGTTTTTAGGCTTAGCTAGGCGAGAGAAGATGCTCATTGGATGTGGAAAACTGACGTGTCGCCTGGACAGATGAGTTAGTTTTCCATTCTCCTCCATCTTTTTCCGAGTAAACGGTCAACTACGTAAGATCACATAAGTCTTTAGATCCAGCTGGGTGTTGTGCACGCTGGCGGTGGCTGTGTAATGGGATAGAGTGAAAGTAATGAAAAATCCTCTCTTTTAGCATTTACATTTATTCTTGCAGAACACTTGAACTCGTTGATGTTCTTTCTATTTTCCGGTAATAATACTTTGTTCCAATCCTTTCTCATCACGTGAGGATGTCAGGAAACTGGTCCTAGGGACACTTGACTGATTTCCACGTGCTCCAGTTACCTCCGCACTCGTCATATCTAAACTTCATTAGCCATATACTGGAAATGTGGCAAACATTGCTAAATTCCTGTTATTTGCATCCAAGAACCAAAAGTCGGTTATAAACAGATCTGGATTGTGTCTAGATAAATTTACGCAACGAATCCAGCACCTTTTAGTTTCAATGTCATAGCTGCTGTTATTCAAGTGGAAAAGGAAGAGATGCACGTTATTAGATGATTGTTACGTATTTCTAACTCTTATATATATATATATATATATATATATATATATATATATGATGTTCCTAAGAAAAGGCATATATGAAAGTTTGATGTTTGTGAGTTTCAATACATACGATTGTATGTTTACGAAGGGACGATATAGAATAGAAAAGAAAACATATTTTAATTGATACATTTGGATCTTGGTCGTAATGAATGGTGAATCGATGCTCCATTAGCCTTGTCGGTCATCTATCATACCATCCCGTATTGGCCAACTCGGCCGGAGGCTGGCGACCTAAACAAATATTCAATTTCCGTTGCTGTTTCTTTTTCCTCCAGATTTTATTTTTTGCTTCTCGCTTTATTTAAGAATCGGATTTTGCCAATTCTGAAACCAGTTTCATGTTTTTTTTCTTTACGCCTTAATAGCTTTATTCTTTTGGTTGGTGATATATATATATATATATATATATATATATATATATATATATATATATATATTGCTATAATATTTTGTTTATATCTTTTTCTTATCTATTTAGACTTAGTAAAATGAAAATCACTGATGCATTAACGTTTGGTAATCACATCAGTTTTCAAATTCACAAATCAATTCGATTTTTTAAAAATATCCTTATTGTTATTCATTCTTTAAACGGTATAGCTGCTTGCGTATCATATATCCATATCTCGAACAAAGTTCGAATTCCAAATAGGGTTGTTTGAATTCAATTTTGTTCTCATGTGTAAATTATATTCTTTCCTTTTCTCCATCTTTCTGAACACAAGGTCTCGACACTGGTAAACTACAAATGCTGATGAAGAAAAACGTGTATTCTCTTTGTCATCCATGATAGAGATTGTCATTGTTATTACTGTTTATGTTAATAATGTCTGTTATTTTTGTTGTTGCCTGTTTGAATTGGATAGATATTTTCAGACCATTTTTTCCAGACTTTTGCTTGTATTGTATCCATTCTTCTTCTTCATGTTATCGACATTATCACCCTCTTCCTTTGCCTAATTCCAAATAACGTTATTTTTTACATAATAATAATAATAATAATAATAATAATAATTTCCAGACAATAAGTCGTGTTGGATTTTTACTCGTTTATTCTTGTTCGTGATAGTAAAACATCACAAGGAAACGATTAAGGAAAGATTAATAAAAGATTCATAGACGTATAACAAAAAATATATCTTCTTTTATTTTAATGCCATTTCCCTTCAGGTGAACACGGATCTCATCAGTTTGCTTTCCTTTATTATCTTTGAATTGTTATGATTTCATAGGAAATATAGTGGAGTAGTTTCTTACTGTATTTTTCCTTTTTTGAATTCAGAGTAGTCTTTATCTTAGACTACTTGCCAAAGAAGTCTTCTCTTCTATTTAATCTATAGCTGAGGAGAGCATTGATCGATTCATGACTTCCTCAAGGAATTTAGTGCGAAATGAATTAAACAAATTTGGATGGAATTTGAACCCGACTCGACGATTCCATTTTTCATGCTGAAACGTCATTTGCACATCCAATTAAAGTGATTCCTCAACTTCCTTAAAAACAAATCTTAAACACTCGTTAAAAGGTGCCGTTGTTAATCCACATATATAAAACCCTATGTTTATTTCTATAATATTTTCCTAGAAGTAAAGATATTACGCTCTAATGCTGTATTTATCCACACATCAAAGTGGTAGGATGTGATCTGTTTTGTTTCACGCGGGATGCCTAGATGTGTGCATTTGAACCAAGAGCAAAGATGGCCGAGTTTCAATTACCACTGTCACGCTGCCGTTAAAGTACTCTGACTCCGTCCCGTGGATGTAACACGAGACTTGCTGCCACAAGATTGAAATGTTTTCTTGATTGCATCGCACAGGTATTCTGCTATTCAAAGACTTTCCATAACACAGATGACTTTCAACGAATTCTTGGACAAATTTGAAGCATAAGTAGCAAAATTTTATCTGGACATTGTCCATTGAATCATCCTCAGAACTCTTTTTAATGTTTTGAAGATTATTTTGCGGGCGAATGTCCAACTTTTAAACAAAACTTGTATATTCGCTATGAATGTGACGGCTACATAGTACACGTGATTGTTCGAGCAAACCCACTGGAAAATTTATGTTCGCGCATGCGCAGTTGGTACTCTCTAATTATTGTTCTCAACTTATATCAAAGCCGCGTAAGTGGTTTCGAAAATAGGGAAACACCTTCCAGACAGATATCGTATTCCATATGTATTTTTTTAATTATCTGACAAGATCTACTTTAGTTTTATATTTATGCTTGTGATGTTTTCGCATAATTAGTTTCTGGCTGTTTTATATTAATTTTCACCTCAGATATATCGTGGTTATCGCTGTAGATCGACAGCAAGTATTCTCAATTCTTAAGCACCTTTTTCAGTATACTTGGTAAAATTCACCAGTATCCTCTTCAGCATCATCCCATATATTCCTAAGATCTTTAATATGTCCTCTTCTTTGCAAGGGTTGATAAAATTTATCTTAATGCTCTCATGATTTTGGTCACGATCATTAGCTTCACATTTCCTGATTTTCATCTTTCCTAACCAAGGATTTTCATAGCAATCTATTTTTTTTTATTTATTTTATTTGTTCTTGATTTCTTTCTCCAGTTCTGTTCTCACGTCTCCCATTTTTTTCTAATTTCTTGTCGTATTGTATCAAGAAATTCTTAAAATTTATTCGTGGCATTTTAGTATGTATTTATTCATTTTCATTTTGGAGGTTGCGACTTAGTCTTCGATATTTTGACCATCTTTCTCCGCCTTAATTTCTTTTTACATATCAGATGTCTATGTTGTGTTTGTGATGTGAAGCTTAGTGCATGATTATGAGTTTCTAGACAGTCGATCTATTGATTTGAGTTCTTTAATTCATTGGTTGTTATTATTATCATTACCGTTTGCTCTGTTTGTATTAATTTTTATTTGATTAACTTTATTCCAATTATTGTATTTATTATTATATGAATTGTTATATCAGAATATTTTGGAAACATTTGCTGGGGATCAAGCGACAACAAATCTCCTAAAAACTCCAGCGTTTTTACTAATTTAAGTAATACTATTATTCAAACACTTTCAACTCTTTTGAATTTCAAATCTTTCAGGTTTTCATGTTCTCTGAAGATTTTCAGAATTTATGAAAGTGTTCCAATAATAATTAGTACTACTGTCAGCTTTATATTCCATAATTCTGGAATTTCTTTGGCAGCGTTCTGCCATTTATCCACCTTTTAACTCGCTTTCAATTTCACTCTGTTATCCGCTTGAATAGTGACAGCCATTAATAAATTTTCTGAGTAATCATTAAAATTTCCTGGATTGAGTGAAATGTTTGATTTTTCAAAATTGCATTGAATCTTGCTTTTTCTATTCTTACAACAGATTCTCTGTTCAAAGACATTTGGAGATTTCCCGCTGAAAATTATGATTATTATTTTAACGAACATGTTTTAATTGAAAAATTAAAGTAACAATAAAAACTAAATAACATTTAATAACACAGAAATTAACATAATACAAAGTAAAATCTTTACATTTTTCTTTCTATTTAATATTATCGACTATTTACGCCAGTAATAATTGATGGTTAATTCAAGCATCAGCAAGACGAGTAGAAAGAACAATAGCAGTTAATGGACTTGAGAAAACTATATTCCTGAAAAACTATTCAAAGAGAAAGATTTTGAAAATTTCAACTGACAGTGACGCAAACTGTTCAGCCAATGAATGTGGTATTTTTCTTTCTAAAGAAATGCCATATCTCAGAGTTACCATTACTAATATTGTTGTCACGATGGGTTCAATTCTGCAAAATATTTCCAATTTTTCTCACCGATTTGCAACGCTTTTCGATATTGTTTCAAACGCGATAATAATGAATTATTATTTTATTTCCTTTGATTTCTCGTGTGTACACATTTCTTTCTGGGTCGCGCCCAGAGACCTAAGGTTAGAAATGGCATTATGACATTTTCCACTGACCAATTAAAAAACAAACAAAAAAAACAAAACAAAAACGCAAACATATTTTACATAGATAAAGCCCTTCGTAAGGTGTGGGCTGTAATCGAGAGAACAATTTTTTGTATTTCTTTAAGGCATAGACTTCAAGGAATCCCTTCAATTAGTCTTCTGGAATCTTTCCCAACCAATCCGAGGGCTCCAACTACAACAGAGATTGTTGATGTTCCCATGTGCCACATTTTTGAGATTATTATTGTTATGGGGTCCACCCCTTTTTCATACAAGTGGACTCGACCAGAGTGTTACTTGGACTGCTGCCGTTAAATACCCAGAGTCAGTCAGAATATAGAGAGAGTGAGAGCAGAGATTGTGATTGAGTTGGAGGTAGAGTAATAGTGTGAGGTAACCGCTTGTAGAAGTCACAGTTACAAGAACGTAGACTCTAAGGAAGTCCTACGTTGAGACCGAATTTACCAGACTGTATATATCTATTATTATTGCTACCAACTGCGTTTCTGGATTTACTAACCGTATTACCCATTGTATTATTGTGTAAATACATTTATTTGTTATATTTCGTTCCTGCGTTTATCATTCATTGGAGACCGAATTTCATCTCGGAATCCACAACAAATTGGCGACGAAGATTCGAAACGACGCGGAAAAGAAAAAATCAACAAAAGAAAAATCTTCCCTCGTCGTACCAACAAGCAAATTGGCACACACACGGGAAGAAAAACAACAAATTCGCGTCGAGCGATTCGAACTCACACGAGAAGAAGAAATAGAAAAATCCTCCCCTCGTCCACAACAAATTAGCGAGAAACAGTTACGAGGAGTAAAAATATGTAAAATTGAGTTATCATGGAAGATTTTAAAAATATTTTGGTAGAACTGATAAAATACCAACATGATCAACAATTACAACTACAAGAACGAATGGAAGAAAAATGGCAAAAGCAATTATTACAAACGCAAAAGGAAAATCAAGAAAGACAAATAGACCTCCAGGAACTAATATTGAAAGTAGCGGACAACAAGCAATTAGATATTGAAAAAGAAGCAACTTTTTCGCAAGACGCAGTGTGGAATACCATAGAGATTTTCAAATATTCTCTAGATGAGGACAAACATTTCAGAGGTTACTTCAGAAGACATGAAGGTATCTTTAACATCGACTGTTAAAATTGGACAGAAGCAAAAAAGAAAATTAGGAACTGAAGAATACACAAAGTTCGTGGATTATATCTTGCCAAAAAAGACGAACGAATTAAAATTTGACGAAGCAGTGACATGTCTTAAAGAACTCTTCAGGCCCAAAACATTACTATTCCACAGGAGGTGGAAATGCCTTAACCTGATAAAGGGCGATAATGAGGATTATTCCACGTTTGCCGCAATCGTAAATAAACATTGTGACGACTTCAAACTAGCGGAATTAACCCCGGACAATTTAAAATGTCTTATCTTTGTTCAAGGGTTAGTTACAACAAAAAATAGCGAAATGCGCAGAAGAATGCTTGCAAAATTACAAAATGAACCGGGTCTAACATTACAGCAATTATCGGAAGATTGCCAGGGATGTCTAAGTATAAAGAAAGACGCAAAGGACATTGAGGAATCAGCAGTTTCTCATATACGTAAGTTAAACAAAAGTCTACGTTCTTCACCCTCCCCGGAAAGAAAAACTAAAATTTTACAACAATGAAAAAAGATTTTCACTCTCCCCGGAAAGAAAAAGAAAATTTTATAATAAGAGGAAAAGTACAACATACAGGACAAATTATGGCGAATATCGAAGCAAATATAAGCACCCCCCACCAGCATGTTATCGATGTGGAGGACTACATTGGAACAAGGATTGCTGCTTTATATATAAAAACTGTCTTGAACGTGGAAAAAAGGGCCACAAGGCATCCCAATGTAGAAAAGATACTAATAGAATAAGAGCTACAAGGATGCATAATGATGACAACAGCGTAAGGAAATATGTGGAACTGGCAATTTTAAATAAAAAGATTAAATTACAACTGGATTCTGGTTCCAACCTCACGATAATCAACTTACAGACATGGAAAAAACTCAACCGACCTACCATGTTACACACGCAAAAAATTGCCAAGTCGGTTACAGGCAAATGAATAAAATTTGAGGGAGAAATAATCGTGAATGTTAAATTTCACGGCAAAACAAAAAAAACTTAAGAAATACGTCATGAAAGATACTGAAAATCTAGTAGGTATCGACTGGATGCAGAAGTTCAACGTTTGGGACCTACCTATCAACTCTTTTTGCAAAAAGTTAGAGGTTGAACTATCAGATACTATAAAATTGAAGGAAGAATTATATAACCAATTTCCTGAGGTATTTTCGAGCGGGTTGGGACGATGCAACAAATTTAAGGCCAGGATTGAATTAAAAGAAAACGTCCAACCAATTTTTAAAAAGAAGCGAAATGTACCGTTCGCTACTATAGAAAAAATAGACAAAGAATTGGAGAGACTTGAACAAACTGGGATTCTCTCAAAAACAGAGTTTAGCGAGTGGGCAGCGCCGGTGGTTTATGTAAAAAAGAAGTCAGGAGAAATCCGCGTATGCGCAGATTTTTCGACGGGACTCAACAAGGCAATAAAAGACCATCATTACCCACTACCGAGCCCAGAGGAGATATTTACAAAGCTCAACGGCGGTAAGATATTTTCAAAAATAGATCTTAGTGAGGCTTATCTACAAATTCCAGTACAAGAAGAGAGTACGAAAATCCTTTGCATTAATACACACAAAGGGTTGTACAAATTCAACAGACTACCATTTGGAGTAAAAGTTACACCAGCAATTTTTCAGCAAACGATGGATACAATGCTCAGGGGCCAGAATTTCGCGACCGCTTATCTGGATGATATTCTAATTAAGAGCGACAATGTTGAAGAGCACATATCACACATAAAGGAAGTTTTCAGAAGACTTCAGGACTTTGGGTTCAAAGTAAAAGGAGAAAAGTGTGATTTTTTCCTAAACGAAATTAAATAGTTAGGTCAGATAATAAATGAAAATGGCAGGAAACCGAACCCAGAAAGGGCATCGGCAATTAAAAATATGCCTGAAGCAAAAAAATGTTGCAGAACTACAAAGTTTCCTGTGCCTAGCTAACTACTATGGCGAATTTATTAATAATATGCATAAACTGAGGGCTCCACTAAATGAGTTACTAAAAATGGAGAATAATTGTAATTGGACAGAGGACTTTTAAAAAAGTATTTAAGGAAATAATACAAAAATTAACTTCAGAGTTAACATTGACACATTTCGATCCCGAACTCGAAATCATTATTGCAAGTGACGCGAGTTCACATGGGGTAGGTGCGTATATTTTACACAAGATACGGAACGGTACCAACAAACCCGTTGCACACGCATCTAGATCATTATTACCGGCAGAGAGAAACTATTCACAGATCGAAAAGGAGGCATTGGGCATAATTTTTGCAGTAACTCGTTTTCGCAGATATATTTATGGGAGAGAGTTCACGCTCCAAACGGATCACAAACCACTTCTTACGATTTTCGGTTCAAAATAGGTCTACCAGTCTATACAGCGAACAGACTTTTAAGATGGGGAACAGTGTTACTAAACTACAATTTTAAACTGGAGTTCTTACCATCAAAGAAAATAGGACACGCTGACGGACTATCGCGATTAATACCTACGAAAAGCGAACCGTTAGAAGATTCGGTAATTGCAGCATTACAAGCTGAAGAAGAAATCAGTAAGGTACTATGCAATACAATAAAGGAACTGCCTGTAACGCTGCTAGATATAAGACGAAAAGCAGAAAGAGACGAGTTCATTCAGGATACCAAGAAAAAAATAGAAGAGAAAGTGAGGAATTTAGCAGACAGTTTCTCAATCTGTGACAACATATTATTTTAGAACGAGAGAGTAGTAATACCGAAGTCGTTACGAAGACGGATCTTAAAAGATTTTCACTTAGGACATCCCGGAAAAAACTGGATGAAATCACTTATGAGAAGTTTTGTCTACTGGCCGAACATGTGCGATATCACACAAATGGTGGAAAGTTGCAAAGGTTGTGCTGCTGCGGCGAAGGCACTACCCTCTATACAAAGGCCATGGCCTAAAGTCGACAGATCGTGGTCCAGAATACACGTGGATTACGCAAAACCCATTGAAGGTTACTATTATTTAATAACAGTAGATGGTTTCAGTAAATGGTCAGAGGTTGCCAGATTTAAACACCCGACGACAGAAAACACCATATACTGTTTACACGAACTATTCGCGAGATTTGGTGTCACGGATTGTTTGGTAAGCGATAACGGCACACAGTTTACCTCCAGTAACCGCTTGTAGAATCACAGTTACAAGCACGTAGACTCTAAAGAAGTCCTACGTTGGGACCGAATTTACCAGACTGTACATATCTATTATTATTGTTACTAACCGCGTTTCTGGATTTACTAACAGTATTACCCATTGTGTAAATACATTTATTTGTTATATTTCGTTCCTGCGTTTATCATTCATTGGAGACCGAATTTCATCTCGGAATCCACAACAAATATTATTATTATTATTATTATTATTATTAACCTTCTTATCATTAACCTTCTTTTACCAGTTTAAAGTTCATATAATTTTTTCAGTCTTTCCGTTCTTTTCCATTTACTTCTGCAGTATTTCGACCAACATCCATAATCCTGGCTATGACGATAAACTACATCCGTCAGCAAGACCTCTGATTAAAGATTATGGGTTTAATTGCTGTTATTCCTAGACTAACCCTGACCCGGGGTGGCATCACCTGTTAGGATTCCAGCCATGGGTAAATAGTGAACCCCCAAACAAAAGCAAAACACTAAGAAAGTATAAAATAATTTTTACAGTAAAAATACCAGTAATACATTTTTCTATTAAAAAGTATCAACAATACCTATTTATAATAAAATGACGAACAATAAATTTTGTCTGGAATTGAAGGCATACTATTGCGTTCAAAATATTTGGATTTTGGCATTAAATAACCGATAGAGATGTTAATCTGCCGCTAAACAAATCAACCAACTAACGACAACACACACACGCATATATACATACATACATACATACATACATACATATATATATATATATATATATATATATATATATATATATATATATATATATATATATATGCAGTGGATGTTCTTTGTTTTTCTCTGGTGAAACATTTTTCCTATTTTTCATTTATTTCTCTATAGATTTGTTCGCGTTTTCGTCTTCCCTCCGTTTCTCTGATTTTCAGCCTTAAACTTCGCATTTACTCTTCCTCTCCTTCCCAACCTCACTACTTACTTTACTCCTACACTGACTTTTACTCTCCTCTCTTGTACCCTTTTCCTTATTTCCTCCCACTTTTCCGTTATTCCATCCTTGCATTTTAACCGCTCTCTTCCATGATGTTATCATCTCTCATTTCTATTCTTTTTCCTCACACTTTTTTTTCTCTTTTCCAAATGAAATTTCTCTTTTCTTTTACCAGTGTCATTCTATTTGAGATTTTCCGATCTCAGTGACTTCGATTAATTCTTTTAAATATACAGAAACCTTTCAGTATTTCTCATTTATTACACATGACAGCAATTTTTTCTCATTATGTGTTCGCTGATTTTTTGCCCTTTCAGTGTTGATAACGTTTGAACATTTTCATTTTGTGCCATGATATATCGTTTGAGGTACGGAATTTTGATAAAGTAACTTTCATTCTTTTTCTCTCTGTCCTTTCTTTCACTCTAAACAATTTCCACATTTTCTTTTTCTTCACTCTTTTTTATTTACTCTTTTTTTTTATTACTCTTTGATACTTTATAAAGTCAATATTGATTTCTTTATATTTGCAAACTCAAATGATTCTTTCTTTCTTCCTTTCGTTCGTTTCTTCTTTTTGTCTTTTCAAATCATGAAAATACACACGATGTAAAAATACGCACCCATACCCACAAAATACACACATACACAATATATATATATATATATATATATATATATATGTGTATGTATGTGTGTGTGTGTGTGTGTGTGTGTGTGTGTCTCTCTCTCTCTCTCTCTGTGTTTGCGTATTATGACTGTGTGCGTATATCCGTAGTTAATCGTTATGTATATTATATTTATTGCATAAAGGCCAATAGAAAAGACCGACTTGTACATCGATGGAAACATTTTGACACCCGAAAGTAATGAGACAAAATGAAGGTGAAAGAAAAAGTGAATTAATATTTTCCTTATAATATTAAAAAATTGTGACGTTTTATTAATAACTGAAACTTTAAAACATACAAAAAAAACCCAAAAACAATCGAGCATAAATTTGATATGACGTATCGTTGAAATCGACATTATCTGTGTCCATATATATATATATATATATATATATATATATATATATATATATATATATATATATATATATAAGTGTGTGTGTGTATGTATGTTTCTGTGTGTGTTTCTATGTGTGTGTGAGTGAGTGTGTATTTCTGTGTCACTCATAGAATTAATTCGTTTCTCATTTTCCCAGAAAAACTGTTTTTTATTAAAAAAAAAAAAAGGAAAAAGAAAAGAAAAAGAAAATTATAGACAATAAAGAATTATAAAAACGTGCATATCATGGAGAAGATTGTGAAAATACGAGAACATCTGTGTGGAAATGTTAACTGACACGAACGTACTGCTCGATTATCCACCGTAAAGAAGCGGTACAAAAATCGAAATTTCAGTTTTTTTTATTGTTAAATATAAAGATGAATATACATTCCCTAATTTCGCCTCGAGGAGTGAAACGAACTTTTCTTTTGGCAAATTTATAGACTCGGGTAAAATCGGCAATTTGTATACGTGATTGATATGCATTTGATTATATACATCCCTAATTGTACGATAAACATATAGTAGATGCTATAAACAAATCAGTCAGTATTTCCAATCTTACAAGTTACTTTTGTCAGTTTGCAAAACTCAAGATTAAAAAGAAAGAAGTTTGTAAAAGTTTACATTTAATATCATGGACCTATTTGCTATCTCGCTTTCATACACACACGCCCCTTTTATCTCACATAAGCAAATATATATTTATATATTAGTGTGCTAATATCTTTATATGTGTGTAGCTTTGTCGATATAAGTTTACGCGCTTATATATATATATATATATATATATATATATATATATATATATATATATATAACTGTGTGTGTGTCTCTCTTTCCCCCCCTCTCTCTCTCTCTCTGTGTGTGTGTGTGTGTATGTTAATCTTGTTTCAGATTTGTGCTTGACTGCTACGCATGCGTTTTTGGCATCTTCTCAATGATCTTGTGTGTCCTGAGCACCACCAAACTTTCTGCCATCTCGGTGACCTTCGGAATCTTCAGGACACAAAACGTATAGTGTCCAAGCAAAGATGACGCAGTTTTCACTGTGTCTGTTAATAAAAAAGGTAACCACCGGAAATGAACGATAGGAGAACATATTTTTTTCACTTGTCAGATGAGAGGCTAGGTCTGTTCACGTGACAGATTGGGGTCGAACAAGACGAAGCTGCGTGGGTAGGCAACCATTTTGGCTGCTACCTTTAAGTGGTGGGAGTTTCAGCAATAATCGTAATTGTCAAATAGGCGCACAGCCAAAATCAGTTGAAAGACAGAAATGTTTAAATAGCTATAGATAGATAAACAGCCATAGATAGATATCTCTATCTATCTATGGCTGTTTATCTATCTATTACCAGAGATAGGTATCTAGAGAGACAATGACTACAGATAGATACATAGGAACCAGAGTAATCTATCTATCTATCTATCCATCTATCTATCTATCTATCTATCTATCTATCTATCTATATATATATATATATATATATATATATATATATAGATAAAAGAGTGGGAGAGGAGAGAGATATGAATAGATTGAGATTGATGGGCGTTCAACAATTGTAAAAGAAACAGAGATAAATGGTCTTCGTGTGTGATTTGATCTTCAGAGATTCTATCCTATCATCCATCTTCCATTCTTGTTTCATTTCTTTTCATTTTCTTGCCTTAAACTTTCCTATACATTTACACGCATACACACACATATACATACATAACGTATATACATAAATGCTACATGCGTACATGTACTCATATACATATTTATATATCTATTCTGTTTATCTTTTTTCTTTATCTTACAATATTGTTATAATTACTGATCTCTTTTTTTTTTGCCAACGCTTTCTTACAAGTCACCCTTTGGCTGTAATCCAACATTATCCCGGTGCAATCCGTCATTGGTACAATTCTCTTTTGCTTGCTTTGATTTTTTGCAATGACACTTCATAAAGAAGAAAAAAATGAAAAAAAAGTAAAAACGCTGACGCTAAAATCCTGTTCTTCTTCTTGCTGAAGAAACAACGCCAATTTCAGTCTCTTTTGTCCCATTTCTCTTCCTTTCTTTTCTATAATTTGATATTTTTCATTTCTTTCTTTCATCTTTTTATTTTTTTCTTGAGGTAAATTTTCAAAAGATGTTTTTGTCGCTTTTTTTTTAATCGCTTTACTATTTTTTATTTCACACAAATTGCGGTGAATATATTGAACTGCTTATATACCGAGCCAAATAAATTTGGTTCTCAAGTTTGATTCGAATTTTAACCACCGACATATTAAGCAACTTTCGAATATCTTTGGCATGATGATCGAAATATTTTACTTACAAATAATTCTTATATATATAGCGGGGGTATGCGGGTAGTGACATATATAATTTATTATTTATTCATTCGATAAGCGTATCTTTAATTTCAACGGAAATAATTCTTTTGCTTCTTCAGCAATCGTCATTTAAAAAAAAAGCTCAATAAGGTTTATGCTCGTGTAAAAGTCGGCATCACGCAAAAATCAATCTGGCTCATTCCGACAGGAAAATTTTTCATTTTCCTTAAATAATGAATAGAATTCTTTTCTTTTTCATTTTTTTTTGTTTTATTAATCCATGATTACATTTGTAGACACAGATCTTACTGACAAGATATTTTCCCGAATAAAGAATACTAGAACTAAATTAAGATAAAGTACTGTTGAAAATTCAAAAATCAAACTAAGAAGAAATTAAGTCTTTCTAAAGAAAACAGATTTAAAAATGAAAATAACAAATCACCAGGTATGGAAACAACATGACAGAATCTAGAATATATATTTATTTTAATTTATTTTAATCAGGTAGCGCTTTATACCATAGACAAGAGTCGAGCAAGAATGTTTATTATTGATTGATCTTTTTTAATTTACTGATATTTTTTAATAAATTTGGCTCCTATTAATTTTTGATTCTCAAAATTAGCGTCCATGTTGTCGATACACTACGTTTCTAATATATGATTTTATTGATCGTTACAATTCAATGTTGGTTTATACATTAAATTGGCAAAAGTCTAGAGATAGGTGCCTAGTAAGGTCTAGGATCTTCTTTGGCCTAACGAAGTACCATTTCTTGACATGGCATTGATTCCACAAGTGGTCAGAAGATGCTGTCTTGATAGCAATCTACAATCTAATTTTGTAGTTGAAGCATTTTGCTTGAGAATATAGCTCTCTATCATGTTCCATAAATACCCGTTGCGCTATTGTTGGACAAACGTTATGGTCACACAATTCATGGGAAATGCTCTTCAAACTGATTATGCACAACTTAGATCTTATGATACAGTGCGCTATACTGCTTGAATAATCCATCGTTGTTCGGACGCTTGAATAGATGCAAATAGCTACAAATGCATCAGAGCCGTCTCCGGTCAATGATGTGTTTAGGCGGACTAACCAAATTAACCTAACCCACTTGAACACATGGTTATAGAACCATCAGAAGCCTTCATGGTGCTTTGTTGATAAATGTGCGTTCACATCACACCTCAGTCCTACCATCAACTTGAAAACGCCGGCTCATTGAACCACGCCACACGTTGCCATGGTACAACTAGCGACATCAGAAACTCATGCATGGCACGGTGCAGCGTTGAGGTGAATCTCCTGCTTCCATGGAAGTTAAAGAGCGATGAACTGGTGCTTCAATATGCCTTTGGTACCTTCTTTATTGAATGCCGACGTGATTTGAGGTAATTTCCTTGTTTGTTAACACAAACAATTATAATCTGATTCATCGGTCAGCTCCTGTGCTGTTCATGATAAGCGGTAATGTTTTCTATTGGATATTCCCGGTACGCACCCAGCACATCTGATCGAGAGATGTTAAAGTTGTCCACAATTTTATTAATGGTATGATCTATCTGTCTGTCATATACTATCTTATCCTGTTTGAGCCCTGAGAAACCAAATGCCAAAGCACAATTAATATAGTTCTTGATTTTCATGACGTTGACACCACCAACCAGCTCGAATACGAACATTTCAGATGTCAATCTGAGGACAGTGCTGAGAATTCGGAAATAGTTGGAAGAGTCCAATGGTGATTACGAAGGTACTCCAGCTCGAAAAATTAACTCTGATCGTTCTGATAAGAAAAGAACTCCCGAATTTGTTGATGATGGCTTCACACTCAACACGGAGGCCTACATCATGTTTTGAGGAGGTAGTACTGCCCTGAGTCAAGAGGGTGGCTGCTGGAAGATCCTATGTTTGGCAACAGGAGTCTGCACCATGCCACACAAGCAGGAGAAACCAGTCATGACTGTCACACAATTTCTACGACCACATCACCCCTTACATCTGGCCACCTAACTCCGATGACTGCAACCCCCTTGATTATTATGTGTTGGGCGCAGTTAAGCGAAAGAACAACAGAATTCCTTGTAAGACCAAAGATGAACTGAAAGCAAGGATTATGGCAACGTCCACCAACTTAAACAAGGAAACCGTAAGGAAGAGGTGCAAGAGATTCTGGAGTTATCTTCAAGCCGTGGTTGAAACCAATGGCGATTACATTAAATAAATTTACTCTTTAGTATTTTAAAATAATTTTCTGTAATTTTGGTAAATATACTTGTTAAAATGAGATGTTATTTTCATTTTTGCGAAATTTAAACGACAATTTATCTATCGTACTCTCTCTCTCTCTATATATATATATATATATATAGAGAGAGAGAGAGAGAGAGAGAGAAAGAGAGAGAGAGAGAGAAAAAAAGCGAGGGAATGAAAGCGAGAGAGAGAGAGAGAGAGAGAGAGAGAATGAGTGAAAGAGTGAGGTCTCTAGCAATGACTGTAAGAACTTTTAAGTGCTTCAGTAGAAAAAATAATTTGCCCAAAATGTTCTTTATTACCTTCGCCAACTATTGTGGCACAAGTGTCTGGATTCCTACTTTCTCCAACAGCATTAGGGTAAAGGGATGTAAACAGTCTCAGACGGAATTCGAACTCGGTTCTCTCTGATGACACCATCACGTCACCCGCACTTCCTGAATACATAAATGCGAATAGTTAAATATATTTAAGAAAACATAATAAAATAAATTTCTTTTTCCTTTCTTTTAATGCGTCGATAAACCCTAAAGGGTTGTTTTTAGAAGCGATTTAAAACAACCGCTGGATTTGTAAAAAGAAAAAAAGAAGAAGCATTTAGCGACACTTTGAAGCCGCCAGAAACTGAAATAGCAATAAAAATGGTGGCGAAAAAAACTAGCAAAGAGCGATTGTAATCATTTCACGCTTTCCGGCAACAACTTCATCAGATATAAACATTTCTGATGCATTTAGATAGGTTAAGACACAAGAATATATGCATACAGATACCAGAGATTAATGCGTCGAAACATACACACACACACACATATATATATAGGTAAAAAAAATAAGGTTCATATATATATATATATATGAACCGTATTTTTATTTTACTCCTTATATATATATATATATATATATATATATATATATATATATATATATATATATATATATATATAAGGAGTTTTCATTTTTTTCTAACGAGAAACAGTTATAGATAGAAACGGATATGGCTGGAACGATAGATACAAACGCAGTCAAAATAGAAGATTAAATATTTCAATACACATATTTTAATGTGCATGGTTATTATTATTATCAATCAAATATTTATTATCATCAGATATTTCGTATGTCTGAATGATGATTGGAATATTTTAAAAGAAATATACACCCACACACGCATTCGCGGATATTCATTTTGAAAGCTATGTCAACTACTTTACACAATTGAAAACGTGATTTTTGATAAGTGTATGAGAATATATAAAAAGAAAAACGATTCTTATATGAGATAAATTTATACACACGTATCTATACATGTGTGTGTTTGTTCAGATGTATGAATGTATATAGTATGTGGTCAGGTGTATGAATGTATATACAGTGAGGTGCCAAAAGCCATGAACTAGGTTACTAATATCGGTTAGGAATCCTCTAACCCAGAGACGCGTAACAAATCTACCTGACATAGATTCAACAAGTGATCAGAAGACCCCTGGAAATATGTTGCAACATGTCATCTTATAGCTATACACAGTCACCTGATATTTTTAGGTGCAGGATCTTGCGTGAGAATAGACCTATTCACCATGTCTCATAAGTGCTCGACGTGATTTGAGCCATTAACACTTGTCACATATCGGAAGCAATTCTAGACAGATGCTTATGCTTATTATCATTAAATACCTGGTTCATACTTACTCAAGAGAGGCTGAGGCAAGGCGATACCTATAACAGGCCTGGCAGCCATGCGATCGGGATCCACGAATGGCGGTGGGCATGTAGATGCCTAAATTACAATTTAATCTTTTTAAAAAGAAATCTTTTATTTACCACTGGATTAACTAAAGCTTATTATTTAAAACACTGATGTAAGTATAGTTTTTTTTTTAAATTTTGTTTGAATTTGCAGTATTTTAACATTATTGAAAAATCCTAATTTTATGGTACTTCGTAAATAGATAAAAAGTATACCTTTTTTCTGTGGAGTTGTATAATAGGCACTGTGACCAGAAATTAACATTTTTTTTCCATAATGGTTTATCATATTACTATAGATTAAGTACTTCAGATCACGAACATTAAAAATAAGATTTTTATGCTATTTACATTATTCGGACTATTGTTCTCATCTTATTCGCCATATTTATTACAATGTTTCGGCAGATGTACGCTCCGGCCTTCTTCAGGTGGTTGGAATGTCGAACTTTATTTCGCTCACTGGGGTAGACTGTTCTAGTTCCACATTCCATGTTTAATGGATGTCAGTTATCAGTTATCTCCTGTTAATTCCCCTACGCTAAAATAAATAAAATAAATACACTATTTACATTATTCCCGTCATCCATGCAGCGTAAAGAAAGGGATCGTCCGTTGCTTACAACACCGAGAAAAAGTCATAAGTGGCGACCTAGAGACATTAGATAAAGAATTGGTCAGTATAAGTAGTACCCTACAACGTAACAACTACCCTGGGTACATGACAGCAGACCCCCAAAAACTGGAATAGACAGGTACAAGAGGAGGACAACAACACTCAGAAAACAGTCTGCCTGCCTCATGTGAAGGGGTTATCAGAAAATACAAATGATCTGCAGTCCATATAACATCAGGACAACCTTCAAAAGCTGGACGACACTTCGCAGATATCTCTCCATGATTAAACACTGTGTGTACGCTATCCCGTGCAGCTGCGGAAAGTAATATAAAGGGGAGACTGTAAGGCTTCAAGAACACCAGAAAGCTGTAACACGAGGGGAAGTGGAAAAATCAGGCGTGGCTGACACATATGGAGAGAGAAGGAAGATCACTGCCTTCTGTGGGATCGGGTTGAGATCATAGACAAAGAGCACCATTGAAAAATTCGTAAACTTAAGGAATCAGCACATATACTAGGCCACAAAAATCTTTTGAGCCGACCAAGCATAGAAATGAATACAATATGGGAACCAGTAATAAGGAGTGCCAGAGAAAAAAAAGTGATAATAGCAGCAAAAATTGCAATATGAGCTCTGGTAAAAACATGTAATGATAACAGCAAAAATTGCATTATGAGCACTAGTAAAAAATGTTGTTGAGACATTAGGTTTATAATACCCAGAAATTCATACACAGATGTCCTCAAGGACACATGACACAGTGGATAAAGGCGTTAGTTAGAGCCAGTGACAGGACCCAAAGAGTATGAGTTCAATACCTGGTTAGGGCGGTGGAGAACTTAGAGAGGGGAATTAACAAGACATAACTGATAACTGACATCCATTAGACATGGCACGTGGAACTAGAACAGTCTACCCCAGTGAGCGAAACAAAGGGTTCAATTCGACATTCCAACCACCTGAAGAAGGCCGGAGCGTACAACGGCCGAAATGTTGTAATAAATATGGCGACAAAGATGAGGACAATAGTCTGAATAATGTAAATATTGTACATAATACCTCCTCCCAGAAATATAGACAGATACTGAAAGATTTTTATTATTCGCAGCATATTTGATAACAGATCAAAAAGTTATTGAAAAAAATTATATTGAAAAAACTAAATTATTTCTTCAATTAAATCTTTCTGTTAAGAATACAAAATTGATGCTGGCTATAACTGCTCAAAATGTGGATAAAATATCATGCCAAACATTTGATAACCAATCCTTACTTATCCTTAAATCTAGGATTTCTAAAGATATTAAAATGTCTCTTTTGTATATAGTAGGCTGTGCTACAAGAAAAGATTGCCTTACAGAAGAAGACATGGTTAATACTAATACAACATTTTATTTTCAAGGATATGGAAATCTTTCGAAAAAAATAGATTGTAGTAATTTCAAAATCTCACTGAATCCACAATTAAGTGGGTATTTTTCTGTTTTCTAATGTTTGGTAAGGCTAACTGAAAATTGTTATTTGACAAAATTCTTTATTGGTTTCTGAAATGCATCAGTTCAATTTGAAAAGAAAGTATGAAATTATCTTGTCAAATGTACTTTTCAAAAATTATTGTTTGATTCTCCTAAGACAACGCAAGAGCTAGTACTGAAAGCTGAAATGATCTTAAAATAGTATTTATAAGATATTTATACAATTCCCTTGTACAATTCTCATTAAAACTTCATATTAAAATTAATGTTGCTTTAAATATGCCTATGAAGCTACCATAAAAGAAACATCTACCAGACAGTTTTTATTTTTAATTTTCCACCTTTTTACATATAATGAATTGATTAACTCCCCAAATTATCCTGTAAAATCTGTTCTTGTTAATGTAAATTGATTTTATTGTTTATACAAACTGTGTATTCTGATAATATTTATTATTGTATCAGTGAAATAAGTATTTTCTTCAATTTATGCAAAACAAAAGCAAACACAAAAGCAGATGAGATAAAAATCACAAAATAAATTTTAAAAAATTATCAAAATTATAGCTTGTTTGAGATTCATTGTTTTTCCCTTTCTGATTGTATTATATAATTATATTTTCTATGCTTTCATTTAGTAAACAAACTGACTAATTATTTCTGTAATATCATTTAAAATGTATTTTTTACTAATATATATATATATATATATATATATATATATATATATATATATATATATCTTTGTGTGTGTGTGTTGGCTCTAGACATAAATATGCTAATATTGTAGGAGATGCATCCTCTCGGGAGTCTGTTCCAGAACTTAACAGTTCAGGGGAAGAAGCTGAGTAGAACTTACTCCTTTCTCCTGTGTATGTGGAATGGCGGTTCCTAGTTGTAAAGGTCTGAACTGGTGGAACTAAGGAATGCATCTCGTTTGAACATTTGCCATAGTAATAGCGATGGCGTATTGAGAGGCTAGCAAAGTTTTGTCTGTGAGATAGGTGTTGCCGGGTTGTCTGATTTGACTCTTTAAAGATAGACCATTACAGTAGATATATTCTGGAATGGTACAAGGTACAGATCATTCTTCTGGTAACTTCAGCGACGGTACGAATATACTAGTTACATTTGAAGTGATCTTTAGACTAAATAGATATTCGAGTTATAAAGTCTCTGAGAGTATGGCTGCTCATGAGAATTGGAACAAATTTAGGCTCTTTCGGTGGTGATGAAACATTACTAGCTTTGTTTTGGCGGTATTGAATAATGAAAGCCAATCTTTTCCCCGATTGAATTGTGAGAGCTAAGACAAAGGAGAGATCAACTGATAGGCTTTGGTAGTCTTTGTTCTATGTGTAGGCAAAAAAAAAGGCTACTAAGATGAACCTAATAATGAAGGGACAGTAAAAGGTTGAGAGAGAATATTCTCTAAGCTAGACGAACTTCAAAACAGAATATATTATAAGAACTCATACGCAGTTAAACTTTCCAAAAACTTTCCGGTCGGCCTTTAGATAGAACAGGCCTTTAAGGGGTATAAACCTCTTCATCTCTCTTGGACATCTACATAAGAGAAGGAAACTTGATCAGAAAACATCTGAGTCAAGAACCCTATCGTCGTCATACTTCGCTAGGAATTAAAACGTTTATTAAAAGTTGGGATAATATTGCGTTTGCCGTGATTCACCTTAAAATTTAATCCTGTAGATCTGAGAGCTTCCGATGGACAATCCGAATAAATAGACAGCATTGCGAAATGAAAGCACCCACCTGTTAGAACATCTTTTGCAGTCGATGTTGATTTCCTTTTCTGTGTGGGCTTCATCCACCATAGTTGTACATGAAATTGATTTGATTAAAATTTGATACAAATATGAAATACGTTATTCTGCTTTCACAATTGAATACATGGTAGATTATACTCAGCTTTTGTGCATATACATATTTGTGTGGACATGATTATTATAGGCGGTGATATGTGCGTTTTATGTCGTAGTCTTGTTGAAGTTACATTTTGGAACACAAAAATGTTTTTATCAGGTCGAATGATCCAGTTTTCTTCAGTCTTCTTGCAAAATCTCTGAGAAAAAAAAATGGTCCTCAAATTTCTCGGATACGTCACTCCATTCCCTTTTACTTCTGTTACTGGAAGTACTCCCTTTTCTTGAAAGGGAAACATCTTTACCAGCAAAACTTCTACGACCGTTGACAACTGCGGGACATGTTTCTTTCTATATGCACATTCATCTTTTCTAGAGAATGATATAATCTACATTGTGGTAAGTTTTTGGTTTTGTGCCACCAAAGAGTGTTCTTCCTAAATTATTAAGCTTCTCTAAATACTCTGTGGTTTAATAAAAATAATTCTTTTCATAAGCATTCCATTTTTTCTTAAATAACATTGTATATCCTTTTGCGTTTTTATGTTATTTATGAAAAATATCCGCCAATGTGAAGGTTCTTGATGGTGCCAAACTTCTTGCATTTCAGAATAATCGATCTATTACTACTGACAGCATTTTTATCATCTTGGCAATAGCATTCTGGCTCAAGTCTTCATTATGTTGGTTAGTAATGTCATTTATTTATTTGGTCGATAGTTGACCTTAATCATAAAAGTCTCGTTGTGGATACTTCAACGTGGTGTATTGGTTAGCCAGCTGGTTTCGTTAGATCAATTACGACTGAATAGTGAGTTCGATCCTCTAGACTTTCGGCTTCCTGCCACATCTAAGCTACGCTTTGAAAAATCACCATAAAAAATTTGTTGCAAAAGCGAGAATTGAATGATGACAAGTGAAGTATTCCTGGAAGATTCCAAAGATTTCTATACAAATTTCTGGGAGATTCTAAAGCTTTCTATTCATGCACAGAAAAAATATTTCTTAATAAATTTATGATAAAATTTCAATGTTTCGAATTTTCCATCGTTAAGATGTAGTTTGAAAATAATTCTTTTCTTAGTAAATGTCAGCATCGGAACTATGTTAAATATTTTGCATGTCCAAATACTTATTTCCCAATATTCTATCTATCTATCTATCTATCTATCTATCTATCTATCTATCTCTTTCAATTATATTATAATATTACTGAGCTGCTATTGGAAATGCGTGCCATTGTTTGATTTGGCAGTCATATTCTAAGCCAGAATGTAAAAAGGAATTTGACTAAGTCTCATGACATTGTTAAAGAGTGTTAACCACTTTGCATTTATTCTCATGATATTCTAACGTCGAAACTCAGTCTAACCCCAGATTTTGTAAGGATGACGACTGATGATGCATTTAAGCATTATACATGCAAAAATTAACAAAAATATTCTTTCTTACAATCTTCGGAATCTCATGCTAAGCCGCAAGAGTTTCATGATTGAGTTTGTTCTAATTCATAATTTTACGGGTCCTAAAATATGTAGAATCTTCAATATAAGCAAAAAGTAAATGACTATTTACAGATAACCCAACATGTATGCTCTTTTCTTTTCTTTGCTCTTTAACGTTCAACAAGAATGCCAGACTCGTAAACTCGTAACAAAAACAGATTCCATACATCATGCTCATCTGAGTATCTTTCCCGTGTTTCTTCCATCAAAAGATTACGATCACCACTTATTCTATCGCCGTTCCCTGAGTCAATTTCTATCAGCCCAAATTTTCTTTATTTTTACTTTATGTTATTTTGGAATTAAAATTATTTTTTATTTTATCTTTTTTGTGTGTTTCTGTTACACAAATACATTTATTTCTTTCGTTCTGATACGAAAATGTTTGACGTACATTAATACGGCAAGTAGTGGCGATTTACCCGTTTATTTAATTAGGAATCTGGCGGAGGGATACAGCACGGAATTGTAATCTCGCCTAAAATCGCGTTCTCTGCAAGCGAAGCTTGATAAATACCGAGCCATTCGCTTGTAACCAAATAACTTCTTATTGATAACATATTCATGGGCAGAACTACTTAACCAATTATATATAGAAACCCTTTTTTTCTTTTTCTTTCAATTTCTTTCTTTTGTATTTCCACTTCTTTTGCCATTCAATTATCTAATTTTAACCGCTTCTTCTTTCGCATTTCTACATGCGATATTTGTCTTTTTCCATTTCCAGAAATTATTTTGCGTTTTCATTTATTTTTTCTTCTTTTTACTTAGATTTTTATATCTCATGCTTTAACTTTTCTCTCTGAATTTCTCCATTTCCTTTTTCCACTCTTTTATTCTTTTTTCCTCTTGTCTGGATATAAAATTTCTTTCTTTCACTGTATTGAAAACTTTCTTTCAAACATTAATTTGTATTTATTTTTTGAAAAGATTCCCTTTTTCGTTTTGTTGTAAATTTTTATTTTATTTTATTGTTTAAATTTATTCGTCTTTGTCATTGAATCAGAAGAAATTATCTGTTTTTTCCAGAACATCTCCGAAGTATTTCCAGAAAGTTCCAAGTTAGTTAATAATAGTGAAAATTTAATTTAACTAGGGACTTACTTCATTAGTACATTCGAAATACTATATTTGGTACTTCACGAAGTCTGTTTTTTCTAATGATTCAAAAGAGTTTGTGACCACCTTTTCCGGGATCGCCATCAGTTGCTTACTCGCCTTCTCTTTAATCTTGTATGCGCTCTGAAATAATCTTCCTTTAAAAAATGATAGTCAGAAGTCGTAGGGAGCTAAATCTAGGCTGTAGTGAGGCTGAGAAATATGTGTTTTACCTAAAGTTGAACGAAACTTCGCTGACCAACTTGCTAAATGCGTACAAGGTCAGTCACTGGCGGTATACTATTAACTGAACCACCCAGGAAAAGGCATGCTCAGTACAGTCCAAATAATTTGATTAGTTGCCAAATCGCATAAGACCATGCAACCAGTTCTCGCGTTATTCAAAATGGTTTCATAACGACATTTTCTAAGAATTAAACCCCAATTAATATTTTATCTTCAGTTTTATTTTTGCTTTATTATTCGTCTTTTTCAAAATGTTCATTATCTTCCTCTTGCTTTTCTGTCCTCCTCCTCCTCCTCCTCCTCCTCCTCCTCATCATCATCATCATCATAACAACCATCATCAGCACCACCACCGACAGCAATAACATTTCCTACTCTACTTTTCTTTCTTTCTTTCTTTCTTTCTTTCTTTCTTTCTTTCTTTCTTTCTTTCTTTCTTTCTTTCTTTCGTTTCAACTCTTTATCGTTTATTTTCCTTCATTTATCTTCTATTCTCTGTTTTTCCTACCTCCCTTACTCATCCCCTTGCATAGGCACACACACACACACATATACAAATACATTTGTATAGAATTAATCATATCTTCATAAACACTCACTTTAAGCTAAATACACACATACACGCACACACACACAGACACACACACAGGCACGCACAGACACACAGACACACAGACACACACACACGCGCACGCGTGTATGTACGTACATAGTAATCTACAAATTACATAAGTTATTTTCCAGGGCCACCATCTGATATCTCAAGTTATTAGAATGTTTCAAAATATCTACACTCTGAATTCATAAAAACTAACCCAGATGATTTAAAGCAGGTCATCAACCTATGATCCTGCTGCACTCAGACCAGACAATTTAAAATATGGAAAACAAATATTTTCCGTTTTTTATATTTTATATTTTTTAACATTATTCTACATTTTTTCTCTCTGCCATTTTGGCTGAGAAAGAAACTATCTTCAAGATTTTTCAGTAAAAAAAAATTGACGTAAATTTTGTTCAAAAGTTTATGCATAGAATTTTTATAGGTACCTTATACAAATTATATTGTGAGTAAAATTTCGTGGTTTAAACAAAACTTAGATGAAAACAAGAAAGGAAAAAGATAAACGCAAAAACCCGCCAATAACAGATATAAGAATAGACGTGAAAATTACAAACAGAAAAATTTCATTTATTAACCGAATAATAATTATTAATTACCTCAAGATTTTTTATTCAGGGACAGCCAATGATGGAAAGTCACCTCGCCAAAGGATATTTTATCTTTTTTTTATTTTTCTCTTTTGAAAAGGCTGATTTTTAAACAATTTTCACATTTCTTTCCTTCTCGAGAAATTAAAATTGAAGAATCTACGCATTTCTATTTGTTGCTCATCAGTTATTCCGTAATTAAAAAAAAATCAAATGTAAATGACAGAATTCATGCAAAGTAAAAGAATTATTACATTAAATCGAAATTCATATCTTCACAATAAGAACATAGAAAATTTTACCTACCACATTGATGGCACATGGTTTTTGACATTGATTGAGATGCTTAATGTACAGTACTTGAATAAAAACAATAGAACAAACTAATATTTTCACACATACAGCAAGCATATGTATATATATATATATATATATATATATATATATATATATATATATATATATATATATAAAGAAATATAGTCTTAAGGTGTGCTATATTTATGGAATAAAGTGCTCAATATCAGAGATAGAGCGTGTGTAAATATAAAAGTGAACATAGAAGTCAACACTTAGAGGCGACAGTCTGTTTCATGCTATATGCAATCGTCAGGCCACATATGCTGTTATTTTTCTCGGCTATTTATATATATACGGGTTAGTGGTGCATTGTGGGTATTCTATTATGGCGGTTATTTTACCGGAAGTCGTTTGTTTATTTATTTGGGTCAAATTATATTGCTTGTTTTTATTTTTTTGTTTCTTATTTTATTTATTTATTAACGTAGTAAAAATTTGTTTATATCACTTATTTAACAGTTTTGTTTTGGTTTGAGAATTTAAAGCTATTTGTTCAATTTGGGGGTTGATTGTTGTAGTTCATTCTAACTATTATTTAGGCGGGAACAGTTTTTAATTGATTACCTTCATTTGGGATTGGTTTGTTTACTTATTTACTTAGATGAATTTAGGTCAATTTATTTTACTTGTATATTTTTTCTTTTCGGTTTTCGATTTTTAAGTAACATAGTATTTATTTATTTTTTATTTCAATTTTTTTTTTGTTGTTTTGTTTATTAGTATATTTATTTGTTTTTATTTTATATTTCATTTTTTAGGTTACGTAGTAAAAATTTATTTTCATGCCTGCATTTTGAGATGAGCTCGGATCTTTTATTTAATAATTTATTTTGGTCGGTGAAAGTAATAAATAAGTCTAAAGATTTACATGTCCTTGCTATTTTTAAAATTTTCCATTTCACCGTAGGAATATTTAAACTTCAAGAATATTTAGAAAGTGATGTATTATTTCCGAAAGTAGTATTCGTAAAGGACAAGATATGCTAATACCACCTAGTCTTAAAAGAAATCATAGTATTACAAATATAGAATTTTTCAACTGTCGTATTCTCTGTTGTAGAGATAGTACTGTGATAAACCACATATTTAATTAAACATTTGTTTAGCAATGGGCATTGATCAGGATTCCTACAATTACACTGGCCAGTATCACTAATAATATTTATCTTTGAACGTGTATTATGATCCAGATTATTAAATTGATTTTAAAACTTTATTATTGTGTAACTTTATAACTTAGTTTTAATGTGTTTCTGTTAAATATTTTACACAGAGTTTTACTCTTAGGAAAATATTTATCGATCAAATGGAGGAACTTATGGCCTAACATAGAACTGACTAACGGATTAAATGGTGGTGGGGTGTGCCAGATGATCTTTCTATTTCTATTTTTTTATTTTGGACCACTATCATCATATTTTCTAAACTTGATTTCATCGTATTTATAACTACATTTCTTTAAAACTTTATTATACACAACGCTATATTTATCAAAGACATCATTGTCGGATGAGTGATTGCTAATCCTATGTTCTACAGACGAAGGAATAATATATTGGATTACAGATGGATGGTGGTTAAAATTGCGGTGAATATAAATTGGGTTGGCATTATTTTTCATATAAGTTTGAACTCAATCATTAACGAGATCTAACATAACATCAAGAAAATTTACTTGTTTAACATTAGTACTTATCTTAACCTTAAGATTTAAACTTTTTAGTTCTCTATGAATCGTTTTTCTTAATTTATCTACCTTAAATTTAATGGAAGTTTTTACTACCATATGGCCATCATCTCTATATAACCCTGTATTATCAACATTGCCATCTTCACAGGCAATAAGGTTATATAAAATAAATAAGGTTATATAAAATAAATAAATAAATAAACCCACCAGATCAGAAGACTGTAGAATCTAATGATCCCATTGAAATATCAAAGTAATCATCAGAATTCTTAACCCACTGTTCTTTATTGTGGATGAGAACTGATCTTCTACAGTTCATTATTATATTTATCTCTTCACTGGAGATGTTAGAATATTCTTTGGTAAATTCAAAAGCCAGGGTAAAGATCCTTGGAGATGAAAGGGTAAAAATATACAATATTAAACTGGATAAAAGAGAAGCTGCTTTTGTTACTAATATCTCTAAAACAATTTATGACTTCTGTGGTAACAATCCAATATATATATATATATATATATATATATATATATATATATATATATATATATTCTGCTATATGTATTAAAATTATATATATATATATATATATATATGCTATATGTATTAAAATTATATATATATATATATATATATATATATCGAATAATACACAGGAGTGACATAAATCATTGCTGTTTTTCTAATTCTTTTATAGGTCATAACACGAGTTAAATAAATTTCACATTCATAAGGCAATTCGAAGATTTAGGATATGTTTGAATATATTATCGTTATGCGTGCATCTCTGCAGGCCTAATAAATGCAATGTTATTAGTTCATTGACTTGCAACTAGTTTTCATCAAATTAACTTTGGCTATGGCATTTAGTCGTGGTTTCTCGGCAAGAAAATTATATGTCCCTTTTGCAACTCTTTCCATATTGGGCTATCAAACCTGAAGCCACCATAAAAACGCCATAACAGTGTCTTCAGAAGTCATCCGTGGTCGAATATCTTTGTTAATCACTCGTGTGATGACACACTTAGGCCACAAAAAGAACAAATTTCTACTTTCACTTTCATTTTCTTGTTCCCATACTTTATGATTTCTTTTATTGTTTTTATCTATACTGATAGTTTTGCTTTTATTTTCGTTATGCCTGGTGATGGCCGACCGGTCGTCAATTGCCTAACTTCGATTTATACCCTCTCGTCAGATTTTAATGTATGAACAATAGGTCATTAGGTTGATATGTTTGGGGGCGAGATTTGGGTGCACAAGGGCTCGACTCTAAGGTCCATGTCCACCGAAAAGTGTGTGAGTGTTAAAAAAGAGCCAAGCTGAATTGAGCATAGCGTCAACTTCGTCAGTGCACTTCCCCTGAGGTGGTAACAGATCACTCTCCCATTCTCCATCAGTCACTTGTTCTTATCCCGTAACCACTTTTTCCTGTAACCTCCACTCCCAATCGTGCCGTTTGCAACAAAAATTATAAATGTGCCGTTACACGCCATCACGCATGCGCGACCAGCCAATTCTCCCGCCACTTGCACACGACGAGATTTATACCAAAGTATCACGCTAGTATGAAATTAAATTTTGGTCATGCTTCCACCCCCTCAGTTCCTTCATTTTCTCTGTCTTTCCCTCTCTCTCTCGTTTCGATTACTCTCGAACAAATTTTATCATTAATCTGTTTGTTTTTCTCTTTTTCTCACTGTATAAAAATTGTTTCTTTTTTTTCGCTGTTCTTCCTTTGTCCTTTCTTTTGGTTTCTCTCTAAACCTCGTAATCAAGAAATTTTCCCGCCTTTTTTATACTTTTCCTCTGTCATTTTGTAATCTCTGCTCTTCCGTCTCTTGTCCGCTTTATTCATTTTAACTTTGTTCATTTTAACTTTATGTGTGTGTGACTGTGTGTGTGTGTGTGCGTGTGTGTATGTATAAACCAATATTCTTGAAAAATTGTTTTAAGAGAAATAATTTATAAATTAAAACTGAAAGTAGTATAAGCTACTCACTCACTGAATGCCTTATCAGAAAACGACAAATATTACCATATACACACGTGTATATATTAATAACACGCTTATTTTTGCATCATATTTTAACTGATTTCTCTCTCTTAGGTCAGATTTTCTCTTCACATCTTCTATGTGGTTTTTCTCAGTAGATTCTTTTAGCTAACTCTCCATCTTGTTTTACAAATCGATACTTACTATGTTTAGATTAATACGGCACAAACCCAATTGATTGAGAATTATGCGTAGGACCTTTTAAGTGGAAAGGTTCTGTCTCAACATTCTAGGTAATGGCTTTTACTTGATCTTAAACAACAACCTTTAGGATAAGATGACAGCCATGAAGCTAAACCTTTAGTGACGAGTGATATTTACTAAATTTAACCTAGCAAAATAAAATCGAAAGGAAATGGGGGCAGGAATATTATTATCAGTTTTAAACGAGCAGAGTGTTTGTTTATATTGAAAATCTTGCATTTGAGGTGCAGTATTTAAAATCTAGTTTCGAGCCCAGTTAGTCAATAGAAAATACAAAATTATCCCTGTTTTGGGGAAAGCCAAATTTTGTTTAATTAATCCTTTATTATTATTATTATTATTATTATTATTATTATTATTATTATTATTATTATTATACTCTCATTTATTTAGTGTGGGCAAAGAAATCAACACTGCATAATGATTCTCATTTTAACTCCTCAAGCAGCCATCAGAGTACAAGTTTGTTAACTTTGGGTGGGTTCTATATCTGGTAAGTAGCAGAAAGGTAAAATATATTTTCCAGTTATTTGCTCAGATCTAATGTTTTAGATTAGATGCACTTATGACTGCGTGTTTGCGTATTTTATTTCATTTTTTATTTGTTTATTTAACCTTGTTTAATTTATGTATTATTATTATTATTATTATTATTATTATTATTATAAAGAATTTTTATTAATAAAGTTACCTGTCACAAGTTCAGAGTAATTGAATACTAAAGAAAAGCAAACTAATTTTATTGCGCTACACTAGATGTTTTTGTTTATTAAGCTTAGTTAGGGTATATCAGTGGAGCATTTAATGTGAATGGAAATTGCAGCATCCACTTTATTTATTCTCTCTCTCTCTCTCTCTCTCTCTCATATATATATATATATATATATATATATATATATATATATATATATATATAATTAACTGATTTAAAATACGTTTTTTTTCGCTACACAGTTCTAACCATGTTTCAAAAATGGAAGCTAAAAGCTTCGAATTTAATTTTGTAATTAAATTAAAAACATTAGTTCCATTTCACCCTCAAGCGAATTTTGGTGTAACTTATTTTTAAATTTACTGGGTTTTAAAGGCACGGCAAAAATCATAATTTACAGTTTCCAAGGATACAGAGAAATCCATTCATCCAGACAAGGGGTGGTTGTGTGTTCATTTTATTAACTTTTGTTGCATCAGTTATTAGTTACTTTTGAAAAAGGGGTTATGTTTAGGTAGGGGTAAGGATGTATTTTTCGACGAATTCTGACATCCGTTAAATGCATGTCGTCTGAATTTTTATTTTTTTATAAAATCTTATTGTTAACGGCAAAAATTCTTATGGCATTTTTTCTATTTGTATACTTAAAGATTTTTTGGGGATGTTTAGGTTAGAATACGTTTTATTTAAAATATTTTCACTTTTAATTTTTAAATATTTTAAAATATTTTCACTTTTAATTTTTAATAGTTTATATTTCTTTTTAAAACAAGTAATTGTATTAGAATTACTTACAGTATGTAAAATTATTTTTAATTATTTTTTCATATCAATATAAGTATGTATATTATCAGGTCACATTTTTTTTAAATTTTATATCTAAATGTTATTTAAGTAAAATTTACGATAATGACGGCAAAAAATAGCTAATTCATTTCTCTGATTTAGTACACTTTTATTTTTTATAAACTTAGTAATATATAGTTTCTCATGGATGTACAAAGGATATGGGCCATTTAATGGCCTACATATTCTAGCTTTTCATATTAATTTCATTTTACTGTAGGTGTTTTATTGGATTCTTTTAAGTTCTTGTAGTACTTTGAGAGAGGTGTTTAGGTTAGAATACGTTTAATTTAACTATAATTTTAAAAACAATTTTAAATATTTTCACTTAATTTTAATAGACTATATTATTTTTTATACATAAAACAAGTAAATGTAATAGAATTTCTTACAGTATATAAAATTATTTTTTCACATATAATGTAAGTATGTATATTACCAGGTTTCACTTTTTAATTTTATTTTAAATATTATTTAAGGAAAATTTTTGACAATGACAGCACAAAATAGCTACTTCATTTCATTGATTCCGTAAATTTTTATTTTTTATAAACTTTGTTATATATAATTTCTCATGTATGCACGAAGGACATGGTTCATTTAATGACCTACATATTCTAGCTTTTCTTATTAACTCCCATTTTACGGTATGTGTTTTATTGGATTCTTTTAGGCGCTAGAATTACTTTAAGAGAGATATTTGATTTTTATATTTATTTATCCTAAATGAACTTTGATGTTGGTTGAACCCTTTTTTTTGAACTCATAGCTTGTGCAACCTGTATATATATATATATATATATATATATATATATATATATATATATATATATATTATGCTTTCAGGATTTTCAATCGAAGAATATTGCATTGGTATGGTAATGATTCCGTGCGAGATTTATTTTGTAGAGGACAGTTATGAGGGTTTCTACAGTTACATAATCTTTGTTTATCCTCATCAGTTTTTATTTTTATTTTTCCATTGTCTAAAATTTTTTGTTTTTGGTATAAGTGTTTATTTAAGATATTATCATTATGTTTCTTAATAAATTTTTCTGAAAAATAGCATTGAAGTGTGAAGCTGACAGTAAGCATGTAGTGATGATTCCTGTTATCACATTTTCTCTCTCCCCCCCTCTCTCTCTCTCTTATATATATATATATATATATATATTTGAAGAAATATAGTCTTCAGATGTGCTATATTTATGGGATAAAGTGCTCAATATCAGAGATAGAGCGTGTGTAAATATAAAAGTGAACGTAGAAGTCAACACTTAGAGGCGACAGTCTGTTTCATGCTAGATGCAATCGTCATATATATATATATATTAACAATTATGAGATCAGTTGAATACGTTACCTTGGTTTCAATCTTATGGTATCCTCAGGCGATTTTTATTAATTGACCTCCCAACGCTTTATTTTAAAAAAAGACTAATTGACGCTATATTATTTTTTTTTTTAAATAAACAAACGCACGAAGTTGGGTGTGATAGAAAGGGTGGAGAAGGATGAGAAGAAGGAAGGAGAAGAAGGGAGAAGAGAAGAAAAGGAAGTGTATTATAAATGTATCGCTGGGGGAGTTAATCGAAATTTACAAATTTTTTTTATCCAGCCTCATATGTGCTTAAGAGGAATTTTTATTATGTAAACAATGACTCATAACTTCGGATTTCTTGTTCAAAAGGTTTCTTTGGATCCGGAAATGTCATTGCTAATTTTTCCTGTTGGAAGAAAAAAATCCTCTTAAGTACACGTGAAGCTGTATAAAAAATGTGTATTTCAATTACTTTCTTCACCCACCGATACATTTAAAATATCCTTGCTTAGGATAAAATACAATATTAATGTATGCTATATTTATGGGGCAAAAGTCCTCACTATTCGAGATTATCTTCAAGTCATGTCTGAAGATTGCATTCAATCATGAAACAGACTATTTTCACTAGGTGCATACTTCAGTGTCCAATCATATATAAAGATTTTTATTTTTAATCGTTTGGAACTATTTTCTGCTTTCCGGGCAGAGTTTGTACAATGTTTTTTTTGCACTTTCGAATTTCTTGCCATTATCAAATCTTAAATAACAAAAAGTGTAGGTATTCAATAAATTCATGAATGAAAAACTACTGCCCACACACACACACACACACACATACACACACACACACACATATATGTGTGTGTGTATCAACTTAATTATTAGTGGTTACACTTGTTTAAGTTGCTATCATTGTTTATTATTTTCTTTTCAGTCGTCGAGCCTGTATCGTTTTTCCATCAGGGATCGAAACGTGTCGCTACCAATGTGACCACCGGAGGCCATCTTGGCCGGGTAATGTTGGGATTAGCTATTTAAGAAATGAACATATGAAGTTAGATGTCGCGACGGGAGATGTA